>CM042013.1:104881056-105223556 GCA_023525715.1 Cichorium intybus | reverse complement strand
AATCCGCCTGATCCATTCGTCTGCGACCCGCATACCGTATCCACCCCGAACCCGTCCGACCCAGTGCTCCGTTTCGTCTCACAGAAGCTCCGCGCTTCAACCCGGTGCCGACCCGAATCAAGACTCGTCTCCAGACCCGCCTCCTCTCACAAAGCTACGCGATCCAACGGACCTTTCCGACCCACGATCCGCATCTGAATTCTATCCACTTCCTCACACATTAAACCCGCGCTATAACCCGGTTCCCGACCCATTTCCGACCCGAACCAAAGTCCCCGTGTTTCTGATGAAATATTTACAGTTTTGGTCCCTAAACTTCCCAAAACTTATCAAAACTCACCCAAAACCCTTACAACTCCATATATAAACCATTTTACACAATTTTTTCAACACAACACATAATTATAAACCAAAAACTCTCTCAAAAACCTCTCCAATTTCCACCATCTTATTTCCAACCTTCCAAACACTCTCCAAAAACACCAACAACACAAAGATCAACAACAAGATAAACACCAAGAACACCAAGAAAAACACCAAGAACACCAAGATCAACACCAAGAACACCAAGATCATCAAACAAGAAAACCAAGATCACCAAGATCATCAAACAAGAACAAATAGAGACACAGTCTATTAGAAATCCAGTCCAACCCTAAGCCAGTTCAGTCAATATATTTGACGAACCTACTTGATAGACCAGTCGTTCCACAGTCCTGTTGTAAACCAGTTCAGTCAATCTATTGACGAACCTACTTGATATATATATATATATATATATATATATATATATATATATATATATATATATATATATATATATATATATATATATATATATATATATATATATATATATATATATATATATATATATCTTTCACACAGTAAACGGTGCAAACCTTTATTTGTGGCGATCAGATTATATATTTTTATTCTGCAACTCTTATTATTTATTCCGCATATTATCTTTAATATATATATATATATTTGTCACACAATAAACGGTGCAAACCTTTATTTGTGGTGATCATATTTTATATTTTCAACAATATATATATATATATATATATATATATATATATATATATATATATATATATATATATATATATATATATATATATATATATATATATATATATATATATATATATATATATATATATATATATATATAGAGAGAGAGAGAGAGAGAGAGTCCGTTTCAAGGAAGAACCATTATTTTCCAAGGAACCTAGGAACCTTTTGACTGAAATATTTTTTTCAAACAAAAATGACATAATACACCTAGTCGCTTATATTTAAGACTTTTTGTCAAAAAAAATTGAAAAATAATATATATACACGAAATGTGCATATATGCACTTTTTTCGCAAATATGTATATGATCACGTTTCGGGCATATGTACACATTTCGTGTATACATGTTTTTTTTTCAATTTTTTTACAAAAGGTCTTAAATATAAGCGATTAGGTGTATTATGTCATTTTTTTTTAAAAACAAATTTCAGTTAAAGGTTCCTAGGTTCCTAGGAAAAAAATGGTTCCCATTTGATATTTAGTCTATATATATATATATATATATATATATATATATATATATATATATATATATATATATATATATATATATATATATATATATATATATATATATATATATATATATATATATATCAAATGGGAACCAATATTTTCCTAGGAACCATAGGAACTTTTTTACTGAAAATTTTTTTTCAAAAAAAATGACATAATACACCTAATCGCTTTTATTTAAGACATTTTGTAAAAAAAATGAAAAATATATATATATACACGAAATGTGCATATATGCACGAAACGTGATCATATACACATTTGCGAAAAAAATGCATATATGCACATTTCGTGTATACATATTATTTTTCACATTTTTTTTTGACAAAAAGTCTTAAATATAAGCGACTAGATGTATTATGTCATTTTAAAAAAAAAACAAATTCAGTCAAAAAGTTCCTACGGTTCCTAGGAAAATATTGGTTCTCTCTTGAAACGGACTCTATATATATATATATATATATATATATATATATATATATATATATATATATATATATATATATATATATATATATATATATATATATATATATATATATATATATATATATATATATATATATATATATATATATATATATATATATATATATATATATATATATATATATATATATATATATATATATACACACACACACACACAGAGAGAGAGAGAGAGGTAGGTTCAATTAAGGACAATTAAAAGGTTGAGAACGCGATGACAAATCTGGACCATCCAAAAATCCAGATTAGGGCTATCATCAAGTGGGCCATTTATGTAAATTAGAAACTTCATGAGATGAAACAATTACTATTGTATTGACAAAAGGGTATAATGGGAATCAATTTTATGGTCCATAAAATCGGGCGTGTAATATGAATTCTCTCTCTCTCTCTCTTAAAATAGGTTTCAGCCGTGTATTAACTATTAACTTTCTCGCCTCCAACTCCATCGGTACAATCTCCATCGCTGATTGCACAATCGTCAAATGTCGGAAATGTCCACCGCCGCCCGTCGGACCATCGACCTTTGCAGCTCCATCAGACCATCACGCATCCAAGCTCACAGCTGTGTATTAACTTTCTCTCCTCCATCTCCATCAAAATATGTTTTTGTTTTCAATCAAGCCACTGCCCTTTTTTCAACGCTGTTAGCAATGGAAATCGATCATCATACTCGCATATATATTAAACGGATTGCTATTGATATCGTATAAAACCAATCGGCCATCACCATCTCACCATCGCTTGCCTTCAACATCTTCCGTCAGCCTTCATCATTGATCGAAGGAGACAAAGCCTTGAAACAAAAAGCAGCAAAATACGTGATTCAAACTAGCAGAAGCACCGATTGGCACTAATGGTGTCCTTTTTTTTGGTATGTGAAGTAACATGAACCTCCTGCCACAATTTATTCCACACCACGAAGAAAGGAAAATGCAAAGAACAATAAGAAAAAGGTAAAAAAACCATGTGCTTTTTTTTATATTTTTTCACCATTTTCTTAACGTTGTATTTATTTTCTATCACAATCACTTTATTATTATAGATTAAGCCAAAGCTGAATTGATTGTTGCAAGCGGCTAACGTATTCATGATATACATAGTTATTTGACTAATTCAAGAAAATGCATCCATTTTTTATAATATATAAAATAGGTTTGCGTTGGAAAGATGAGCGAATGAACCAAAAAATAATTAGGCACACTACTTTGGTTTATTAAATTATAACAATTTGGATCTAGGTCCAATAGAATGTTAACATCACAACAAACGTGTTGGGTGTTGAAATCGCTTAAGTATGTAAATAATGACTCAAGATTGAGTAGTACAAATCAATTACACAGTAATAAGAATAGTAAGAACAATTGATGAACAATGATATGAATAACTTGTGCCGAATGCTTAATTGATTTAGGGTTTTACAGTTTGGACGATTACAATTCGCACTCCACACGGTATGGTATCACTAATATTTATACTAAATCAGTGATACGCACAGTACAACTTTATTACAGAGAATATCCTATCAGAGTACTAGCCAATAGAATATTAGATTCATGCAACGCGTATTGTACTATACGCGTGCACACAAAAGTTTGACAGGCTGTGAAGTCTTCGGATCCTCCGTGCATCACACTTCGTAGTTTTCAGACTTCGGGGTTCTTCTTGTAGTTTATTACTTCGGGGTCATAAGTAGGAGGTCTTCGGATGGTTGAGCACTTCAGCACAAATAGGCTCAACAATCTCCCCCTTTGTGTGAAGTGCATCCGAACCCTATCTTTGTTGCCGGTAGTGTTTCTTGTAGGCTTGCTTCAAAGTGCACCTCACTGTCAACCACCTGTTGAGGTATTCTCTCACTTTCTTTTTCTCTTGCCAGTTGTTCACAAAGTAGTTGTTTACCAAGGCCAGAACTTGTTTGATAGACTCCGAAGGGAAACGACCCATGAAGTCAATATCAAAGAATTTAGTGATCATAGTTTCTTTGTCACTGGACAATCCTTTGAACACCACACCCCAGGGCTTGTCAACAATTTGCCCAGCCTTCAAATGTTCAAAGTTTTCTATTGTGGTAGGTGGGGATGCAAGGGATTGATTGAAGAGTTCAGCCACAACAATATCGAACCTGGCTACTCTTAAAAGATAGCTTCTGAAGAAGGAGGAGATGTGAGTTTTGGCTAGTGCGAAGACCCCCATACCTTCACACTCATTGCCAGCTGAGAATTTCAGGATATCAAGAAGAGTTATGAAGTCCGAATGATTTATAATTGGGAAGTCAACAATGGTGAACTTCGACTCTTCATCTTATTTATCCCCCGAAGTACGAAAAAATTTAGGTTCTGAAAACCTACATACTCCTCTCCTCTCTTGATCGAAATTATTTTAACTATTTTCTTCTCACTCCATACATAGTTCGGAGCTTGGATGAACTTTTCATGGAATGCAACTTTTCTTGTCTTGTATTCCGGCAGCTTTTCTTTTGGCACATTCCTTTCAAATTGTAGAAAGGCGAAGGTATTCGGGTTGGAGGGGAGATCCAGCTGCTGGTTTTTGCCATTTTTTGTTTCAAGGCTCTTGAGTGGAAACCTGTTGTTAACATGAAAGTCAGTGAAACCGATGGCCTTGATTAATTCCTCGGTCCATGTTAGGTTTTCAATGGAAATCTTGTTGATTTCGAGGATCTTCCTGTATTCTTCTTCCCTTTCCCGATTGACTTGCTCCATATGCAGAGCAATCCTGATTTCTTTCACCAAAGGCTGAGAACTGGAACCACCTGCTTCAGTTGTCATTGCAGTTCCAGAGGTGGGGCCAGCCTTGGAGGGAATTGGAGGGATAAAGGGTGGTCTACCCAAGATTGTTGATTGGTGGGTGGTTTGTTGTTCGGTGGTTGTTTTTGCCGGGTCTTCGGAGTTTGTTGTTTCCATGGCTTGAGACCTAGGGACTTCTGATTCTCCCCCTTGTGACGGATGAACAATGTGTTCACCCTGAGCAATTTGCTAGGGTCTCCCTCTTTCAGCCTGCGATTTCTCCATTTTTAAGGAGACGTTGATCATAGGTTGAAGTGTGTTCTTCAACTTTATGACCACGTCTGTGATGAGGGCCTGGTTTGTAGTTCGGAGCTCCTTGGCAAAAGTAGCAACTGTGGAGGATGACAATTCCGCAGTGAGCTCTTCCACACGTTTGTGGGCATCAGACAGGTGTTTGGCAAACCCTGTCTGGTATTGTGAGTTAAATGACTCAATTGAGCCCCGAAGATCATGCAGCTCCTTGGTCACTTCGGAGTTAGATAACTCCATTTTTCTCACCAGCTCCTCAATCTTTTTATCATTTTGCTCCTTAAGAAGCCGGTGCCTCTCATCTATCTGCTCAACCGCAGTGTTGAGCTTTCCTTCAATAACCCATTTAATTTCCATTTGTTTCTCCAGAACACGTTGTTCCGAAGCCTTGACCAATTCTTCCATTTTCCCGGTCAATGATTTTTGAACTTCCGCAATCAGGTCCTCAACACTGGCTTCGGGCTTCTTTGTGGGATCGAAGCCAGTGTTGAATTGCAGCAGGGCATCCAACTTGCGGTTGAGGATTTTGTATTGTTTCCCCAAGATGAAATCTGTATCATCCAGACTTTCATCCTCATTTTCCTCTATCATGATTGGCACCATATGGAAGGCGGCCAGGGCTTCTTCGATTGATGGAGGTTTTGAGGATATGTTGGCCTCAAAGTCGGTGTCTTCTTGGAATGGATAATCAGGTAATGATGTATCCAGACCAGTTGAGGAAATGTTCAAAAACGGATCCGCAGCGGATGAAATCGGTGGTATTTTGGTAGAGGTTGATTTTGGTGGTGGAGGAAGTGGCACTTCGGATGAAGTTGTATGTATTGTTGTTGTTTGTTGAGCGCTTGTGGGAGGAGGGGGTGGAGGTGTTGTTGTATGAGGAGGTGTAGGTGGTCTAGTTGTTTTAGGTGGTGATGGTGGTCTTGTGGTAGCTGGTGGAGTGGGAGGTCTTGTGGTCTGAAGAGGTGAGGGAGGTCTTTTTTCATGTTGGTGTTCTTCTTCTTGAACAGTGGATGGAGTCTTTTCTGACTCCGAAGACTCATCCACAATTGTCAGTTCCTTGACCGTTTCGGTTGTTTCCTCTTCGGAGTGGTTTGTTCTCAAGCCTTTCTCTTTTTCTTTGCCTTCTTTGGACCATTGGGTCCACCAGCAACTTTCTTCTTGCCCTTAGCTTTAGTTTGTGCCTTGGCAGGCACTTCTTGAGTTGTATCACGAACAGGGTAAGGTATAATAAGAGTATTGTGATAGGTATTTACCTCATCACAATCCATAGATACCTTTGCGAGCAAATCTAGAGGGATTTGGCACAAAACACTGCAGGTTCTTCATCTAGGGCTGGAATGGCAATGGGTGTGTACTTCATTTCTGGTAGAGATGGGTCAGGAACATACACAGTCTGCTTATAGTGGGCATGAACAACGATTGCCCAAAATATCGGATTGGAGATCTCAGTCCCCTTCAGACTATGGTTAATGTGAGAGCAGAAGTCAGCCCACAAAATCGATGCGAAATCTACTTTAACATCATAGTAGATTCTGTACAGGAGGCCTTGGAAGGCAACACTTGCAGAGTCCAAGCCAGAAGTTCTTCCAGAGAGACATCTAAGGAAGATACTGAAGAAGTATCTCCATAGATCAGGAAGTTGGTTTTTCTTGAAGGTGCTTTCAAGCAGGGGTTCGTAGCCCATTTTGTTGAACATGGCAACCAGTTGATCAGCAGACAAAACCACCATTTCCTTTGAGTTATAAGCAGGAAGATGAAGGGCTTCAGAGAACTTTTCCTTTGTCAGTTGCACCTTTTTGGTTTTTCCCTTGGAATCGACAACCTCATAGACCACGGATTTCACTTGATTGTTTGTGTAAAACAGAGCATTCGATGTGTAATAATGAGCTCTGTGAACAAGAGTTGAAGGGATTGAGGAAGTGCAGGTCAGGGCGTAGCCAAGAACTGACCTCTTCAATCATTCCACCACTGCATCAATCGGTTGAGGGTAAAGCTTCAGATCGTTGAGAAGAACCAGGTTAGCAGATTGATTCTTGAGAACAGGGATTGAGATAGCTTCAGTTGTTTGAGAAGATGCTTCAGCCATTGTAGAAAGATCGAGGAAGACAAAGGAGCTTAGGGTTTCTGAGAGAATTCTTGCAGAGGAGTTTTGAGAGAAATGATCGCGTAAAGAGATGAACTGATGGGTCGTGAGGTATATATAGTATTCGTGGTCCCAAGGCCATTTAATGCGCATGGGAATTGGTCCACTAATATTATGACACCTCAACGCCTAGCCATTCCACTTTCTCTACAAAAACGCAACCGTTCGTCTGTCAGTCATCATTATTTAAAATGGAACCGCCATTTTCACACGATATTATTGTTACGATTTGCCAGGATTTTCTCTGTGACAGCTGTATTACAACGGTTATTAATTTCAAAAGAATGTTTGTCTCTGTACTTAATCATAAATGTGGAAATCATTTGAACAGTAGATTGACTTCGGATCATTGAGTAATTTGTTTTGAGTTTCCTTTAACTCCGAAGTTTGATGCATTGTGACATTTAATCATAACTTCCCTGAATATTATGAAATGAGAATTTAACGAGTTAATGTTCAGATCATTCAAATCATGTTGGAAGTCCATTTTTCATTTCAAAGTTTGTTTGATTAAATATCAGTCATGAATGTATAAGTCTAATCACCCCATTGTCAACTTGATTTCGCATTTAGAACCAAGAGTTTGATTGATCTTTTGTGCTTCAAATTTTTCTTACTGAACAATGGTAACATCCTTTGCATTTGAAATTTAAAGAAGTTTTCATTTTTGAATTGAACATCAAATGTGTGTTTAGTAATTGGATTGTCTTTAAAGAATCTTTTGAAAAACCTATTCCCTTTCATCAATTGAAGTGGTTGGATACTAGGCTCTGATGACAAGCCTTTGAGCTTCGTAGACCACTTCAACTTTACCATTTAAGATAGATTACTTGAAATGTTCATATTCTCTACAAAGTACTCGACTATGTTATAGGAGCTCCTTGTATTGTTATTTAAAACATATGAATACGCCTTTGAATGCTGATTTATATTTCTTTTGCATTCCTGGTTTATCTTTTTATCTTGCTTGTTGTCTTTGAATCTTTTGACAGTTTGTTTTCTGTTTACATTTTGGAGTTTTTCTATATTTCCTTTTTAACTTTTCCATTTTGGATTTGCTTATCCAAAGAGACAAAATTTCACCATTTAGTTTCTTTCTTTGGTGCTTTTTGGTGTTGTTTTGTGCAATCCTTAAGTTTGAGAAACTTCATTTAGTTCAATTTTGAAACAACGATGAAAAGAGATTTAAATTTACGTATCATACGATGTTGGTACTGTTTTTGAAGAAAACTTCGAATCACTTGAGTTATCCTGTGTAGTTTTGAGGCTACATGATTAGTTTGATGTTGAAACGAGTCAAGTTTAGAAGGGAGGTTAGGTATAGACATTTTGTTAAGGATATTGGAATCAAACAAGGCTTCAAATTGTAAAATAGCCTTAACCTCACTCCGAAGTCTGTTTCTTTACCAATGTTACAAATCGATTCCCAAATACCCTTTAGTGTAGTACGGTATGATTATCAAAATCTAAAATCAAAGTTTTGTCCTTTAATCCATTGAATCAAGAAGGGAGATCAAACTTTGTCCTTTGTGCATCAAAACGTTTAATGTATGTTCAAGAACCTTTATTTTTCTTGTTTTTGATTTTTCTTTGAAATAAACCTTTTTGTGATTATTCTTAATAAGTGAAGTCAAAATATGTTTTAACGATGTTACCATTTAAGATCTTTATTCTTCAAAATTTATTGTTCCGTAGAGCTCCGAAGTGATAAAGTACTTTGGGATGCTGCGGTGTAACATTGTGAGGTTTTACTTGTTTTACTCCGATGAGCTCCGAAGCGATAAAGCACTTCGGAGTGCTACGGAGTGTTATGAATTTTTGTTTTTCAATTGAAAATGTTAAGGAAAAGAGTGAGCAAATCTGAGATTTATTGTAGAGTGGATCCATCGATCATTCCAAGTCCACGAACAATTCTTGTAAATGCCTCTTCATTTAAAGCCTTTGTGAAGATGTCTGCCAATTGTTTTGTTGTGTGAACAAAGTGCACTTCTATATTCCCCTCCTCAACATGACTTTTGATGAAGTGATAACAAAGAGCTATATGCTTCGTCTTGGAATGTTGTACATGATTGTGGGATATGCGAATTGCACTTTGTGAGTCACAGAACAAAGGTATTTTTCTCATGTTGATGGCATAGTCCTTCAGTTGGCTTTGGATCCAGATGATTTGTGAGGTACATGCTACAGCTTCTACATATTCTGCTTCTGCTGTGGAGATAGAGACACAAGTTTGCTTCTTGGATTGCCAGCTGATTAGTTTTCCATCAAGGAATTGGCATCCCTCCGAAGTGCTCTTGCGATCAATAGAGCATCCACCAAGATCTGAGTCAGAGTAAGCTTGTATGTAGAAGCCTGAGAGTGCTGGGTACCACAGCCTATATGCAGGTGTACCATGAAGATATCGAAAAATTGTCTTAACCGCAGCCAAAGGAGGTTCTCTTGGATCTGCCTGGTATCTTGCACAGTTGCAGACTGCAAACATGATATCAGGTCGACTGGCTGTGAGATAGAGCAATGATCCAATCATACTTCAGTATTGTTGTATGTCTGTCTTCGGTTTGTCCAATGAGGGATTTAACCTTGTACCTGCAGGAAAGGGAACTTTTGCTTTGGAGCAGTTAGTCATTCCGAAGCGTTCAAGCAAACCCTTCGTGTATTTTTGTTGATTGATAAAAATCCCCTCCGTGGTTTGTGTAATTTGTAATCCAAGAAAGAATTTAATCTTTCCCATCATACTCATTTGAAATTTGCTTTTCATTAGTTTTTCAAAATCTTTTGATAAATAAGGGTCAGTGGATCCGAAGATTATGTCATCCACATAGATTTGGACTAACATCAAATGAGATCCAACTTTCTTTCTGAAAAGTGTTGGATCCACTGAACCTTGTTTAAAGCTTGATTCTTTTAAAAATTTTGTCAAGGTCTCATACCAAGCTCTTGGAGCTTGTTTTAAACCATAGACAGCGTTGTCTAGCACATAGCAATGGTTTGGATGTTCTTTACTTTCAAAGCCAGGTGGTTGTTCAACAAAAACGGTTTCCTCGAGATCACCATTCAAAAAGGCACACTTGACATCCATTTGAAAGACATCAAAGTTTTTGTGTGCAGCATAAGCCAAAAATATCCGAACTGATTCGAGTCTGGCAACATGAGCAAATGTTTCTTCATAATCAATCCCCTCATGTTGACAATAACCCTTGACAACCAGCCTTGCTTTGTTCCGAACCACATTGCCTTCGGTGTTTAGTTTGTTTCTGTACACCTATTTCAGACCAACAATTGAAGCATTTGCAGGTTTTGGAATAAACCTCTAAACTTTATTTCTTTCAAATTCTCCTAATTCCAATTGCATAGCTTCAATCCAATCTGAATGATCAAATGCATCCCTAACATTCTTAGGTTCTACATTAGAAATAAAGACATTGAACATGCACAACTCCGAAGTTTTGCTAAGATCTAATTGCCTTTAGTGAAGTTGTGCACGAGTCAATACTTTATCTCGAACATTACCGATGACAAGTGATGGCGGATGATTTCTTGTCCATTTGTCGAAGGGAGGATAATTTGGATCAAAGTCAGGTGGTCCTTCTGAATCAATGTCTTCGATGTCTTAAGGATACCGCAAAGTGGAAGGGAAATCACCCATTATTAAATGATTGTTTGAATTAGTTGTGTTTGATTGTTGTGTGTGCAGTTGTGAGGTAGAGTTTAGAGTGTTCTCCCCCTCGATAGCTGTTGGTGTTGAGGAAGTGGTTGCTCTATCCGAAGCAATAGGAGTTGCTGAGTTTGGAGTGATAATCTCTGGCTCCCCATGGACTATTGGATACAGGGACATGATATTAGAGATTTCCTGTGGAGGTGAGGTCGGACTGTTGTTTGGCTCCCCCTCAACACCAGCATCGCCTTCATTTCGGATTGATGGCTCCCCCTCAACAGATGACGGTCTTTGTACACTACTTGTGGAAGAATCATCAGGTAAATCTGTAAGTTTGGACAATTCGGACACATGGTTGTCAGGTGCCCTGGCTTCGAAGTCCACAACCCTCACAGGTGGATCAAACAGAAGTGTGAAGTCTATATCAAACGTGGTAATTGGTACAGCATCCACAGCAGGCTTTGGAAAGATAGATGACATGGGGAATGGATGCAAGGATTTCTTGATGTAGTAATCGTCAAACCTAACGTTGAAGGTTTCTTCAATCTTTCGAGTCCTCTTGTTCATGACTCTGTAAGATTTTGAGTCTTGAGAGTATCCAAGAAAAATCCATTCTTCTGATTTTTCATTGAACTTCGTCAAATGATCTTTCAAATTCAAGATGAAACACCTACAACCGAGGATGTGAAGGAATTTGACATTTGGTTTTCTATGATTGAGTACTTCATAAGGTGTGATGTGAAATCCCTTGTGAATGTAGGATCTATTTTGAGTAAAGCCGGCTGTAGAAATGGCTTCGGCCCAGAATTACATGGGCAAATTTGCAAAATTAAGCATAGTTCTAGCTGCTTCACACAAAGAACGATTTCTCCTTTCTACAAAACCATTTTGTTGTGGAGTGTATGGTGCTGAGAAGTTGTGACTAATCCATTTTGTTTTCAAGAATCCATCAAGAGTTTGATTTTTGAACTCCGAACCGTTGTCACTGTGCATAGTTCGGACTTTCTTGTTTAGCATCACTTCCATCTTCTTTATGAAGTTATTGATTTCTTCAGCAGCGTCTAATTTGTTTCTTAGAAATAACACCTAAGTAAACCTTGAATAATCATCAACTATCACAAGTATGTACTTCTTCTTTCCAATTGACTCTACTGCGGATGGACCACACAAGTCCATATAGAGAAGTGAAAGGGGTTCGGTGATTTTGGGATTGATCATAGTTGGATGCCTTTGTTTTGTTTGCTTGCCATGTTCACAAGCAGAACAAAGTGAATTATTGTCAAATTTGAGAGCAGGCATTCCACGAACCAAATCCATAGCCACTAACTTGTTTAGGTCTTTGAAGTTCAAATGAGCAAGTCTTCGGTGCCAAAGCCAGCTAACATCGGAGTTGGATTTTGAGAGAAGACATAAGGATTGCCCACCAGTTACATGCTTTAGATTTAAGGGAAACATTGATCCCATCCTTTCAAAATTGAGTAAGACTTCGTTTGTTTCTTCTTTTGTGATGACACTCCCATGGTTGTTAAATGTAACTGCGTTACCCGTTCCAACCACCAATTGAG
Organism: Cichorium intybus; assembly: GCA_023525715.1. NCBI lineage: Eukaryota > Viridiplantae > Streptophyta > Magnoliopsida > Asterales > Asteraceae > Cichorium > Cichorium intybus. The sequence goes on along the minus strand of CM042013.1, from coordinate 105,211,052 downwards.
ATATACTCACAAGATTGTGTTTTAACCCTTCAACAAATGCCACTCTGCTGATTGTGAATTGGCGATTTGTTATTTTACCATAACCCCGAATTGGACATGTTTCATTGTTACCGAAGCGTACATTTCCAGCATCATCCAATGTTCTATAATCTCTAAGATATTCCCTCTTCCCTGTCATATGTCTTGAGCAGCCACTATCCATGTACCAATTAGTGTCGTACCGCTCAGTAGACATTACCTGCAATTAATCAAGAAGGAGTTGGTACCCAATCAATCTTGGGTCCTCAGGGTAAGTGAAGGATTCTTGAATCCATTTTTCTACGCCCTCTTCTGGTATCTCATTTGCATTTAAGTTGATCAGATCCTCTGAAGCCTCATGTGATGAACATGATTCCGAGGAGTCTGAGCAAAATTCAGAAAAGCTTTTTGTCAATTTAGATGAGTCCGAAATGACTGACAAAATGGAAGACTTCGGAACCCATTTTTGGTTGGATGATTTTGACTTCGAGGTTTTTGATGTTTGCTTTTCACTTGAAAATTTTGAACTCGCTGATATTTTTGAGGATTTGGTTTTAGCAATAAAATTTTCATTCGAATCATTTCTTTTCTAGTTTTGTTTTGATTTTTCAATTGTTGACGTCCTTGAAATTGAACTACACAACGTAGAGGTACAAAGATACTCTTCGTAAGCCAATTTGAAGTCGTTTAGTGTAAGATTCTTATCTTTAAACTTATCCAAATTTTTTTCTAGCCATTGATGAAATGTGTCTATCAAGTTGTTTCCTTTTGAAAATGTTTTCTTTGTGGATTTTTGAAATTTTGGATTGGGAAAGTTAGGTTTTATCGGTGTAAAAGTTGATTTAACATTATGATTTTTGACCTCTGAAACCTTTGAGTTAAACGGTTTTGTTCCAGAAGTTGAAGCAATTGTTTCATTTTGTTTCAAGCCTCCGAAAGGAGTTTTTCTCTTCACAAGATTTAAAGTTTGTTTTGATTTCGAGTTCGCAGCAATATGTTTTTGAATTGGTAATTTAGACTTTTGGTTTTGAAGCAGCATTTTCTGAGGTTTGTGACAACGGTACACACTTACATGATTCCATTAATTGAAAAACATCCATCTTCGGAGCTGTGGGTTTTTCCACAACTTGAATTTGTTTGAACTTTCGATTAGTGTAGATGTGATTATCATTTTTGAGATTTAAAAGGTGTGACATGTTTTTAGGAATCTTTTCTTTTTCATAACAAAGACGATTGTAGATGTTATGGCCATACAAATCTTTTTTTCTTATGTTGATTTTTACTTCCATTCATTCATTCATTTCGTTTTCAACCATTTTAGAAGACGAGAAGAATCCTTCCTCAGTAACAGTGGAATTATCCTCCTCAAGAAGTTTTTCTAAATCGTTTTCAACCAAAGGTGATCCACCTGGTTTCACAAAGATGGAATTTTTGAAATAAGATATCTTCGGATAGATACAAGCCACATGAACTAGCCTTTTTGAATTGTCCTTAAGATATTGATCATAAGAGACACAAACATCTGAGATTTGTAATTTTGATTTCACACTTTCTTTGTTTTCAAAAGTTTTTGGTTCACAAACAACTTTTGCTTTTAATTTGTCCTTCGAAGACAGTTGCGATATGTATTCGGATGGTGATGCGGATGCGGAGGATGATTTTAATAAAGTTAATGAAGAACAATCAATTTCCTCCATATCCGAATCGCTTTGAGAATCATTCTCTGATGCGGTTTCAACTGTAACCTTTTCTTTGTTTTCAACTTGAGGAACATTCTTTTTCAAGATTGGGATTTCTTGTGGCAATAATTTCAACAGACTATCAGCAGTGAGATGTTCTTCTACAGACATCAAACCGTGTTTATACTAAGAGTTGGTCACTTTGGACCCAAATACTATAGATTCACACTCATAAGATATACTATCAACTTCCTTAAGCTTAAACTCAATAAAAGCTAATAGTTGTCTATGTTGAACATTGCACACATCAGCTGAATGATAGATACATGTAATATGAGCATATAAACGTTTTGCAGTTTCACAAAATATATTACGTTGTCTCAAAATTACATCATGATTGTTTAAAAGTTTTTCTCTAATCTCTTCTAGCAATGAGATCCTTAGGTTGGTCTTTTCTAGGAATAGCTTCAAACTTTCTACTCTCCCCCTCAAGCTGAGAATCTCCTGCTCACTGATTGTCTCCCTAGTTTTCGCATCAATAAGCATTTTATGCATCACAGAACAATCACGAGTTATTTCATTTATGATAGGAGTTGATTGAGAAATAGGAATTTTAAAAGTTGAGAGAAGTTTGGATACCTGCTCAGGAATGGTCAGGCGTGCGTCATTTGCCATCAGACATATCTCACCATCATCATCCAAAGTGTCGTCAGACCATGTCTTCGGATTCACAGCATCAATCATCTCATTCATCTCCGAAGTCTTGAAACCAAGACCAGCAGTTGTTCCATAGCCGAGCATCTCCTTATCATCTGTCTCCTCAGAAGTACTTTTCAGAAAGCTCTTACCATCATCATATGCCATGAAAGCACTATGAGTTGGCTTTCTTTCTTCTTCATCTTCTGAATCAGAAGACCAGACTTGATAAGATCCTTCATAATCCTCAGCAGCCATCAGGGCTAAGTCTTTAGTCTTTTTCCTCACTTTTTCCATCTTCATTGCATAGTCGTCCTTCACTTGAGGTTTCTTCTCATTTTGTTTGCGAAGCATACAATCTTTAGCAAAGTGATTTTTACCTCGACAATAATTGCAGTCATAGCCTGAATCACCAGAAATCTTCTTCTCTTCGGTTTTCTCTTTTGAAGACTCCGAAGTCTATGTTTCTGATGGCTTCGGAGTTGAAGACTTTGAGTTTTCCTCCTTCAGAGTGTACATTTCAGGTTTTGGTTTAGGACTGAAGTTAGGTTTGTTGAAATTCTTGACAAATGGTTTCCCTGAGCTGTTTTTAATGAATGGTTTCTTGAATCTCCGACTATTTGCAGCATAGAGAGCAACAGTCTCACCATTATTGTCAACCATATAAGTAGCAACTTCTTCATCACTATCTTCGTCTTCTTCTTTTGAAACAAGTGCCAGTGGACCGGATCCAACAGTTTCACTTCTTCGACCAACAATATAAGGTTCATAAGATTTGAGTAAATTGTACATGGCAGCTAACTTGAACTTCTCGATGTTCTCATAATATTTAACCATTAACATAATGGGTCTCCATTCCTTGCGAATACTATATAGAAATTTGATGTTGATTTCTTGCTGGCGTCGGGTCTCTCCATACTTATCCATGGTATAGATCATGTTACTAAGACGTTTATAGCATGCTTCAAGGGACTCATTCTCTTCTTGTTTGAAGTTCTCGAAGTCTGCAAGAATTTCTTGAACCTTGCTGGTGTGAAGAATCTTATCTCCTCCAAAACGAAGTTCGAGATTATCCCACATCTCTTTGGCGGACTTCGCATCAGCTATATGATGACTAATGTCAGGACCCAATCCACTTTGTAGCTCACGCATGGCCCTTTCGTCATTTTCAAGTTTCTTCATATATGTTGCATTAAGAACCACAGCCTCTTCTCCATCGGGGACTACAAAACGACCAGCAATGTCTGTATGAGGACCATCAGTTACAGACCTCCATAAGTCTTTATCAAGCCCAATCAGATAGTCCTTCATTCTTCCAGCCCAACAATCATAGTAAGAGGTTACTAGAACAGGAGCTTTGGTTGCAGAACCAATGAGATTTGCATAGTTGAGCATATTAGCATAAGTTGCTGTGGAATCAGTCATATTGAATAGATTTCAACGGGATCTTTGTAGTAAAAACAAGTAATAGAGACTTGCAGCAGTTGCGGAAGACTAGATCTGGGAAACGATTCAAATCTAGAACTGCAGCGATGAATTAAAAGCTCTACTAACAGGTTTTTGAGCTGACTTGCTCTGATACCACTTGTTGGGTGTTGAAATCGTTTAAGTATGTAAATAATGACTCAAGATTGAGTAGTACAAATCAATCACACAGTAATAAGAATAGTAAGAACAATTTGATGAACAATGATATGAATAATCTAATTACTTGTTGATTTCTATTTTTTTGAACGTATTCATTGATGAATAATCAATAGGTTGCTAATTATTGAGAGGGCAGCGAGGATGGAGACAAAAAACAAAGGTGGATATTGTATTCACTGATGAATAATCAAATGGATTTCTATTTACATAAGTATTCATTGATGAATATATTTTTACATTAGCATTGATATGAGATAACTATAAAATTCATTGATGAATAATCATATTTCTTGTTGATTTTGTATCATTCATTGATGAATTTAGGGGTTTAGTATATCCAAACATTGTATTTATTGATGAATAATCACATTACTTGTTGATTTTGCATTCATTAGTATGAAAAATCATTGTATTCGTTGATGAATACCAAAATTTAGAGCAAACTTGTAACCAATTTCACGTATATACATGTATGAATTTCATTGAATTGTCATGTTACATATCCTCTGTACAAATGTTCATTGATGAATTTTCATGTAATGCCAATGTCGAATGCTTATTCACTAAATTCAGTGACGAATATTCACTGTAATGCCAATTTTACTGTAATGTCAATGTTATTTACGTATATTCATTAATCAATTACATTGAATTTGTCATGTTACAAATCCCTGCACGTATATTCGTTGATGAATTTTACTTCATTGCCAATGTCGACTAGTTAACCACTAAATTCAGTGACGAAAATTCAAAAAAAAAAAAAAACCACATTACATTTAGTGACGAAAATTCGAAAAAAAAAACCCACGAAAATTCAAAAAAGCTATATTCAAGGAAATAATTATAAACAATCCCATTATTTTAGGTAACTTATACTTATCTTGATTTTATTTACTAATATATATATATATATATATATATATATATATATATATATATATATATATATATATATATATATATATATATATATATATATATATATATATATATATATATATAGTATACTATAAACCATATATAAATTACAACCATCTTAATGCACAAGAGTCTTAAAAATTAAGATAGTACAAGTTTCTAATGCATATGCTAATTAGGCGCTAAAAACTGAATAAAATTTCAATTTGAAAACTTTTGAAAATTTTCAATTACCGCACTTTCTCTTCACCTATTTTAAAAGTCGGACACCATTACCAGGTACCACTCATATTCGGGACCCCTCATGTTCAGTGATCCTGTACCTCTCCTCACATTCTTTTCAATTTAAAATTGTGAAACCCGTACGTTACTCTCTCTTCTATCTTTCTCCTTCCTTTTCAATAAATAGCCACCAGCCTCTCACCACTATTACGATGAGCTCATGCCTAAACGCCACCTGCATTCACCACCAAGGTTTCTTTCTAAACACTCTCTTTATCCACCTTGTGTGTCTAGAACATTAAATGGTGGTCTCAAATCCATGTTGCGAGTTACAGATCTTGAAAAATGCTGAGATCTGTTTCGTATTTTCAAGAATCGCTTCAAGAAGAATGCTAGAGTTGGTGTTTTTATGTTATTTTGATACATGTTTTTAAGTTTGTGAATCTATTTTATCTTCTGTCAAACTTGTGCAGGTCAACAAGTGGGTTTTTTGAACGTCCGCTCACAACCCAAATCTTCTTCTTATTGACTGGGGAAACCACCGGATCCGCCATCGAAGTTGCATTTCCATCCTCTGCATCAAAATCAGTAAACCAAAATCAGAACCAAACAAAATCAAAATCAGAAAAGAAAACTAAAATCGTGAGATCGGATCGAATCGGATCTATAGTTGATAGACAAAAGCATCGAGATCGGATCTGTAACACTGGAAGCTCGGTTGAAGCCATAACATAACCTCCCTTGAAGCTCGGTTGATTATTATCGGAGAAGATAATAATCAAATCGTTTAAACCTAAAACTTCATTCATATCGAGAATCATTTACACTAAAACTTCAAACTTATGTGAAATAAGACCTACCTGTATGTTTGCAGGATCGGTGTTGGCTGTTCGGAAGATCGCTGTTGGAAATGGATCTGTAGTGGATCGGTGTTGGAAATAGATCGATGGTCGGGAATGCCAAGACCTCTACTTCCGGATCGGTGTTAGAAACGGATCCGACATCGGTGGTAACAACGATGGCAGTGGGATGGTCGGTCGGAAGGGGAGGTATGGTTGATGTATTTACAGAGGTGATGAAGGGGACTAGATAGTGCCATTAATGGAGTCGGAAGATGTGGAGGTTTCTTACGGAGATCAAGGTCCGACAAATTTAATCGGAGGTGGTGGTTTTTGACAGCAGATCTCAGATCAGAGGCAATAAGAGGTTGGAGGGGACGCGGTGGTCAGACTGGCGGCGGTGGTCGGACTACAGCATATGCCGATAGTCATGTATAGCCTCGATTGGGAGGTATACAGAGGAAACGGAGAGAAATACAGAGGTGGTTAGGAGCCGAAGAAGATAGGGTTAGAGGGGGAGGCGGCCATATTTTTAGGGTTAGGGTTAATTTTAGGAGAGTATCAAAATAAGTAAAATGACATATGTATCCTTGAATCTTGATTGGTTTATTGAAATACCAATCGGCTACTGATGTCAACCATACATGTAGGATGCAGGTTTCTCACATTTATTCTTCAAGTATAACCAACCTAATCTATTATTAAAAAATCAAAACAACAAGTTTGGTATTAAGTATTTTTTTTCCTGTTGAGGTTTAATTTAATGATCGTGCCCTCGATTAAGTTAATTTCTAATCGGCTACTGATGTTAGGACTAATGAAGCCATCCCAGTGGACACCCACACATGGAAATTAAAGATGGAATACATTGCAACCCATATTTATAAATCAAACCAAAGTTGCAAATTCTTTGCATTTAACCCAAATCAAGAACTATTAAAACCAAAATAAATAGGTCTGAGGGAAAAGTTAGAGGTAGGACTCTTTATTATTGGTGAACAGATTATATATAGCCACAAGCTTTCTTTAAACCATTTTATAGTTTGTTTGCTTAATGGATTACATGTTTTAGTATTCGTGGAACAAAGATGTATATAAAACCTGAGATGTGTATATTTTATGTTTATATGTGCTGTGTATGCAATTTTGTTGTGGGTTGTTGAAGATTCGTTTTTTAGTTCATAATAAGTGGGGATATGAGAAAAAAGATGGCGAATATACAATTTTGGATGGAAATGATGTTTGTTTAAGTTATAGTGAAGATGCTGGTGTTGGTTCAAAAATTAGAAAAGGTGTAGATCTTATTTACTAGACAGCTTGGAGAAGTCAAAGGATTTGGTAATAGAACGCATATTCTTGTGCAGTACCTTTTTGAGAAGCATACGCATGGTTTGTAGCATATATCCATTTATTATTAGTTATATCTCAATTTTTATAGTGTATAAATATTTTAGGGTGCGACTAAAAATACACCCTAGATACACCTTTAATAAAAGTCAAAACATTTTTACCCAATCATATTTGATTTTTCCGGAAAACAATACAATATTACCAAATAGAAAACCATTGACTTTGAATAGGGTCGTATTTTTAGTGAAATAGGGGTGTATTTTTGGCAATTCTCATATTTTATATTGTATAGCGTTTAAATATTATTTGTAAAATAGATATATATGACTTTTTAATTGTGATTTGAAGATTTTATGATGAAAGGAGCATGATAGTGTTTAAGTATTTTATCTTATCTTTCCTGCACGCCACACCATAAATCACTATACCCTCTCGTATTTGTCAATCACTGCATTGCGCAGGTACCCTAATGTTTGCCGCTAGAAATAAAAACGTACTTATATTTTCATACCGAAAACTATTCATTTAAATGAAACTAATGTTCGCTGCCGAATAGTAATTAATCACCAAAAAGAAACTATTTTTCGCCGCCGCATTGCGCGGGTACGCAGCTAGTATACTATAAACCATATATAAATTACAACATCCTTATGCACAATTGTCTTAATTTTTAAGACAGTACAAGTTGTAATACACAATACACAACTTATCATACATATGTTACAATTTTGTTATGCACTGCTAAAATCTGAAAGAAAGAAAGCGGACATGTGACACTTGGGCACGCGTGTCTATCGATTGCCCAAAACAAAATTCGACAAATTTTGAAAATTTAAATGATGCGTCCCTTTTCCGTGAATTGTGGAGATCAGCTTTTGAATTTTGAATTTCATATTGTACACGGATCACAAAGTTTGAAATTTCATCTTTATAAACTCTCTCAATTGCTTCATTTTCTTCAACCTTTGATCTCACAGTCTCAATTGCTCTCTCACGGTTTCAACTTTCAATTGCTCTCTTTTTTTCAACTTTCAATTGTTCTCTTTTTTCTACAAATCGATAAAACCCAGCAAGCTCTTCCTCTCATTCGCTATCTAACGAACCGACTCACCACTGGCAACCCTCAAAGGCGACTAACCACACAAACAATGACCTGGATTTACACACACAAACACACAATCTAGGTATGTTTTTCCTTATTTTTTGAATACGGTATGTATCCGTGTATTACTGGGTATTTCTATCTATTTGTGTGTATTTGTTTTTCCTTTACAGAAACAAAGCGACACCACACCACCATCAGGTCATCGGACCATCACTGACACACACAAACCGGCGGATCATCAAATTGTTTTCCAGGTTGAATTTGTCTTTTCGATTATTGAGTTTCTTCTGTTAAGTGTTTGTTCAAATAGCATATGGCGGAACTTTGGGGAATAATTGCATATCTAGCTTTTCTTTGCTCCTCTGTTGGTAGATATCGATCTACATCTTCGGGTTAGTGTTCGATTGTGCTGAAAAGATTCATCGATCATCTCATCTGTCTTGAGTTTTAACACACGCTTTTGTTTTTTTCTTCATTTGGTATGTCTTTTTTAGGATTTGAAAATGGGTTATTTTTTTCGCCTTTATCTACTGATGTTGGTTTAATACATGTGTGATACGATTGGTTTGTAGTGGAAAAAAGGGACAGTTCGGTCAAGAAGGGGAATGCATACTAACCCCTACCACTGGGTAATGATAATAGGCGCACGACCTTGATTTTTGATTTGGGTTTTTGGTGTTTTGATTATACCGCTAATTGGATCGACATCGACTTGAAATGATGGCTTCTGTTACTGTTTTTATCTTTTGTTTTACAATTATTGCAAATGAAAATTTTATTAGAAATTTGACATTGTTGTCCTTTCTCTATTTTTGTTTCTAAATTTACAGGTTTGAAACTTATGCTTGGGTTGATGTGTAAACAAAAAGCTATCACGAGAAAATTTGGTTGGTTATATTTAGTATCAAATATTTATTTTATATATTATTATCAACATTTCATCAATATCTAATTTGGGTTTTTAATCATTTATTATCCTCAGTCGACATCACATTCGCCACAACCTCTCGCTACTGCTCTTACCGGATCGATTCTGATCTATTCAGGTTTGTGTGGATCTAAGTTTGTAGATATATGTGTAGATATGAGTGTGGGGATGGTTTTAGATTGTAGAACCAGTAACTGGGTGGCTTTGGTATGTGATATTCTTCAATTTATCAATCGCGGGTTCAATCACACGCCACCCAAGGTCTCCAACAACATGCCATTACCACTGAATCTTCCTCCCAACTACTAACCCTAGCCATCGTAATAGTAGAAGTGAGCTTTTTCATGTTTTTGGTCATTAATTTTGACAAAAATAGTATGGGCTTAGGAAAATGAAGTTAGTTCCTTTGATATAAACAACTGGTATAGAGTCAATCAAGTCAAAATTTTACCTTCATACAACTAAGTTGTCTGTTTGTCTCTTCCTCTCTCACTCTCAATACCCTCTCTATAACTATGTGTATGTTTATGTGTTTAACTATGTGGGTGTTGACATGTCTTTGTTTTTTTGTAGGTCTTTTTGGCTGCTGTGATTTGAGTAGACACGCAGACAGAGGAAAGAAAAGAAACATGGGTATTATTTTCTATCGATTTATTCTTTATGGAGGGAACTTTTGTCAATTTATTTTCATTGGCTTCCATTCTAATACCTCATATTTAGTTAAATCCGGTCCACGTATATCAGATTTAGATTACTGAATTTGAGTTTATGTTTCATTTGTGGATCTTATGTGTCCGAATTTGAGTTTGTTTAATGTCTTATCAAATATGGTATTTATGGATTCGAATTTACAGATTGTAGATAAATGGTACATTTCCATCATTAAACATTAACCATAGAAGTATATGTTACAGGTTGAGATCGGTAATTGCATATATTTATAAATGATTGAGATTGGTATGTTCATACGTATTAGAGTAGACTATATGCAAAATTTCACTGTATTTGATAAATTGTATGTGTGCACAGTCGCTACATGAGTGGTTTAAAAATAAGTCCTTTGGTGTTCATTGATTGGTTTTTTGCAATTTATGATATAATATTTATTATCTTAGTTGTTGTCTCATAAACCATTATGTTTAAATAGTACCATGGATTGTTAACTTCATATCATAGTGATTCGATTATGATGCCATGTATGACAGGCATGTCATCTATCAATTCTTAGAGGCAAAGTTAAAATAGATGCAATTAGGACATGTAGACCTGTAAGCTCCTCTCTTTACAGAAGAACTTATAAAAGTGAGTTAATAATTATACCCACCCGCCAAAAGAAAAACAGCTAACCGCTTATTGCTTACCTTCCTCTACCCCCCTCCCCCACACCTACCGAATTTCCCCCCCGCTGCATTGCGCGGGTACCTCAGAAACTTTTGAATATGGCAGGTTCTTTTTAAAACCTTTTGGTGAAATTTGCCTCGACATATCTTTTGAATAGCACATGTTTATTAAAAAAACACGATTACCTATCCTAAAACTATTTTCTAAAAATAAATTAATTGCTGCCTGAAAATATAATATATTTCGGAAATGATACTAATCGCTGAAACGAAATTATGTGCCTAAATGAAACAATTGATCGCAAGTCACTATTTGATGTTTGACGTAAAAAACTAATCGCCACCCGGACTATTCACTTAAATGAAACTAATTGCCGCCCAAAACTATTCATGTAAATGAAATTAATTGCCGTCCGCCGCATTGCGCGGGTACGCAGCTAGTATATATATATATATATATATATATATATATATATATATATATATATATATATATATATATATATATAACCCCATTTTATGCATAGAACCATAGAACTACCTTTTAAGCCATTGGATTGTTCAATGAATGGCCATGATTAAAACTTGTAATTGGAATACCATTATGATCTGGCAGGGGTAGAATTGGAATATCATTATGCATAAACATAAACTGATTTACGTTTCCTCTTCAAATGGAAATCGTAAATCAAAGCCATCGCCGACGCTCCATTAGAAGGACTGTTCGAGTGTATTCAACTAAAGCTATGGAGACGATGATGATCTTCAAATTCATTGCATGAAATTAGAAACAAACTCAAGGTACAAATGTGCAGATTCATACACGAAAATCGTCAATTTTGTCTACTAGCTAGATCTAACTTTTTCCAATCGTGATTTCAGACATCGATTGAACCAAGTCTCATTCCAATCGTGAATTCGTGAGTTGATCGGTTCCAATTTTCAATATAATTGGTTCGTGTGCAAGGTTCGTGAATTGATTTCCAATTTGTAAATGTTTGATTCGTGAATCGTGAATTGATTGGAACCAAGTTCTCATTCTAATAAGGATTTCCAGTTTCTAAATGTTTGAAACTTTTTCCAATCGTGATTTCAGACATCGGTTGAACCAAGTTCTCATTCCAATCGTGAATTTGTGAGTTGAGAGGTTCCAATTTTCAATCTAATTGGTTCGCGTGCAAGGTCCGTGAATTGATTTCAGTTCGTTTGCAGGTCAGTTCAACTTCTAATGTAACTAGTTTCGTGTTTGGGATGTGCTTAATCGATTAAGTGATCTTTTATGTAATCAAGTTCGTGTTTAGGATGTTCTTAATCGATTATGTAAACAAGTTCAGTTATGTAGGTAATCAGGTTCAATTTTGTTGAATTAGTTCACAGGTAATAGATTGTGTACTTAGATTTTTTCAAATGTGTTCAATTTAGATTCGTGTTTGGTATACCTGTAATATGTGAAATCTGCCATTGGTTAAGTATATGTTCAATTATAGTATTTATATTGTTTAGCTAGTTATATGTTCATAGATGAATATATGTTCATTCATGAACATATGTTCATGAATGAACATGTGTTCAAGTAATCAATCACACTAACATATGTTCATGCGATTGCAGTTATAGAGAGAACGATGATGATGGGGTGTTCCATTGCAACAGAAGAGATGAGGAAGAAGTCATGTGACTGTAGCAAAAAGGAGAACGATGATGATGGTGGTCTTCCTGTGCTTATATATGTTCATTAGTGAACAAATGTTCATTAGTGAACATGTAAATGATGAAGTCAACTTCAACAATCTTACAAACAGATTCCTGTTTTTGATTTTGTTCACTTATGAACATTTTGCAGATATAGAGAGAACGATGATGATGGTGGTGTTCGATTGCAACAGAAGAGAGGAAGAAGAAGTCATGTGATTGCAGCAGAAAGGAGAACGATGATGATGGTGGTAATATGTTATGATTGCAAAATAAGAGAGAACGAGACTAATTTCTTAGTTTTTTATACATGTTCGGTTATGAACATGAATAAGTTCTTGTTTTTAGTATACATATTCATCCATGAACATATGTTCATCGATGAACATATGTTCAAAAGTGATCAAGTTTTTAGTTTTTGTATCAATGTTCATCCATGTTCAGTTATGAACATACTTGATGTTATGAATGTTTATTTCTCAACAAATTCTAGGATTTTGAAGACAATGTTCATCAATAAACATACGTATATCTTCATCAATGAACATATAAGTGTAATTTACCCATCATACCCTTATCATCCTAATTTGATCTAACGGTCAATAAGATGGTTCTATGGTTCTATGTCTAATTTTGGTTCTATGTAGAACCCACCCTATATATATATATATATATATATATATATATATATATATATATATATATATATATATATATATATATATATATAGAGTCCGTTTCAAGGAAGAACCATTTTTTTCCTAGGAACCTAGGAACCTTTTGACTGAAATATTTTTTTTCAAAAAAAATGACATAATACACCTAGTCGGTTATATTTAAGACTTTTTGTCAAAAAAAAAATTGAAAAATAATATGTATACACGAAATGTGCATATATGCACTTTTTTCGCAAATGTGTATATGATCACGTTTCGTGCATATGTACACATTTCGTGTACACATGTTTTTTTTTCAAATTTTTTTTTACAAAAGGTCTTAAATATAAGCGATTAGGTGTATTATGTCATTTTTTTTGAAAAAAAAAATTTCAGTCAAAAAGTTCCTAGGTTCCTAGGAAAAAAATGGTTCCCATTTGATATTTTGTCTATATATATATATATATATATATATATATATATATATATATATATATATATATATATATATATATATATATATATATATATATATATATATATATATATATATATATATATATATATATATATATATATAGGGTTAGGTTCTTTTAAGAACTCAAATATTCATGAGATCTTGAGAACTCAATGTCATCCATTAGATCCTTATCCAAATAAAAAAGGGCTTGATCGTCATTTTATAAATCTAATTTAATTTTGATTTTTTTTTATTTTTGGCAACATAATATCAATTCCTAAAAATAAGCACAATCAAATTCAAATTTCAAATTTAAAAAATTTTATGATTTTTGTTTTTTTAATATGAGAATTTTTGAAATTTGAAAAAAACATAAAAATTTTAAATTCAATAAAAAATAAGATTTGGTTTTATAAAAACATATATGGTCATGTATTTGCATCCGAATGCATATATGCATATTTTCAAAATTCGTAGAAAGATATTATTATGTATAAATAGTTGAATACAAATAATAAATAAACCAATTTATTAAAAACAATAATTTACAATTGTTTTGAATGATACATATATAAAAAAAATACAAAAAACAACAAAAACTACTAATATCTTCATTGTTTATTCCTTGACTATCGTGTTTCTTCGTTTTATCATTTTCACTTCTTCAATTTGCTCTATATATTTTTTAAACCTGCAAAAACAATAATAAAAATGCATATTAAAAATATTAAAAATGCATATACGCATATGCACATGGGCACATATGTGTATGCATATATGCAAATATGCACACACTTATACACATTTATATGTATATGTGCACATACGTATTTATATGCATATAAACATATATGCACATATGCATATGTGCACATATGCATTTATATGCATATAAACATATATGTAGATATGCATTTATAAAACTACATATTAAACCCCCCCCCCCAACAAATACTTACATGCATATACGCATATGCACATAGGTACATACACACAAATGCATATATTTTTTTGCACATGTATTAACATATGATGGATATATGCACAAATATGGAGATAAACATATGAATCTATGCAAATATATACATGTGCATATATACACATGTACTTATATATTCAAATATACACATATAAATTTATGCACATATGCATCTATGCAAATATTTACATGTTTACATACATTTATGCATATATGAATTTATGCAAATGGGCACATATGTACATGCCCTTATCCTGCCTTTTTTGCTTGTCCAACCAGCGCTTGGGTTTTTTACGTTCGGTAGAAATGACCAAATTGCATACACCATATGTTGCCTGCAATTAGTGATCTACCCGTGAAATTTATAATCTGGTTAATAAAATAGCATCATATTTAACTTAATTGAGATCATGTTCAATAAAACCTTTTCGAAACAAAAGTGCAAAATGAAACGAAGTAAAGTAAAATGATTTTGCAATGTATGAATAACTAAGTGCGTCATATTCTAATATAGCAAATATCTTTTAATTTATAAAAAGTCGACACCATCTAATTAAATAAAATATAAAGCAAGCTTCTTACTTTGGTTTTCAGTTAAATAAAAAGCCATATAAACCACATCTACTACCTTGGTCAACTAAATTATCAAAAGGAATATATTGATAAAAGTTTGTATTCAGGATCATTGAGCAAAAAAAATTATCATCGTGTGAATTAGAATAACTCAAACAGACCAAAAAATAGAAGCTTTGATACAATAAACCCCAAAAATAAAAGCTATGCTAGCATATATTATGTATTTCTGTTACCATGATTGACCAAAGGGTAACCGAAATGCAAGAGTAGGTTTTGATTTGAAGAAATAAAAAAAAAAAGTAATAGATAAAACTCAAATAAGGAGGAAACCTGATGCATAATAATAGATAACCTGCAAATTGGAGTTTTAGGGCTTGATCGAAAACCTACAAACGGTACTATATCCATTGATGAGTGCCAATCAGAAATATGCGTGTGCGATGAAACACTAGACGATGCCGATTGCCTGAGAAAGCGACGGCAATGAGACGACGACGGTAACAAGAAGGCGAAGGCGAGCCGCATCCACTGTTGATTCGACGATGACGGCAACAACTACTTATTCGGGTTTTCGCTGATGAGTGGATGCTCTTCGAATCAACGCTGAGGCTGGTTGGATCTGCTAGTAGAAGCGGAGGTCTGCTTCTCCTCCACCGTCTGTATACCCGGATTTGTTAGTGGAGGACGACGGCAGCGAAGGAGGGAAGGCGACTTCAGAGAATAATAGAGAAAAAGAGAGAGGGGTGACTGGAAATATGAGAGAGAGGGTGAAGCCGAGTTTGTGGAGCAATTGTTGAACGATGAAGACGAAGGAGAGAGAGAAAGAGGGATATTTTCTTTTTTTAATGATAGTTAATTAGGCTGATTTTTAGGGTGATTAATTATTGTACATATTTGCCCTTCTGAACTTATTTAAAAAGCCTAATATACCATTGAATGTGTTTATAATTACAAATATACCATTATTGATCTTAGCCATCAAAAATTTTGATCTAATATTGGGTTCTCAAGATCTCAGGATTTTTTGAGTTCTCAATAGAACCTAACTCTATATATAGTTAGGTTCTATTGAGAACTCAAATATTCATGAGATCTTGAGAACCAAATCTGGACCACAAGATTAAAAAACTGAAAGGCAAGGATCAATAGTGGCATTTTTGTAATTAGGATTAAGTCTAATGATATAATTGCCTTTTTAAATTAGCCTTTAGGGAAAATTTGGGAATAAGAAAAACACTGATTTGGAAATTACCCAAATCACGTAAACATTCCTATGAAATAGGAGTCTCTCTCTCTCTCACTTCGACATCGCATCCCTGCCCTAGTTTCCGAGTTCATCATTTGCGGCTGATAAACTATCACGGTGGTGGTTGTTTAGCACCGCCATGTTACTTCCCCACTTGCACCGCCTTCCGCCAAGGATCCGACAACACCTTCAACACTGCCTTCCACCAAGCATCCAACAACACCCACCTGCAGCACCGTCTTCCATCAGCACTACCTTCTCCGGCCCTACTCCTTCGCCAAATATGCAAGCGACACCCACCTACAACAAATCGATTAGGTTAGGGTATGTTTGGTTATTTTTTTCTTAATTGTTTCATGGATTTGCTTGATACTGAAATTAAATGGGTTTAGTTTATTTGATTTTTTTCCGCTTTGTTGTTGTGGATTTCGTCCTCCCCTGCATCCGCCACCAGCCATATGCGTCGCCTACCTCTCGACATCAGGTATTATATGTTGTTTATTTCTGCAACCATCTTCTTTTGACTACCACATAACATCCAATTAAACGCCACCAAAAGCCTCCAGACATTAATTGCTGTCTCCTTGATGTAAAACCCAGATATTGTATTAGCTTTAGCTTGAATTTTTAGTTGTATTTGATATTGTCTAAAGTTTGTCTTTTTTTTTTCTCTTAAACGATGATCCAATAACTATGCTAAATAACATTAATTAATTTCTAAATCCCCAATAAAGTCCAGTCGGCTGTCACACGTTTATTCATTTTTAGATTCTTTTGAAGGACCGTAGGACCGGAACAATGGCAGTTCACCTGTAAACATAGCACGAATCAAGGAATCCATAAATTAATAATTAATAAGTTGAAGTACATTGATTCCTGAAAAAACATTCTTTTTTGCTTTGCTAATCTAGTCTGCAATCTGCATAACCTTAGTTATTCAAAGATTGAAACTTTTGTTGACCTGTTGGTAACTAATTTTATTAGTCGTAGGTTTTTTTGTTATTGGTATAATTTAACTTTCTTTATTAACAATTGGTTTTTCCCTGGTTTCCAATGAGGAATATAAATCAACTTATAATATATTACTTCTAGAAAAATATAGCACAATCAGTTTTTACCTGTATTTTTTTTAGTTGTATTTGATATTGTCTAAAGTTTGTCTTTTTTTTCTCTTAAACATGTTGTAATAGATACGGGACCCGAATTCCAACGTACAACGACTGTAATCTGTTCAAACCCTCCAACAACTGATAGACCCGCGATGGACATTCGTTGTACCGCCGACAGCCGACCTGGGTATATCTCTTGTTTGGCTTCCTTTTTAATTGCCAAATCACAATTTATATATAATGTGTACATTGCCTATGTGCAGCAATCGTAGTGAAATACATGTGCATATATGCATACACGTATGTGGATATGTGCATATACATATGTGCATTGCATAAATGCATATGTGTGTAAGTTCATATATGTGCATATGTGCACATGTATATAAGTGCATATGTGCACATCTATATAAGTGCATACTTTTCACAAGTATATAAGTGCATATGTACATCTGTTCATAAATATGTTTGTGCATATATGCATATATATTCCGTATGTGCATATATGCATATATCCTATATGTGTATAAATTTATGTATTTTCACAAGTATATGTGCATATGTGCTAAATGTGAATAGATGTGCTAAATGTATGTGTACATTTTCATATAAATGTAGCAATTAAACTTTTATACACTGCTATAATTGGGTCAACTTTTCAAAATATAATGTCATAATAAGAAAAAACGTGTGCATATGTGTGCATATGTGCATAGGTGTTTATATGCATATAAATGTGTATGTGCACGTATGCATATATGCCTATATATGATAAAATAGATGTGCATTTGTTCATATGCGTATATGCATGTATGTACTTATTTTAATGATTTTGAATATACAAGTATATTAATTTTTATTAATGTTATTGCAGATTTTGGAGAAGTTATCGAGCAAATTGAAGAAATGAAAATTGAAAATTTGAGGAATGAATACATCATGAATTTTCGTTGTATTTTTTATATTTTTTGTATGTAACATTCATTATTTTTTGTTCTACTTTTTAAATTTTATGTATGTATCGTTAAAAATAGTTGTATATTATTGTTTATAATAAAATGCGTTATTCATTTTTTACATTTAGATATTAAAAATACGAATACGTATATATGAATTGTGAAAATATGCATATATGCATATGCGAGTATGCATATATGCATCTGCGAGTATGCATATATACACATGCAAATACACTAATATGTTTTTTTTTTAATTTTGATAATTTGTTTCTTTTTTAAAAAAATTCAGAATTTTTATGTTTTTTTCAAATTTCAAAAATTCTCATATTTAAAAAAACGAAAATCATAAATTTTTTAAATTTGAAATTTGAATTTTATTGTGCTTATTTTTAGGAACCGATATTCTGTTGCCAAATATAAAAAAAATCAAAATTAAATTAGATTTATAAAATGACGATCAAACCCTTTTTGATTTGGATAAGGATCTAATGGATGACATTGAGTTCTCAAGATCTAATGAATATTTGAGTTCTCAATAGAACCTAACACTATATATATATATATATATATATATATATATATATATATATATATATATATATATATATATATATATATATATATATATATATATATATATATATATATATATATATATATATATATATATATATATATATATATATATATATATATATATATATATAGTACAAGCTTGTAATGCACACCTCTAATTTACTGAATACACACGGGACTATGCTTGATTTAATTGGACAAAAAGATGTTACCTGGATTGCCAAATCATAAAAAAATAATCCAATGGTTCACAATTGGTTACACTTTTATTACACACGGATTGCAATCCAACGGTTAACAATACACCTCTTACAAACAAATGTAGCTTATAAATTGACAGATTCTCCAAACAGCCATTGCATCCCATCACAGTTTCTTTTTTTTTTTTTTCCAAAAAAAAAAATGTATGGGACTCTGTGTTGATTTTCCTTTACTCAATGTTATAATTACCATTTTTTGCTAGAAATAGTAATATAGTTACATTTTTAACAATAATACCAATACACTTTCATTTTATTATAAAAATAGCAACACACATATTCTATTCACAGGCTTCATAGATGGTTTTCACTGGGTTTATTCTTAAGTGTCTAAAATCATTGTAAGCATGTTGCAAAATCATTCAAAAACAAAATGCTAAAGCACGTTTTATTTTCAAGAAAAGTAAAGCTATCAATAGGGGTTCTCTATGATAAAGCATTTCAATTGTACTTTTGAGGTCATCGATCTTCCTAACTTCATTCATCAAAGGTTATGCGTGTGGCAGAAGGAAAAAAAATCTTCTTTCTTTGTAAATGTTATATTAAGGAGAAAATGTTGTTTTAATTGTATTAAGGAGAAAAGGTGATACGTGTGGGTTAAGGAAAATAATCACTGATGGGTATACATGATTTGCTATGATTGTGTTAAGGAGAACGGGAAGGTTGTTTTAAGTTATAAGATTCAAAAAACAACCATATATTTGAAGCTTTAGGTTTTAAACGAAAATCATCAAGAAAAACTAGAATAAGATAGAAAATAATTGTATTGTTTTTGTAGTGACGTATGAATTGAAAAGTGTAGTTCTTAATTATAATAATTATGATGTTTGATCTAAAGTTTAGATATTGCACCTAAAAACATTAAATATATAAAGAACCATTTTTTGGTTAACTGTTCCTAACAAAAAACATGAACTATGACCAAACAAAAAAAAACTAAAGATTTTTCTGTTTTGGTTAACTAAACCGGAAAATTCAAAACAATCGTATTGGTTTAATAAAAAGCTGATACAATTTGTCGGCTTTTAGGTTTGGTTTTTATTTTCGATATTTTAAACACATCTAATAATTAATTGTTGAACGATTGAATTTTCCTTGTTCCTTCTTGATATTGTGGGCCAGTGAACCGATCTACAAAGGACTCAAAGAAATGATAGCATTTTTTGTAGATCAATGATTTTCTTTTTGTTTGAACAAACTAGAGATCCAATACACGCCGTAATTAACAAATTATTAAATAGAAGACTTTTAAATTGGGGCTAGCCCAATTGGCTAACAAGGTGATTACTAACAAGGAGGTCATGTGTTCAAACCCTGACACTAACATAACAAGGAATAGTTTAGTAGTAGGAGTAGGATAGATTTGCCGTTAAAAAAAAAAAAAAATAGAAGACTTTTGGAATGTTTGGTGACCGTGTTACAATGGAAGGAAGGTGGTGGCTGGACGTAAACCCCATAAGGTTGTCCTGTATAGAGCAGGGAAGTCCTCCCCCACAGGGAACCCTCCCCCCTCCTATACACACCCTACATGCGGGGACCTTGCATTGTGATCATCACAGAAAGTTTTTCGTCGTGCCAAGAGATGACAAAGAGAAAGGATAAGGTTACACGTTGTGCATCATTAGTTATACCAAAGGTGAGGGGTGTCCATTTTTAAGGGTGAGGGAAAGAATGAGGGGTGCTGACTGAATACTGATGTGACAGAAAAAATATGAGAGGTGAGGGAACCTAAATTACACAGTCTAAGCATAAATTATAAGCTTCAAAAGAAACCATTAATGGAAGGAAAAACTATTAACTATCCCTACAATAAATTTTTTATCGAAAAGAAACTATCCGCGACCCTTATTTGCTGCCCGCCGCATTGCGCGGGTACGCACCTAGTATATATATATATATATATATATATATATATATATATATATATATATATATATATATATATATATATATATATATATATATATATATATATATATATATATATATATATATATATACTCACGTTAGTTCGCACGACATGATTTCACAAATGACAAAAATATTCAGTAGAATCATTATCTTCAATTAATTAAACCAAGATGAATGCATTATATATTTAACCGGGAAAATATGGCACATTAATTTAATATTTTTCAGCCCATTTTAACACATAGGAATGACAAGGACGTCGTGACCAACCTATATATATACCAGTTAGCTATACCTCAATTAAAACAACTTGTGCATCATATATTGAACGAAATCTTTCATATATTATGTCTGTTCAACAAGAGGATGTTATCCGACCCACTGTTAATTTTCCGCCTAGCGTTTGGGGAGATGTGTTTCTGGCCTATGAAGAGGTATGCAAAGTATAACAAGTTACCATGAAAACAACAAATTTTGTGTGTTATTACATGTTATCAAAATGTACATGCGTAATGTGATGAAACTTTATCTATATTCATGCTTCTATATAAGAATAAGATAATAGTATGTGTCTATTATTTATGATAATTGATGTTCCCTTGTGTGGAACTTCAACAAATTTAATCGTGTCTCATCTGTAAATGAAGCAAGAAGCTGACAATGGGAATGAAAGAGTGACAGACGACTTGAAAGAAGAAGTGAGGAAAGAAATATTGGCAAGTTTGGATGATCCGACGGAACATTTAAATTTGCTAAAGCTGATTGATGCTATTCAACGCCTTGGAGTTGCATATTATTTTGAAAAGGAGATTAATCAAGCCTTGCAACAAATCTATGATGCATATGGTGATAATTGGAATGGTGCAGGTACTTCCTTGTGGTTTCGACTCATTCGACAACAAGGCTTCTTTGTCTCAAGTGGTTAGTGTCTAACTTGTATTTCCTTTAACTAATGATGTTCTATGAGGAACTAATGATGCCTTATATGAAATGAAACAAATAATTTCAATACGTACAAGGATAAAGAGGGGCGCTTTAGTGTGGATTTAAAAAATGATCTTCAAGGTTTACTTGATTTGTATGAGGCAACGTATCTGAGCATTCCTGGCGAGGTCATACTAGATGATGCTCTTCATTTTTCAAGAAATTGTCTTGTTGACATGGCAAAGACCAACCATGTTGTTTCTACTGAAATACATGAAGCCCTAAAACAACCCATAAATAAAAGGCTTCCCAGACTCGAGGCGGTCCGTTACATACCTTTCTACTAACGGCAGACTTTGCATAATGATTCGTTACTAAAACTTGCAAAGTTAGGGTTTAACCTGCTGCAAAACTAACAAAGGAATATACATTTAAGCTCTTTCCTTCTCCCTACATATTGTTATGGATCTAACAAATATACGTGTATATTATTACGATAGGTACTGGTGGAAACGCTTCGATGTCCCAATCAATCTGCCTTATGCAAGAGATAGATTGGTTGAATGCTACCTCTTTGGATTCTCGGTGTACTCTGATCCTCAATATTCTGTAGGTAGAAAGTTTGTAGGTCTAAGCTTAGCAATAGGAACGCTTCTGGATGACACATATGATGCTTTCGGTACGTATGACGAACTTCTCATCTTTACCGAAGCAATCCAAAGGTATATAAATTAAAAGAACATGCATGTGGCCGTTTAAATTAAAATATTTGAGCTCGAATTTATTCGTGATTATTTATAGCTGGTCAATTACATGTCCGGACGATCTTCCACAAAGCATGAGACTGGTATACAAAATGCTCATGAATTTATTTGAAGTAATGGAGGAATTTTTGGCTAGTATGGGAAAAGTGCAACGTCTTAATTACGTCAAAGAGGCGGTAAGACTTAACAATCAACATGTTTTCCTCTTTGCAAGTATTTTTATTAGAGTAAAATGAATACGATTCCTCGTTTTAAGCTTACGATGGTAAGCTTTTATGTACGTATCGTAAAAATTCCATGTTATTATAGTTAGCCTTAACCATTATTTTTTCTGTTAAAAATACCTTTGTTTTTTGTTTTAAAGTTTGGGCTGCCAATTTACTATACATAGGGTTTTTTAAAATGTGGAAAATATAACCTTGTTGGAGTTATTCTAAATGCAGGTTTCGAATATCAAGACTATTTTATTAGAGGTTTTTTATTAATTTATTGAATCAAATTTATTTGGTTGTATGCTATTGAGCAGGTGAAAGAATACGTTAGAAACTACATAATAGAAGCAACATGGTCACATGAAAAATATATTCCAACAGTGGAGGAACACACAAAAGTTACATATATAACTGCTGGATATATATTTGGTCTTGCAGCAAGTTTTGCGTCCATGGGTGATGAAGTAACAGACGAGACATTCCAATGGCTTTTCACGAGTTTTTTTTTACATAAATAGGGTCTTTTTTTCAAGTGTCCTACAATTATAGGGTGATTTCAAAGTGTCTTACAAAAACATGGCAAAAACAAAAAAGTCTTAGAAAGTCAAACGTATTTCACAGAAATAACTTTCTAAATTTACATTTTAAGCCCTTCAATTTTGTTTTATTTTTTATTTATACATTTTTATATATAAACATTTTTTTTTGTCTAATTACTATTTTAAATATAAACATTCTAATTAATATCAATATTGAATATATTACAATGTTACAAATATATAAGATTAATTCATTCTAATTACTACCAACATTGAATGCATTATAACGTCACGAAACATACAAGATTACTTAAAAACGAAATTACAATATCAAACAAACACGAAACTAAAACTAAAATTAAACACGAAATTACATGAGAATCTAAATAGGAAATTACAAGATCGATAAGATATTACATAGTTCACATTGCATTAAATTTTGGTTGAGAATTCAAACAATTCCTTCTGTTATGACCTGGCTGATAGCATAGACTACATCTACGAGGTTCATCAGGATGACGAACGTCCATCTCGTTACGAAATCGATTTGCACGCCTTCGACCTCGACCACCGGAAATTTTTGAGTAATCTGCTTCGATAGCCCAATCCGACTCCAACCAATATTCGACATGAGGAAGTGGTGTGAAAGCACAATCATATTGTCTTTTATACGTCTCAGTGTAGTAAACAGAATTCACAATAGAAAGAGGGTTATCCCCTCTGTGACGACAAACTGCAAGAGCATGTGAACATGGAAATCTTTCCATCTGCCACTTACCACATGTGCACGTTTGTTGAAAATAACGAACAGTGTGCGTATTTCCTCCAGTTTCACATATTTGCAATTTTGTCACAATCCTGTATACACCTTTAGTGTAGTCAAACTCCGATAAATTATGGCTTTGTGCATGGATGTCACGATTACCAAAGAGACGCCACATGCGTGATGGTAAAGGCGTGTCACAGTTTATTGCGATATCACTATGCTTTCTAAAGGGTTGTACAGTTCTATTGAATGTAAGGTCAATACATGCCTTAATTGGTAATTGTCTTGCTCCTCGTAGTGCATGATTCATACTCTCAAATATATTTGTTGTCAAGAAACCACATTGACACGCCTAGGTCGTCGTGCGGTCAAAAATAAGAGAAAATACCTAACACACACACTAGCACAGTGGTAGGCAGGGTCGATCCGCAGGAGTTACGTGGTCAAGACAGGTGACAGATTACCAACTGTAGTGTCACGCTACAGTCAGAGGACCTAGTTCCTAACTTTTGACAACTAATTCTAGAAAACATAAACTGAAACAATTCCAAACAAGCATAGACTAAACTAAGCTACCAACCAAACCTTGTCACTTACTGAAATCAGAAGTACATCTCCAATTCAGAAGTAAGCAAAGGCAAATCAAACATCAAACACAAACAAAGCATAAACTAAACCAATAACTAAAGTCCAAATGAACAATCACTAGCTAAAGTTCAAAGCAAAAAGCTAACCCTAATTGGTCACTGAGATCAGCAAGGAAAATCAGTCCAATCAAGGTCAATCATACACCAAACACAATCTAAACATTCACAATCCAATAATAAGCATAAATACCGAAAGACCAACACTTAACATAAACTGAATGATTACTATTAACCAAAACAGATTCCAATGTTCCAAAACAGTAACAAACACTAGAAAACATAAACTAAAAGACTCAATGCCAATGGTTGTCACTCCCAAAGACACTAGCCACTACTACTAACTATTAAACTAAATGAAAATTAAATATAAAAACCTGAAAATACCAAAAGGTAGTTGCTGAAGCTAAATCTCGGAGTCAAAGAGCCTTGGGGGTCGATTTTACACCAGGTCTTCGCTAGGTTTTCCGGCCTAAAAGCCTCTATTTATAGTTGCAAAAATCTCAATACCGCGCCACGCATATATGGATCCCGCGGCGCGCGTAGTGGTTTATCCCTGTTTTATCGGCATTTGAATTTTCTCCACCGCCTTATATCCGCGTCGCGCCTTTATGAATTCCGCGGCGCACGTACGTTTTTCCTGATTTTGCCTTCATCTTCAAACTTCTTCCAAATTGCACGCTTTTGGTCACTGTTTTCATTATTTCTTTCCAAACAAGTACTAGCACTAAAAGTGATAATACCAAGATATAAATGATATAATTTCACTAAGAATAGGGCTCAACAACGACTAAAATACTTGATATTACTAGGCGTTGTCACCCACCGACGATCTTCATCATACAAAAGACACCATTGACTTCTATTGATCTGTTTCAGATACTGCCTAGCTTCAAGACTAATTGCTTTTATTTCTCTGATATATCTAACAAACTTCCTTTTCTGTGTGGTGCTGCCCATAGCCCAACAAAATGTTTTAAGGCTCACGTTCTTATACCTTTTCATGAGATTACTCCTGATGTGTCGGAGACAGAAACGATGGTATGCTGAAGGCTCTTTCCATTCATCTAAGTTTTCCATTGCATGAATTATTCCTTTATGTCTATCTGAAATAACACACAATTCTCTGTCTGGAGCAACAAAATGTCTGAACTGATCAAAAAACTAACACCAACTGTGCGTAGTCTCCTCGTCAACAATGGCATAAGCAATTCATAGTATATTGTTGTTGGCATCTTTTGTAACATCAATGAGCATTTTTCCTTTATATGAACCCCTCAAATGACAACCATCGACAGAAATAACAGGTCGACATAGAGAAAATGCATTAATAGCAGGTCCAAAAGCCCAAAAAATATATTTAAATGTTGCTGCACTCGACGAACTATTTGTATTATGGAACCATTGCACAACTGTACTAGGATTTGAAGCCTGTAAAGCTGCAATATACTTAGGTAACTCAACAAAGTTACTCTCCCAAGTTCCATAAATAGTCTCTATGGCTTTTCTCCTACCACGCCATGCCCTCGAATAAGAAATATCAACATTTAAACTATTTTTAATATCTGCTTGTATATGTTTCACCGGATAAGCAATATCCTTTTCAATTGAGTGGAGAATGTATGAGGCAATAGTTTTGGAGTTTAAATTTATGTTATTATTTCCTATACAATATCTGAAGCAATTGTGTGCATCCACCCATCGTGTAATCTTCCACATATGATGATTTTTCTTCTTCATTGCACGAACATACCATGTGCAAGGTGATGTATATGGAAAACTACCAGAACCTTCTCTTTCATCTCCTAGAGTCTTACACTTTGCTACCCATGAGTTATTTTTAATTTCGTATACTTTAAACTCTCTATTTTGGTTGATCGACCAAAGTGTTACTGCCTTTTTTACTTGTAACCTTCTCTTGAGTGATTTTTTCAATTTCAACCCAAACTTGACCACAATAATTCTCATCGTTTTCGGCCAAATAAAACGTCACTTCTAAACTTGAATCACTAATGACCCGTGAAATATTAGGTCTACCACCAAACTGGTAACATAGTGAGATATTCAACTTATAGGTAGTCTTATCTACTCTATGTGTGCATAAATGAAATCTTTAAATTCCTCATAGCTAATTTTAGACCTAACAATATTTGAAGTGATCATTGTTGATTCATCACCCTTTATAAATCCATTATCATATCTAATATTACCACCCCAATATAAATTGATCAAGAATGGACGGTCTAAAGCCATAATGATATATATGGAAATATAACTGCACGATAAATTATAAAATAAAACAAGTAAGTTATATGCTACATATAATTCTTCTCAAAAAATATATACAAGAATATGTACCTTATGATTAATTCATGAAAGGAAGTCTTGAACTGAAGATGCAAACGAGTACAAAGTTGAGAGAATTCTATCTTAACAAGAGAATGGTAATGAAAATTTATAAATCTGATGCTTAAATTTATAATATGGAAAAGTATATGGAAAAGAATTGATTTGACAATACATGTAATTAATTTCCTGCTTTTTTATCTTGAATAATGTACAGACTATTGCTTTACTTTCCTTTTGAATATTCTACTATTTGAAATGACTAGCCATGCATTATTAAACCTAATTATTTTTAACTTTATTTTATTTTATATTTTTTTGTCTCACTATAATAATGTGTTTCATTTTTAACTGATTTTTTTATTTTTCACTAAGAACGAATCAAGAACAAATATCAACATAGGGTCATTCTGTTACAAATCTCCATAAATCCTTATCCAAACCGGTAGTATAGTCTTCCAAACAATTGACAACGCCTAGTAATATCAAGTATTTTAGGCGTTGTTAAGCCGTGTTTTAGTTAATTTATCTTTATTAATTGGCTAATATCACTTACTTTTGTGCCAAAGTGCTTGGAAATGTTTTTAGTGTAAATGCAGGGGTTTTAGTGCAATTCTGGAGAAGTTACAGAGCAAAACGGACAAGAAATAGAAGTCAGCAGACATTAGCGTCGCTAACTTTAAGGGTTAACGTCGCTAATGTTCACAGGAGGGAAAATCTGGAAATTCAAATTTCGAACGCGCGCGAGGAATCTTCTGGAAGCACACATTAGCGGCGCTAATTTCCACATTAGCGACCCTAACGTCGAAAAAACGTAAAATCTGCGTTTTTGAATTTCAAATTCTGAGATTGCGGGATAAGGCAACACGCGCGGCGCGGATTTAGCTTGGCCGCGACACGGAAACCCTAATTTTGCACAACTATAAATATCGGAGTCCCGTCCGACTTTTCACTCATCCCGGGACGCGAAGGAGGGATCCAAAGGCACTATTTCGTCAGTTTTTCAGTGGGAATCAATTTTTTGGTTAGTAATTCAGTTTTTCTCTTGTTTTATCAACTTGTGGTATCGAGGTATTCCACAATTGGGATTTCCATCGATTACTCGATGTTAGTTTAGATTCATAATTTCTGATTTTAGTAGAATAGTTGATAGTTTAGATCTGATATTTGAGTGTTTGGATATTGGTTTGATGTTTGGTTTTTGATTTATAGAAGTTAATCATTCGGTTTGATGTTATTTTGCATTATTGATGTTTGGATGTGTTTGATTGTACTAGATTGATTGTTTGCTTCTGGATTCTGAATTTAGTTTCTGATTTCAGTAAGGAACTTTAGTCTAGGATTTGATTTGAGTTAGTTTAGTCCATGTTTGATTTGGTTTTGGCACTTGTTTGGTATTTTGCTTTCATTGGTTTTTGGGAAAGTAAAAACAATACCGCTGGCTGTAGCATGACACTACAGTTGGTATACTGTCATCTTGTCCTAACCACCAAACTCCTGCAGATCGACCCTGACTACCACTGTGCTAGTGTGTGTTAGGTATTTTTCTTATTTTTGACCGCACGACGACCTAGGCGTGTCAAATTTTGGCGCCGTTGCCGGGGAGTTGTACGCTTAGGATAGACGATCAGTAGGGTTGTTTCTTTTGATGTTTGATTTTAGTTTTTTGAATTTTGGTATGTGTACGTCTTCATAATGGGCGATTACATGTACCCGGATCACTATTATGAATATTATGAAAATCCGGCCGACACCTATTACGAGGATGATTGCTACAATGGATCATCCGATGACAATGGATGGCGGATCGAGGAGTCACCTCAGCCTGAAAATCCTGCAATTTGGGCCCAACTTTGGGACTCATGTATAACACCTACCAAGTGCAGAAGGACTAGGCTGAGGCTCTTGAAAAATTGCAAGTTTCATTAGATAAGTTAGAGAAAAGTTGGAAATGTTCACCACCCTCGCCAGAACCTGAGGCGAGTGCTTTTTATACCAATGATAATGTGTGTGAACTTGCATCACCTGAATATGTGATGGAAGGGCATGCACCTATGAAAGTCAAGAGACCACCGAGAGGGTCGAAAATGTTGTTGAGGAAGAGGTTGTAGGTGACAATGCTTCCCCTGACTCAACAGCTTTTGATGTTTTTGATGTTTTTGAAAATGTTGATAATGTTGATCTGGTGATGAGTGAATCCATACCATCACCAGACAATTTGGTTGATGAGGATGTTGATGAGGATGCTGTAAGTGACAGTACAGACCCCAGCTCAACAATTCCTGAAATTTTTGAAAATTTTGAGCATTTTGAAAGTGAGGATCTGGTGATGAGTGAATCTGTACCTTCACCAGATCAAACCAGTCGCTCACTCTTGGTCCCGATCCACCTGTTGGACGATGATCAAGAAGATGATGTCAACGAGTTGGTTTTTCAAAACAATAAACATGATTTCTTTGGCACTCATGATCCATTCATGAATGGAAAATTAGATGTGATCAATACCATCGATGAGAATATATGGAAGCATCCCGATATGTTTCCTTCCGATCCCATTCGATTGGAAAACCTTTATTGGTATTGCAGCCAAAATTGCAAATTGAAGATAGCATGCGAGACGCAAGAAAAATGAAATCTGCAAAACAATTACTGAGAGAGGCACTGGCGCGCTCCACGCTAAGCCGGTGATGTTGAAGAAACAACGAAGGAAGGATCGAGCTTGGAGGTTTAAAGCTACTTCCAAACACTCGCGCGAAATAACTAGAAAACGGCAACCGGGCAGCAGCAGAGGAACCGGCAAACCATTTGACCCAGGGAAATTGGAGTATGGAATCAACGATGGGACAGTGGTGATTGGAAATCAGCGGAGTCAAATGGCATCTAATCCACCGTAGCCGCAGGAAGGACGGTCCAGCTAAAAGACCGAACAAATAAGTGTTTTCGGGAGGCAACCCGGCATTTCGATAAGTATTTTTAATTTTTTCTTTTTAGTTTTTAGTTTTTATTTTGTCAAAATATCACTTGGAAAATTTTTCAAAATGCCCTGGCATAACTCGAGTGTGGGGTGGGCGAACGGGTTTTAAAAATATGGAAAATCGCAAAAAAATGGAAAAATATAAGTTAGCGCCACTAATTTTTAATATTAGTGATGCTAATCCTTGGTCAACGCGGGTCAACGCCTTGCTTCTCCTCGTCGCTAACATTGAAACCCACCCCCTCCCCCTTGCGCGACTACTGAACCAAACACGCACCAACCGACCGGATTTTGTTGATTTCGAGCAATTCTTCCGATCTAACTTCAATTAAACAACTAAGGTATGTATCTAAACCCCCTCCTACTGTCCGTGTTGCGAATCTGAGTTGGATTCAAGGTTTTTGAGCCGATTTTGGGGTTTCGGGTTTCGCGACCTTTAACCTCAAATCGAGCCATTTATTGCTCGTTTTTCATGAAATCAAAGCCTAGGGTTCCTTAATCGCACCTATAGCAAGATATTGGTAGCTTCAATTCGTACTTTAACAGGTTGAATCAGGAATTTTCGAAATTGGGGGCTCGGTTAGGGTTCTTCAGCGAAATCGATAAAATTGGCCAATTTCTAGCTTGTTTTTCATGATTCTAGCTGCTAGGGTTTCTTAATCGGTCCTATAGCTACCTAGTTATGTGTTCAATTTGACAAAAACAACTCGAATTCAAGATTTGGAAAATTTAGGGCCGATTTTAGGGTTCTTCGGGTTTTTGCCCAATTCGGTAGACTTTTTGCTTGTTTTCTAAAAATTGACAGAGGGCTTTTGTTAGTGGTTAGTTTAGGATGCTATTGGTGTATTCAATTTGATAAAAACTTGTCAAAATCGAAAATCAAGAAATCTAGCGTTCATAATTGGGGTTTTTGATCTAAATGAGAAATTAGGGCAATTTTAGCTTGTTTTTCTGAAATTAAACTTAGGGCTTTTGTTAGGCTTTAGTTTAGGAACACATTGGTGCAATCAATTTGAAAAACGGACTAAAATTAAAAAAATCGAAAAATCTAGGGCTGCGTTCATTAGTAGCGGGGCTGATTTTTTAGCAACGCTATTGATGTCAAGGTCCAATTTTGCAACTTATTTCTCACATATACACTGGGTCTTGTTATTAAAATCTTTGCAGATGGAACAACGTACGAGACCCGTTGTTGAAACTGGTCGACTACCACTGCACCGGTTTGCAGAGTTCACAGAGGAATCAACGAGGACCAAGGAGGCTATGAGACGACTACCAGTGCTAGCTGGCCGAGAGATTGAGGTCGCGCTATCATTGGACAGGACACTCACCGCAGCTTCATGAATCACAGCCTGGAGCAGTACTTGGTCTGCACCAGTGTCGATGGAGAGCGCAGTTTTACATGTCGTGGTTGGGATCGTCTCATCGCGGCAAATGAGACATGCTACCAGGAGATCATTCTGGAGTTCTTGGGTACATGTGATAGAGCTTGCACGACGAGCAGTCCGATTCCGATTAGGAGGTATATGGAGGGAGTGCACTGTGGTAGAGCTTGCACGACGAGCAGACATTTACACCAAGGAGGAGATGTCCGATCCACACTTCCTGCCGTTCTTAGCAGCATGCACCATCCGCCCAGACGAGGGTATGACAGAGGCAGCCACCTGGGCTGAGATCAGCGACATTGCATTCACCACAGCCGCCATTGCCAGTACCATACGATCGCCTATCCACCGCCTGTTACATAGGATTGTCACTTGCACCCTTCGACAGCATCATGGTGGTGACAACGTTCCGAAGAAGGACTTACCATTTCTATGGGTGCTTCTCCATGCTGATAGGTTCCTCCATCTCCCTCACCTGTTAACTGAGTTCTTAATCGATTCTGCGGATCCTAGATCGGCCAGTCCTTTGGTCGGTGGGCACTACGTCACCCACATAGCCGAGTCCTACCAGCTGCTGACACCAGAGGTTATGAGAGAGATGACTTAGTACCATCCGAGGCCGATGGGGGCCTCATATCTACGGGCGATGGGCGTGATCACACGGTTGGCGGAGGGCTACATTTTGGTCAGTGAGCCTCAGCCAGCGCAGGTTCAGGATGTTGACATGGACGCCGAGATAGAGGGAGCCGAGGTTCCAGTTGCACAGCCCGAGGTTCCTGCTCTACGACGTCAGCGATGGAGGACATAGCCATCTCAGGCTCAGCGAGCCCAGGAGCCGGCAGGCAGGGAGGATGTATTAGATGCGAGGCTCACCAAGGTTGAGACCACTCAAGCTGCATTGATGGCTGGACAGGCAGAGATTCGAGCCGATATACGACTATTGATGGAGGGCCAGTGTGCACTTTTTGCACATTTTGGGATACCACCGCTGACGGGTGGAAGCGACGGAGCAGGACCATCTGGGACGCATCATGATTCTGAGTGATATTTTCTTGTACCTTTTTATTTTCTTCTTTTTAGTTTTAGTTTCTGTTTGTAATTAAACTTAACATCGTTGCATGAGTTGATATTTTTGTTAGTAGATTACTATTATCTTGCCAAACTGTGATTGCTGCACCAACTAATGGAGTTGCATAACGCAAGTGTGGGGTCGCCGTACCCCTACACTCGTGTTATGCCGGCGTGTTTACTGCTGCGCCCGACTCCCGTATTTCATCATGAATGACGCGAACAATCGACCCTGTTACAAATGGTTCCGACAGCAAGTAGTTCTACCGTTCTAAAGGGGTAACTCTTTCTCCCTTGTTTTGAATTATTTTGTACAACGGGGACGTTGTACGGTTTTAAGTGTGGGGTGTGGACGGTCGAAAGAGTTGTTTTTTGAAAATTTTTGCGGGAAATGACCGATTTTCTAATTTTTAGCAACTTTTCAAAATTTTTAATAAATTGTAATTTTGAAACGAATAGTTTGTGATTGTTGATAGCAATGGTATTTTTCAAGAGATACTATTTAGTTGTGATCATGCTATTAGTTAGTCAAATAAGTTGAGTTTCATGAGTTTAGAAGATTGGATCGTTTTAAGTTTGGGATCTAGGAGGGAACTGTCAATCTGTGGCCTTTGTTGTTCGAGCCAGTAGGTCCGAAAAGGGTGGCCTCGAAGAAGCATTTATGCACCTTACCACCTAAGATCCTCTGGTTTAGGATGGTATTTCTAAAAGCTCGTTACACGGACAACATCGAAAGTCATGGACAATTCCTTAATGGCTTTTATAATCTGAATGAGTAAGTACACTTCATTGTGGACAGAAAATTTTTAATCAAGGGTTTTTTTAGAAAGCCATGAATTCCAAAGAACAGTCCGATTATGTTTTCACGAACTATTCCACTCTAACTCATAGGGCAATAAGCTTTGAAACTGAACACAGTCAAAAATTGTTTGAGTCTTAGTTAGAATTTGTTAAAAACTCTCTTGCTTGGGGACAAGCAAGGCACAAGTGTGGGGTGTTTTACAACGCCTAGTAATATCAAGTATTTTAGACGTTGTTTTGCCGTGTTTTAGTTAATTTATCTTTATTAATTGGCTAATATCACTTACTTTTGTGCCAAAGTGCTTGGAAATGTTTTTAGTGTAAATACAGGGGTTTTAGTGCAATTCTGGAGAAGTTACGGAGCAAAACGAACAAGAAATAGAAGTCAGCAGACATTAGCGTCGCTAACTTTAAGGGTTAGCGTCGCTAATGTTCGTTGGAGGGAAAATCTGGAAATTTTCAAATTTCGAACGCGCGCGAGGAATCTTCTGGAAGCACACATTAGCGACGCTAATGTAAAAAAAACGTAAAATCTGCGTTTTTGAATTTCAAATTC
Source organism: Cichorium intybus (assembly GCA_023525715.1). Taxonomy (NCBI): domain Eukaryota; kingdom Viridiplantae; phylum Streptophyta; class Magnoliopsida; order Asterales; family Asteraceae; genus Cichorium; species Cichorium intybus. The sequence continues at coordinate 105,176,907 of CM042013.1, read as the reverse complement.
CGAGATTGCGGGAAAAGGCAACACGCACGGCGCGGATTTAGCTTGGCCGCGACGCGGAAACCCTAATTTCGTACAACTATAAATATCGGAGTCCCGTCCGACTTTTCACTCATCCCGGGACACGAAGGAGGGATCCAAAGGCACCATTTCGTCAGTTTTTCAGTGGTTAGTAATTTAGTTTTTCTCTTGTTTTATCAACTTGGTATCGAGGTATTCCACAATTGGGATTTCCATCGATTACTCGATGTTAGTTTAGATTCATAATTTCTGATTTCAGTAGAATAGTTGAAAGTTTAGATCTGATATTTGAGTGTTTGGATATTGGTTTGATGTTTGGTTTTTGATTTATAAAAGTTAATCATTCGGTTTGATGTTATTTTACATTATTGATGTTTGGATGTGTGTGATTGTACTGATTGATTGTTTGCTTCTGGATTCTGAATTTAGTTTCTGATTTCAGTAAGGAACTTTAGTCTAGGATTTGATTTGAGTTAGTTTAGTCTATGTTTGATTTTGTTTTGGCACTTGTTTTGGCACTTGTTTGGTATTTTGCTTTAGTCTAGGATGTGTTTGGTAGTAATCATCCTCGTAATAGGTGTCGGCCGGATTTTCATAATCTTCATAATACTGATCCGGATACATGTAATCACCCATTATAAGGATGTACACATACCAAAAATCAGCAAACTAAAATCAAACATCAAAAATCAGAAGCTAAGTCCTACAAATCACCTAATCTAAGCGCACAGCTCCCCGGCAACGGCGCCAAAATTTGACACGCACAGCTCCCCGGCAACGGCACAGTGGTAGTCAGGGTCGATTCGCAGGAGCTTCATGGTTAGACTAAATGAAAGATTACCAACTAGTAGTGTCACGCTACAGTCGGAGGATCTAGTTTCTACCTTCCTAATCACTAATACCCTAAAGCAATGATCAAACAAACTCAAGCCAAGCTAAGCTAAGCTCAAATAACCTAGTCACTTTCTGAAATCAAAAGTGCATCTCAGAATCAGAAGCAATCAAAGGCATCCAAACTAAGCAAAACCAAGCAAAGCATAAACTAGCCACTAACTAAAGTTCTACTGAACAGTTACTAGCCACTGTTTAATGCCTAAAGACTAACCTAATTAGCTACTGATTTCAGCAAAGGAAAACAGTCCCAACAAGGTCAAAACAATATCCAAACACATTTCAAACATTCAAAACCAAACACAAGCATAAAAACACCGAAATACCAATATTAAATGTAACAAAATGATTTTCATTCACCAAATCCAACTTCCAAACATCCAAACAGTAACAAAATGTCATAAAACAGCAACCTAAAGTGCTCAAGGCCAGTGGTTGTCACTCCCAAGGACCTTAGCTATAATTACTACTTGATACTAAAAGGAAATTAAATTCTAAAACATGAAAATACCAGTTGAGATGTTGCTGAAACGAATTCTTGGAGTCAAAGAGCTTCAAGGTCGATTTTACACCCGGTCTTTGTTAGGGTTTTCGGCTGGAAATGCCTCTATTTATAGTTGCAATTTTCCCGCAGCCGCGCCGCGCAGATGAAGAATCCGCGGCACGCGTACTAATCTTTTCCCGTTTCTTCGGCATTTGAATGTGTTCCACCGCCTTAATCCCGCGTCGCGCGTACCATAAATCTGCGGCGCGCGTACGAGTTTCCTTTATTTTTCATTGTTTTCCAAACTTCTTCCTTTTGCATGCTTTTAGGCCATGTTTCCATTCTTTTTCTCCAAACAAGTCCTGGCACGAAAAGTGAGAATACCCAGACATATTTGATATAATTTTATCAAGAACAGGGCTCAACAACGCCTAAAATACTTGATATCACTAGGTGTTGTCAAACACCCCACACTTGTGCCTTGCTTGTCCCCAAGCAAGAGAGTTTTTAACAAATTATAATAAAGAATCAAATAATTTTTGACTGTGTCCAGTTTCAAAGTTCATTGCTCTTTGAGTTAGAGTGGAATAGTTCGCGAAAACATGAAGTGTACTTACTTATTCAGATTCTAAAGGCCATTAAGGAATTGTCCATGACTTTCGATGTTGTCCGTGTAGCGAGCTTTCGGAAATACCATCCTAGACCAGACGAACTTAGGTGGTAAGGTGCATAAATCCCACCCATTTTAGACTTACCGGCTCGAACAACAAAGGCCACAGATTGACTTTTCCTTCCTAAACTCCAATCCTCAAACAGCTCAATCTTCTAAACTCGTAAAACTCAACTTATTTGACTAACTAATAGCATGATCACAAATAAACAGTATTTCTTCAAAAATACTAGTGCTATCACAATCACAAACCATTCATTTCAAAATTGCAATTTATTAAAAATTTTGAAAAATATTGCTAAAAATTGAAAAATTGACCATTTCTGCAAAAATTTCAAAAAACATTCTCTTTCGACTGTCCACACCCCACACTTAAAGCCGTACAACGTCCCCGTTGTATAAAATTATTTCAAAACAAGGAAGAAAGAGTTACCCCTTTTGGACGATAGACTACTTGGTGCTCAGTATGTATCACATGTATAATTGCGAACAAACGGATCTTTGATTTCGTATTCCGGGGTTGTAGCGCTACAGTGAACACGCCGGTGGTCGAGACAAGTGGAGGGGGCATGGTGACCCCACACTTGTCTGAGACAACTCCTTCTCATTTTGGTATATCATGCATAACTCAACAGACGAATTAAAACAAACATGACAAATAAAATATGAACAAAATATACAGATAGAGGTGTCATAAGTTTCTACATATATCCCAAAAAAATATAAAAAGAAAGAAAGAAAAAGTACATCAATCACTACCAGGTGGCCTGGAGGGTCCGGCCTCGTGATCATGGGCCCTGGCTGGGAATGGTCGAGGGGCCCGACCCTGCTGAGTGGCCAAATCCAAGAGTACCTCCCCGATCCATGCCAACTGGTCCTCGATCCTGGCAACCCTGGCTGCCAGGTCCTCCTGCTGTGGCTGCGGCTCTGCCGGGGCTGCTGGTGCTGGTGCTGGCTCTGGCCTCCGGCGTCTCCTGCCTGGCTGGGCGTACGCGGGCTGGGGTTCTTGAGGAGGCTAGGTAGGTGCCCGGATGAACTGCCCCGAGCGCTGCTGCTCAATGAGCCGCATCCTCTCCAAAGTGCGCGCTGTAGTGCGGGATGGAGGCAGAGCGGTCAAGGAGGCAACCACGGGGGCAGTGAGGATCCCATATGAGCAGGCCAGGCGGGTGATGAAATACCCCTGGCTAGTGGGCTGCTGGCGGAGGCGCCAGTCGAATGGGTGGAAAGAGCAACTGCGAGGGCGAAGGGGAGGTGGAGGAATCGGGACTGGTCGAGGAGAGCCCATAGGAATGTCATGTCCTCCCCAGACACCTTCTCGCCTCCCTCCCGCTGCATGATGGAGGTGGAGACGATACGGTGCATGAGGCGGTGAAGTGGATCACGGAGGTGGCTCTCCCTCGAGGTCCCTGCCTCGTACATAACGTTGGACAGTGGTGTCCAAATCTCTATGTTGGCAGCGCGGTCCGGCTGCCCCTGGATGCACGCACCGAAGAACTGCATGAAGTGGCGGTGCTGAAGATCCGCCGGAGTGTAGATGCCGGTGCGCCTCCCGAACTCCCGGAGGTTGCACTCCCTCTGTGCACCTCCCAATCGAAAGTAGATGATCCTGGATCGTGGGTCCGACGCCCGAGGAGCGAAATGGATCGTGGAGAGAAACTCCAACAGTAGCTCGGTGTAGACCACATCCTCGTCAGTGGCCATGATCCTGTCCCATCCTCGGTAGGTGAATGAAGCATCCTTGTGAGTCCAGGTGCGATGCAAGAATGGCTCGATCGCACCCCAGAGCCCAGCATCCCTCAGTATGTCTCTGTCGATGACCGTCGCCTCGAGAACCCGGCGACCGATCAACGCGTCCCTCCGTGAAATATACTCTGCGGAACTAGCCAGTCCCTCAGGGAACTGGAGGAAAGCGTGCTCTAGTCTGAACACCATCTGCAAAAAAAACACATAGCCACAAAACAATTTTTTTTGCAGAATTAGTCCTTCTTCCCCACCGCACCACGGCCCAAGAGCAGGGCGCGTCGCGGCGAGTGGCTGTTTCTAAACCCCGATCCAAACTCTCGATATAACCTGCTAAAACTCAATCTAATCATACCACAAGGTAGCCTAAGTGCCGACTAACTCATCTAGGGTCTCCATTTGGCAAAACAAACACCCTATGAGTTAGCATTAGCGATTGTAAGTTTTGAACTATTTTGGGCAAATCACTAAAATTAACTACCTAATCACCAGTTTAAACGAGTAATAGATAGTTAGAATAGCGTACCTTGGCAGTGGAAACAAAATGGGCAAGAAAAATTGCAAGAGAAATTCGTTGATCAGAGCTCCGAGTTGTGTGTGGTTTGTGTGAGCCGCGGCTTACCTTACAAAGGAGAAAACTGACTGATCGTTCCCCGTATCGCGGATTTACGCCTTGCGCGTCGCGCGTGTCACCAAATCAACCCCTGCGCATCGGGTTGGTTTACGATCCCGCGTCGTGTAATTCAAAAACCCGCGGCGCGGTCTTCAAAAATTTTAAAACTTCTCAAATGACCCCACACTTATTTTAGACCACTAATACCTGCAAAAAGATTGATGTATTTTCATACTTAATTTAAAGAAATATAAATCCTGACTTATGACACGATGGGTTGCCTCCCAACAAGCGCTAAGTTTAACGTCTTCAGCCAGACGTTGAGTCCTTTTACAATTACGGTGGATCGTATGCCTGCTTTCCTTGCTGCTTTTCTGCTTCCACCGTCCCTTTGTTGACCCACTGCTCCTCAAACTTTCCTGGGTCGAATGGCTTGTTGGTTCTCCTGTTGCTACCCAGTTGCTGCTTTCTGATTAACTCCCGTGAATGCTTGGAGGTAGCTTTGAACCTCCAAGCTCGATCCTTCCTTCTATATCTCTTCAAAGTCACTGTCTTGACGTGAAGTGCGCTCAAAGCTTCTCCCAGTAGTTGTTTTGCAGATCTCATTTTGCCAGTGTCCCACGTGCTATCTTCAGGTTGCAATTTTGGTTTGCAGTACCAATAAAAATTTTCCAATCGAATGGAATCGGAAGGCAACATATCAGGATGCTTCCATATGTCCTCATCGATAGTATTGATTACATCTAATTTTCCATTCATGAATGGATCATGAGTGGTGATAAAATCATGTTTTTTATTTTCAAATATTATCTCGTCAGTATCAACTTCTTGGTCATCGTCCAACAGGTGGATCGGAACCAAGAGTGAGTGACTTATTTGATCTGATGGTGGTACAAAGTCACCCATCATCAGATCATTACTTTCAAATTTCTCAAAATTTTCAAAAATTTCAGGAATTGTTGGGCTGGGGTCTGTACAGATTCACACATCACCAGATCAACATTATCAACATTCTCAAAAACATCAAAAGCTGTTGAGTTAGAGGTAGCACTGTCACCGACAACCCCTTCCTCAACAACATTTTCGACCCTCTTAGTGGTCTCTTGACTTTCCCACGGTGTATGCCCTTCCATCACATATTCAGGTGATGCAAGTTCACACACATTATTATTGGTATAAAAATCACTCACCTCCGGTTCTGGCGAAGGTGGTGAACATTTCCAATGTTCCTCTAACCTATCTAAAGAAGCTTGCACTTTTTCAAGAGCTTCAGCCTGGTCCTTCTGCTCATGGTAGTTGTTATACATGAGTACCCAAAGTTGGGCCCAAGTTGCAGAATTTTCAGGCTGAGATGACTCCTTGGTCCGCCATCCATTGTCATCAAATGATCCATTGTAGCAATCATCCTCGTAATAGGTGTCGGCCGGATTTTCATAATCTTCATAATACTGATCCGGATACATGTAATCACCCATTATGAGGATGTACACATACCAAAAATCAGCAAACTAAAATCAAACATAAAAAATCAGAAGCTAAGTCCTACAAATCACCTAATCTAAGCGCACAGCCCCCCGGCAACGGCGCCAAAATTTGACACGCACAGCTCCCCGGCAACGGCACAGTGGTAGTCAGGGTCGATTCGCAGGAGCTTCGTGGTTAGACTAAATGAAAGATTACCAACTAGTAGTGTCACGCTACAGTCGGAGGATCTAGTTTCTACCTTCCTAATCACTAATACCCTAAAGCAATGATTAAACAAACTCAAGCCAAGCTAAGCTAAGCTCAAATAACCTAGTCACTTTCTGAAATCAGAAGTACATCTCTGAATCAGAAGCAATCAAAGGCATCCAAACTAAGCAAAACCAAGCAAAGCATAAACTAGCCACTAACTAAAGTTCTACTGAACAGTTACTAGCCACTGTTTAATGCCTAAAGACTAACCTAATTAGCTACTGATTTCAGCAAAGGAAAACAGTCCCAACAAGGTCAAAACAATATCCAAACACAATTCAAACATTCAAAACCAAACACAAGCATAAAAACACCGAAATACCAATATTAAATGTAACCAAATGATTTTCATTCACCAAATCCAACTTCCAAACATCCAAACAGTAACAAAATGTCATAAAACAGCAACCTAAAGTGCTCAAGGCCAGTGGTTGTCACTCCCAAGGACCTTAGCTACAATTACTACTTGATACTAAAAGGAAATTAAATTCTAAAACATAAAAATACCAATTGAGATGTTGTTGAAACGAATTCTTGGAGTCAAAGAGCTTCAAGGTCGATTTTACACCCGGTCCTTGCTAGGGTTTTCGGCTGGAAATGCCTCTATTTATAGTTGCAATTTTCCCGCAGCCGCGCCGCGCAGATGAAGAATCTGCGACGCGCGTACTAATCTTTTCCCGTTTCTTCGGCATTTGAATGTGTTCCACCGCCTTAAGCCCGCGTCGCGCGTACCATAAATCTGCGGCGCGCGTACGAGTTTCCTTTATTTTTCATTGTTTTCCAAACTTCTTCCTTTTGCACGCTTTTAGGCCATGTTTCCATTCTTTTTCTCCAAACAAGTCCTGGCACGAAAAGTGAGAATACCCAGACATATTTGATATAATTTTATCAAGAACAGGGCTCAACAACGCCTAAAATACTTGATATCACTAGGTGTTGTCAAACACCCCACACTTGTGCCTTGCTTGTCCCCAAGCAAGAGAGTTTTTAACAAATTATAATAAAGAATCAAATAATTTTTGACTGTGTCCAGTTTCAAAGTTCATTGCTCTTTGAGTTAGAGTGGAATAGTTCGCGAAAACATGAAGTGTACTTACTTATTCAGATTCTAAAGGCCATTAAGGAATTGTCCATGACTTTCGATGTTGTCCGTGTAGCGAGCTTTCGGAAATACCATCCTAGACCAGACGAACTTAGGTGGTAAGGTGCATAAATCCCACCCATTTTAGACTTACCGGCTCGAACAACAAAGGCCACAGATTGACTTTTCCTTCCTAAACTCCAATCCTAAAACAGCTCAATCTTCTAAACTCGTAAAACTCAACTTATTTGACTAACTAATAGCATGATCACAAATAAACAGTATTTCTTCAAAAATACTAGTGCTATCACAATCACAAACCATTCATTTCAAAATTGCAATTTATTAAAAATTTTGAAAAATATTGCTAAAAATTGAAAAATTGATCATTTCTGCAAAAATTTCAAAAAACATTCTCTTTCGACTGTCCACACCCCACACTTAAAGCCGTACAACGTCCCCGTTGTATAAAATTATTTCAAAACAAGGAAGAAAGAGTTACCCCTTTTGGACGATAGACTACTTGGTGCTCAGTATGTATCACGTGTATAATTGCGAACAAACGGATCTTTGATTTCGTATTCCGAGGTTGTAGCGCTACAGTGAACACGCCGGTGGTCGAGACAAGTGGAGGGGGCATGGTGACCCCACACTTGTCTGAGACAACTCCTTCTCATTTTGGTATATCATGCATAACTCAACAGACGAATTAAAACAAACATGACAAATAAAATATGAACAAAATATACAGATAGAGGTGTCATAAGTTTCTACATATATCCCAAAAAAATATAAAAAGAAAGAAAGAAAAAGTACATCAATCACTACCAGGTGGCCTGGAGGGTCCGGCCTCGTGATCGTGGGCCCTGGCTGGGAATGGTCGAGGGGCCCGGCCCTGCTGAGTGGCCAAATCCAAGAGTACCTCCCCGATCCATGCCAACTGGTCCTCGATCCTGGCAACCCTGGCTGCCAGGTCCTCCTGCTGTGGCTGCGGCTCTGCCGGGGCTGCTGGTGCTGGCTCTGGCCTCCGGCGTCTCCTGCCTGGCTGGGCGTACGCGGGCTGGGGTGCTTGAGGAGGCTAGGTAGGTGCCCGGATGAACTGCCCCGAGCGCTGCTGCTCAATGAGCCGCATCCTCTCCAAAGTGCGCGCTGTAGTGCGGGATGGAGGCAGAGCGGTCAAGGAGGCAACCACGGGAGCAGTGAGGATCCCATATGAGCAGGCCAGGCGGGTGATGAAATACCCCTGGCTAGTGGGCTGCTGGCGGAGGCGCCAGTCGAATGGGTGGAAAGAGCAACCGCGAGGGCGAAGGGGAGGTGGAGGAATCGGGACTGGTCGAGGAGAGCCCATAGGAATGTCATGTCCTCCCCAGACACCTTCTCGCCTCCCTCCCGCTGCATGATGGAGGTGGAGACGATACGGTGCATGAGGCGGTGAAGTGGATCGCGGAGGTGGCTCTCCCTCGAGGTCCCTGCCTCGTACATAACGTTGGACAGTGGTGTCCAAATCTCTATGTTGGCAGCGCGGTCCGGCTGCCCCTGGATGCACGCACCGAAGAACTGCATGAAGTGGCGGTGCTGAAGATCCGCCGGAGTGTAGATGCCGGTGCGCCTCCCGAACTCCCGGAGGTTGCACTCCCTCTGTGCACCTCCCAATCGAAAGCAGATGATCCTGGATCGTGGGTCCGACGCCCGAGGAGCGAAATGGATCGTGGAGAGAAACTCCAACAGTAGCTTGGTGTAGACCACATCCTCGTCAGTGGCCATGATCCTGTCCCATCCTCGGTAGGTGAATGAAGCATCCTTGTGAGTCCAGGTGCGATGCAAGAATGGCTCGATCGCACCCCAGAGCCCAGCATCCCTCAGTATGTCTCTGTCGATGACCGTCGCCTCGAGAACCCGGCGACCGATCAACGCGTCCCTCCGTGAAATATACTCTGCGGAACTAGCCAGTCCCTCAGGGAACTGGAGGAAAGCGTGCTCTAGTCTGAACACCATCTGCAAAAAAAACACATAGCCACAAAACAATTTTTTTTGCAGAATTAGTCCTTCTTCCCCACCGCACCACGGCCCAAGAGCAGGGCGCGTCGCGGCGAGCGGCTGTTTCTAAACCCCTATCCAAACTCTCGATATAACCTGCTAAAACTCAATCTAATCATACCACAAGGTAGCCTAAGTGCCGACTAACTCATCTAGGGTCTCCATTTGGCAAAACAAACACCCTATGAGTTAGCATTAGCGATTGTAAGTTTTGAACTATTTTGGGCAAATCACTAAAATTAACTACCTAATCACCAGTTTAAACGAGTAATAGACAGTTAGAATAGCGTACCTTGGCAGTGGAAACAAAATGGGCAAGAAAAATTGCAAGAGAAATTCGTTGATCAGAGCTCCGAGTTGTGTGTGGTTTGTGTGAGCCGCGGCTTACCTTACAAAGGAGAAAACTGACTGATCGTTCCCCGTATCGCGGATTTACACCTTGCGCGTCGCGCGTGTCACCAAATCAACCCCTGCGCATCGGGTTGGTTTACGATCCCACGTCGTGTAATTCAAAAACCCGCGGCGCGATCTTCAAAAATTTCAAAACTTCTCAAATGACCCCACACTTATTTTAGACCACTAATACCTGCAAAAAGATTGATGTATTTTCATACTTAATTTAAAGAAATATAAATCCTGACTTATGACACGATGGGTTGCCTCCCAACAAGCGCTAAGTTTAACGTCTTCAGCCAGACGTTGAGTCCTTTTACAATTACGGTGGATCGTATGCCTGCTTTCCTTGCTGCTTTTCTGCTTCCACCGTCCCTTTGTTGACCCACTGCTCCTCAAACTTTCCTGGGTCGAATGGCTTGTTGGTTCTCCTGTTGCTACCCAGTTGCTGCTTTCTGATTAACTCCCGTGAATGCTTGGAGGTAGCTTTGAACCTCCAAGCTCGATCCTTCCTTCTATATCTCTTCAAAGTCACTGTCTTGACGTGAAATGCGCTCAAAGCTTCTCCCAGTAGTTGTTTTGCAGATCTCATTTTGCCAGTGTCCCACGTGCTATCTTCAGGTTGCAATTTTGGTTTGCAGTACCAATAAAAATTTTCCAATCGAATGGAATCGGAAGGCAACATATCAGGATGCTTCCATATGTCCTCATCGATAGTATTGATTACATCTAATTTTCCATTCATGAATGGATCATGAGTGGTGATAAAATCATGTTTTTTATTTTCAAATATTATCTCGTCAGTATCAACTTCTTGGTCATCGTCCAACAGGTGGATCGGAACCAAGAGTGAGTGACTTATTTGATCTGATGGTGGTACAAAGTCACCCATCATCAGATCATTACTTTCAAATTTCTCAAAATTTTCAAAAATTTCAGGAATTGTTGGGCTGGGGTCTGTACTGTCACTTACAGCCTCCTCCTTAACATCCTCATCAACCAAATTATCTGGTGATGGTACAGATTCACACATCACCAGATCAACATTATCAACATTCTCAAAAACATCAAAAGCTGTTGAGTTAGAGGTAGCACTGTCACCTACAACCCCTTCCTCAACAACATTTTCGACCCTCTTAGTGGTCTCTTGACTTTCCCACGGTGTATGCCCTTCCATCACATATTCAGGTGAGGCAAGTTCACACACATTATTATTGGTATAAAAATGACTCACCTCCGGTTCTGGCGAAGGTGGTGAACATTTCCAATGTTCCCCTAACCTATCTAAAGAAGCTTGCACTTTTTCAAGAGCTTCAGCCTGGTCCTTCTGCTCATGGTAGTTGTTATACATGAGTACCCAAAGTTGGGCCCAAGTTGCAGAATTTTCAGGCTGAGATGACTCCTTGGTCCGCCATCCATTGTCATCAAATGATCCATTGTAGCAATCATCCTCGTAATAGGTGTCGGCCGGATTTTCATAATCTTCATAATACTGATCCGGATACATGTAATCACCCATTATAAGGATGTACACATACCAAAAATCAGCAAACTAAAATCAAACATAAAAAATCAGAAGCTAAGTCCTACAAATCACCTAATCTAAGCGCACAGCCCCCCGGCAACGGCGCCAAAATTTGACACGCACAGCTCCCCGGCAACGGCACAGTGGTAGTCAGGGTCGATTCGCAGGAGCTTCGTGGTTAGACTAAATGAAAGATTACCAACTAGTAGTGTCACGCTACAGTCAGAGGATCTAGTTTCTACCTTCCTAATCACTAATACCCTAAAGCAATGATCAAACAAACTCAAGCCAAGCTAAGCTAAGCTCAAATAACCTAGTCACTTTCTGAAATCAGAAGTACATCTCTGAATCAGAAGCAATCAAAGGCATCCAAACTAAGCAAAACCAAGCAAAGCATAAACTAGCCACTAACTAAAGTTCTACTGAACAGTTACTAGCCACTGTTTAATGCCTAAAGACTAACCTAATTAGCTACTGATTTCAGCAAAGGAAAACAGTCCCAACAAGGTCAAAACAATATCCAAACACAATTCAAACATTCAAAACCAAACACAAGCATAAAAACACCGAAATACCAATATTAAATGTAACCAAATGATTTTCATTCACCAAATCCAACTTCCAAACATCCAAACAGTAACAAAATGTCATAAAACAGCAACCTAAAGTGCTCAAGGCCAGTGGTTGTCACTCCCAAGGACCTTAGCTACAATTACTACTTGATACTATAAGGAAATTAAATTCTAAAACATAAAAATACCAATTGAGATGTTGTTGAAACGAATTCTTGGAGTCAAAGAGCTTCAAGGTCGATTTTACACCCGGTCCTTGCTAGGGTTTTCGGCTGGAAATGCCTCTATTTATAGTTGCAATTTTCCCGCAGCCACGCCGCGCAGATGAAGAATCTGCGGCGCGCGTACTAATCTTTTCCCGTTTCTTCGGCATTTGAATGTGTTCCACCGCCTTAAGCCCGCGTCGCGCGTACCATAAATCCGCGGCGCGCATACGAGTTTCCTTGATTTTTCATTGTTTTCCAAACTTCTTCCTTTTGCACGCTTTTAGTCCATGTTTCCATTCTTTTTTTCCAAACAAGTCCTGACACGAAAAGTGAGAATTCCCAGACATATTTGATATAATTTTATCAAGAACAGGGCTCAACAACGCCTAAAATACTTGATATCACTAGGCGTTGTCAATTACTTTTGAAGGTTTTACAATTGATAGTGATGACTAGCACATTCGACCCAGATGATATCACTGATATTTATACGTGTTCAGTGATATCAATCGTACAAAAAGATTACCTGAATATTCTATTCTTAGTACTATCCAATAAGAATACAACAATGTGCAACACGGAATCTGACATTGCTACGTTTTGTATGGATAAAGTTTGTTACAATAATATTCGCATCCAGTACAATACTTTGGATTCTTCAGACACAAAAGATTGACTCCTTCGGATGGTTGGGGTCTTCGGATAGGCACGAACACTTCATCACAAAATAGCTTCAACAGATAGTGAAAGTGCAATGGAGACATCATACATGCACTGATGTCACGTGGGAACCTGAAGAAGAGATGCGATCCAAATACCCTTGTTTGTTTCAAGACATTACAAGGACAGAATATTTTGAAGGAGGAGAGCTTGTGAGACCCGTTCCTAATCGAGACATATATGCAAGTAAGTTGTAGTAATTTTTGCTAAGTGTGTTTTGTGAGTTACTAACTTAGTGCTTTAGTGAATCTTTTTGAGCATTCATATCTAGATTGAGTGATTCGTATATTGGTGAGTCATGAGATGCAATATGACTCATTCTTGTGTGTTATGTTATGAGTTTTAACTGTTATGTTTGAGTATTAGCCCTTTAGAAAGGACTTAACAGGAAAATGTGGAGAAAAATGGATCAAAGCATGTTAGTGACGCTAACATGTATAGTTAGAGACGCTAACTGCTGGGAATCGAACCCTTTTTAGTTAAAATACGCAGGTAAGTCATAACACACCCAAATTCGAGAGTCAGTGAGATTAGGACAATTTCTTGCCAAATTGAACCAAGGGATTCATGTGGGAGCTTAAGGAAACCAAGTCTAACATCACAAGCACGTTATTAAACCCTAAATCAATGAGGTAATTTGATGTTTATGAGTTTTAGGGGTTTTTCAAACCCTAGATGTTCAATTTCGTGAATATGAGTAAATTTGTAGTATATGTTATTAGTAGCTTGTTAGAGGATGTTTCCTTAACTATATATGTGGTCGAATGAGTTAAGTCCCAGAGTTGAGGTTGGACAGCTAAGTTAGCAAAGCTAACTAATAACGACGTTACCTATGGTAGTTATGCTAACAGGGCCTTAACATAATCTTGTATCTTTTTTTGGCTTGACCTTTTCCGCCAAACTTTGTGGGAATGTTTGACGATGTTTGAGACATGATTTATGATATTATTTTACAACTGATACATATTGGAGAGAGGGAGATACCAGGGGTACAGGTGGACCACTAGCTGACCAAACTTCAGGTGAGTAGCTCTATTCCATTACTAAACTTTGAATTGTGATGTAAATATGTACTCTGGATTATAATTGGCTGAGATAACCAATTAGCACAAGTTACACGAGATTGAGAGTCCTTTGTTGCTAACTGAGTAAATAGTGTGATTAAGCAGACTAATTGACTAAGACAGTCAAAGAGTATGAGATCAAAGAGTTTATACACTTGTACTTGCTGAATACTAAAGTATTTTGAGAAGTTGATACATAACCACCAAATCTTGAGTATTTCTCTCACTGGTCTTTTGTAGCTCATAAACATTGATTGTGATGTAGGTGCTACAGGTGATAGGGGGAAGAAGATTGTGGAGGGATAGAGGACTGCTGGACTTGGACTTATCTTTTGGGACTATATGATCTTTTGGAAGTTTTCTTTTGAACTTAGTTGTTTTGTAACCCAGTTGTGGGATTGACTTGTGTATGTTATACTTGTTTTGGTAACTTCTTTTACAACTTGTTGCTTATCTTTTGGTTAGACCTATAATCCATGTGGTTATTTTGAGTAATTTAATGTGTAATTTAAAAGTGAGAAACAGGGTGTTACACAATGACATGTTAATCTCGGTTGTGCAAATCTCAAATCCATCACAGGGATGTTGTGGATCATGGATCAAATGGTGAATCAACCATGCAGAACCCACATGATGCCCCGCTCGCGAGTGTCACATCATCCCCAACTATAACCATATCTGACATGCCGGTTAACTACACAACTCCATCAGCAGATTATAAAGAGAATGTGTGTTTCTCATGGATAACACAACTCATATCTGTTTATAATTAAAATGGGACTTTTGTTTTATTACTTTAAGCTAATACTTTTAACTTGAGAAACATTGTCTCATCAAACCCTTTAGGTAACTCAACATGGCAAAATGTGTTGGGCGGTGAGGGTGGTAGGCAATGAATTCTGTTTAAAAACCAACCTCATTAGGATTCATAAGAATCCTCCTTCTAACACCATACACGATTTTAGTGGGTAAGCCTAGTCATGGTTTGATCAATGTTTTTGTTTTAATTATTCTTTTATATATATAAATACTGATCTAAAATATATAAATATATTTAAACAATTTAAAATATATTATTTATCAATTAGTTTAGTTAATACACTTTCAAGAAATAATTATAAATAAACCCCTGTTAGAAATAATAATATGAAGGCAATAAGAAAATAAAGGCAATTAAGCAAGTTAAGAAACTTGCAAGCCACGCTAGGGCAGTAACCCTAGCCGCCAAATGCATGCAAGTCCAAAGAAACCCTTCCTAAAACCCTAGGGAATTCGACAAACAACAAGGAGGCACAAAAACCTGTAGCAATTTTCGACATACACACAGGGAGGCACAAACCAGTCGATTTTCATTTAGAATGCAGCTTAACATTCATAATTCTAGCATAAACCCTAAGATCATAGCATGTTTATTCAAATAATTCTAGCATAATATACCTAGAAATTTTGAAAAGAAAACTTAGCCTGAAATCATATTACAACAATTTAGATCAAAGTGTAAATAACATATGAACAGAGTCTCTGATACCACTATTGGGATTCGATCATATAAACACAAAAATCATACAGCAGAAGTCTTAACAAGATCAAATCACATAAAATCTATGAACAAAATTTAGGATCATGCAGCTCATATCAGTTACAACAACTTTAAATCATAAACAAAATATACCTCAACAAGTCTCCTTCTTTGATTTCTGCTCAGTGCCACGATTGCAAGGATGAACACGCTCCAAAGTAGAATCCCTTTGATGATTCACACCTAGGATCCCTAAAAAACTAGACAGATCAGTGTTTCCACTTGAGAAAAGAAGGCAAAAGATTAAAACCCTAGATAGGGATTGAAATCCCAATAGGGAGGAGGGAGGAGGGTTTTTGGCGGCTCACTTAAGGCTTGGATGCCTTAGAGTTTGACCCCAAGGCCCCTATTCATACTACAAGGCTCCTAAGGTTTCAAACTTCAGGAGCTTTTTGGCGGCCGCATCCCTGGACTTGTTCTATTAATTAAACTTTTAATTAATCACAATTCAGTCCCTTTAATTAATTTCTATAAATTAATTCCAAATTAATTGATCATTTAATTTACTGATTCGGTTTCTAATTAATTTATTTCTCAATAAATTAATAAACTAATCATTCCTTTTAAATTTTCTGACTCTGTTTGTTTTACTGGGTCATGAGGGCAACCGAAAAGGACCCTGCTATTATTAGAAATATTACCACTTGTTGATGACCTTGGACACTAATTCCAACAATCTGGAGGTTGTAGGTCGCAATAGATTAGGCACGAGGTGATCTGTGTGATTCTCGAATGTCAATATGTGAAGCGTGGATTGGGGGAGTCATTGTCGAGGGTTCGTGATCTTTTTCGAGGTTTAATGGTGAGTCCTATCTGGTCTCGGAAATGCGGCATGTAAAGTGTTATGAATGGCTTTTATTTGGTATAAGGTTTAGCGCCTAGTGTGGGTGAGTAAGGATGGATTTTTAGGGATGAAATCTCGTTTAGTGGCGGACAGTTGTACCACCCTGTTCCCGAAAGATTAATAATGAAAGAGTTATGTTTTGGAAAAACTAAAGATAGCACCGCTATCATTGGGAGTTAGCAACACTATCATAGTGTGGTTAATGATGCAATGTTGGTCAAGTAGTGAGGTGGCACGTTCTGGCGATAGCGCCGCTATCATAAGGATACCAACGCTATCTATCGCTATTTGCACAAAACCCTAGATTTCGGGTTTTGGGTCGTATTCAAGGGCACAAACCCTAGGTAGTCGTCATTTGTCTCCCTTGATCCTCCAGACACAATCGAAACTCTCTCCTAGCTCCGTTGGGTATTTTTGGTGGTTTTGGTCATTTTAGAAAAGATTGTGAAGAGAAGAATGGTGCTTAGTGTTGCTATAATGTGTTCTTCAAGGTTGGAGTCATCAACATCTTCCTTCTCTGGACCTTTGTGAGTATAAAGATTATTCCTTTTTGTGTTTATAAGGTTGATATAGTGTTAGTAGTGGTGGAAATGAAGCTTTGGTCCGTTTTTGGCTTGGTCCTTGTAACTTGCTTGGAAAGTTTGGACCTTTATGCTTCTTGTAGCACTTCTAGAGCCACTAAGTCAAATTAGAGAGTGTGCCAAGCTCTCATTGGTTCCTTGCATGGTGTTTTGGCTAGTTTTAAGCTTTTGAGACTTAGGTTTTGAGTTTTGGCATGCATGACCATATCGACGCCAACGGTTTTAGCGACACTATCATTACGGAGATATTGGCGCTATTTGGCGTTGACTTTGACCATTGACTTTTGGTCAATCTTTAGAGATTCGGGGTACCGATCTTGGAGGTTTATTTTTTTTGGGTTTTTGACATGCTAATGGAGTTTATCCTTATTGGGAGGTTCATGTTATCGGGATATGAGGACAGTCGTGTGTTGTTCTGTCTAGCTTGAGGTTGTGGATCAGGTGAGTCTCCTCACTATACTATGTGTGAAGTTGCATGCATAGGTAGCCTTACTATACTATGTGTAATGATATGTGCTAGATGAGTATGATTTACGTCATGATTGGTAATGGAAACCCGATGGGTTAGACTGAATGCTTAGAATTCTGTCCTTGTATGTGATAGTCATTGGATTCGTTCTGGGGACTAAAGAATGAGTCGATCGATCCAAGGGTTGCTGCATGACAAAGGACGATGCATGACCGGTCGTACTTGGGCACCCGAGGATAAAAGAATGAGTTGATAAATCTGAAAGAAGTCGCATGATAAATGACGATGCATGACCAGTCGCACTTAGGCACTCGATGATGTTTTATGAGGAAAGGACGATGCATAACCGGTCGTTTCTGGATGTCGAATGTGACTTATGTGTATGAATGGAATGAATCGTGTGGTATTTTTGGGAACTCAATAAACTTTGTGCTTACCCTGCTACCCTAAATGTTTTTCAGGTATTCGTTGACTTGATCTTGGTGAACGACGCAACTGTATCGAATCTGAGATTTTGGTGTTCAAGTCTTCCGCTGGATAATGTTTGTAACTGTTCTGATAAACATAGTTTAAATGTTTTTAAATTGTCAAGTTCGAATTTAATGGTTATGTTTTCCAACCCGTTTTATGTGTTTGAACCGCTTTATAAATGAAAATTTTACTTTAGAATTTGGAAGGTTACAAAGGTGGTGAATTGCTATTTTTCAATGGCTTAATAAGAAATGCCTAGATTTTTTTTACAATCATTTCGGTTATTGTTTATTGTGAATTGCATGATTTAGATACATACTTTATTCGTTCTACCAATATACGCTAGCAATATAGTTACATTTTTTGATGATACAAATAATGGTAAATGAAATACCCAAATTACCCTTTGTGGGTCGTGGGTCGTACTTAGACTGATGGGTACACT
Organism: Cichorium intybus; assembly: GCA_023525715.1. Taxonomy (NCBI): domain Eukaryota; kingdom Viridiplantae; phylum Streptophyta; class Magnoliopsida; order Asterales; family Asteraceae; genus Cichorium; species Cichorium intybus. Next base: position 105,158,770 of record CM042013.1, on the reverse strand, counting down.
GCAGGGTGCGGGTTCCTACGTCAAGGGATTAACCCACATAGGTACACCAACCTAGTCGGATGGGTGATCGCGAGCTTCTCCTCCTCACAGATTCCTCAAACCGCACGGTCATAAATCAAAATTTTACATTTTAGCTCCTCAACGGCTAGGTAAAACAAATTTGATATTTTTTTAAAAAAGTCACCACCCATATATATCTCTTTATTTTACACAGCTAAAACAAAATTTTCACACTTTTACATACATTTCACTCAACATATACTCTCCAAAAAATGTCTTCCCAAGATTCCCCAAACAACCAAACCCCACAATTGAATTGAAATCGACCAAACGTTTTCGGTTTCAAACAATATTATACATCCAACGTTTACCGTCCACAAATGGACTAACCAATTTACTCGGCGAATGTTTTTTTTGTATCAAATATCGGGTTTTCGCCAATCCCTCCGTAAAACTTATATGCCTATTTTAATCCCTTTCCCGACAATTTCCAAACCCAAACCCAAAATGTCCGAACCCCAATATCCGAGTCCATTCCCGACACACAAGAATCTCCGGAATAAGTGTCGGAAACCCAACCCGAACCGCAACCTGTTGTCCAAAAAAAAGGAAGAGCAGACAAACAAAAATGTACAACAACCCAAGAAATCACATTAGCCCATTTGTAGATCGAAGTTTTCGAGGATGCGACTTCTAGAAACCTAACCCGAACCGCAACCCGTTGTCCAAAAAAAAGGAAGAGCCGACAAACAAAAATGTACAACGACCCGAGAAATCACATTAGCCCATTTGTAGATGGAAGTTTTTGAGGATGCGACTTCTAGAAACGCACAAGCGGCCGTCAACTTTTGGATGCGCATACGGGAACTGTTTCACCAAGAGTTATGTCGCGAGCCATACAGTTCAAAAGACTCACCGACTACCAAATACTACAATATCAAAAGACTCACTGACTACCAAATACTACAATATCAACTGTGCGGTAATGAAGTTCAACAAGTTGATCGACAACCTACAAACCCATCGAATGAGCGTGCAAACGAAGCAAAACATTTTCGAGGAGGGTTTAAAAATCTACAAGTTCGATAACAAAGGAACGTCGTTATGGTACGTGGATTTTTGGTAAATAGTACAAAATAGTAAAAAATGACCTTATTCGAACAAAGAAACCAACGTTTCGGTCCCGGCTAGAAAGCGATCGAAAACGTCTAAGACAAACCACCACAGTAGATCCTCGTGCGCTCGTATCAATATAGATTTGAACCGGGGGGAGAAGAGGACAAGCTTGAGTTTCTTGATTTCGTCCAACAGACGGGGCGAGACGCAGCGAAACAGAAAGGAAAAGCGAATTCGTCTAGTGGGATAGGGTCGCAAAAAAGCGAATACGTGACACTTACGCAGTTGGAGTTTTGACGGTACATTTTAAGCCTCCACGAGCGGATGAAATTTGAAAAAAAAACTTAGAAAGACAAACAACAAGCCCGCCAAGATCGTCAACGAACCCGCGAACAAAAACAACGACTAAAAGACATAAAATTTTTGTCGTCAAATCAGGAGGAGGGTTTCGAAGGGGAAGCACTTGAAATGGTTTTAAAATACAAAGTTAATATCATAGAAAAATATCGGTCGTAGTTTGTCATTTTAGTTGTAATTTTTCTTTTACGTTTTTGATTTGTCATTTTTAGTTTTTGTTTTTTTATTTGTAGTTTGTCGTATCAATTTACGTTTGTAATTTTAGTTTCTTAATTAATGAACTATTTTCATTTTTTTATAAATTAATTTTTTTTATTTCGTGTAATTAATATTTCCAATTTCGTTTAATTTAATTTTATTATTTATTTAATTAAAAAAAAGTCAGTGACAGTGAGAGTTTATCATTTCCAATATTTAAGGGGGTGATAGTTAGTAAGGGTTCATTGAGGTGCCTACGTGACGGGTAAAAGAGTGGTATTGAAGGGAAAAATTCCACCACTCTTATTGGTCTTAGGATCGGCTTTCAAACGGATCTATTATATATATAAGGGTTTAGGTCAAATTTAGTCACATAACTTTTGGTTTTGTGCTTGTTTACTCACTTAACTCTTTTTCAGTTTTAAAAGGTTGCTGAACTTATTAATTTGTGTCAAAATGGTCATTAAACGTTTTTTTTTCATCACTTAACTTTTGAAATTGTGCTAAAATGATTACTAAATTTTCAAAATAGTGCTAAATCGGTTTTACTAGTTTTTTTTTCAGAATTCGTTTTTACAAATTTATTTTTTTATTTCGTTTTTACATGTTTGTTCACAATCCGTTTTTTTAGCTTTATTCTTACTTTGTTTTTAAATGTTTTTTCATAATTCAATTTTATAACTTCATTTTTTACTATGTTTTTGCAATTCTTTTTCACAATCTATTTATGCAACTTTATTTTTTTACTTAGTTTTTCATTTTTTTTTTCAAAATCCTGTAAAAATAAGGTTATAAAATGAATTATAAAAAAACATGTAAAAATGAAATAAAAAAAGAATTTGTAAAATCAAATTCTGAAAAAGGAAACATATAAAATTGAATGAGTACAATTTTGAAAGTTTGGTGACCATTTTGACACAATTTCAAAAGTTAAGTCACTACAAAGAAAAGTTAGTGACCACTTTGACACATATTAATAAGTTCAACGACCATTTAAAACTTAAAAGGAGTTAAATGACTAAATAAGCACAAAGCTAAAAGTTAAGTCACAAAATTTGACCTTAACAATATATCTATATCTATATATCTATATCTATATCTATATCTATATCTGTATAAATCTTATAATAGAGGTCATCCAAATAAACATGGTTAAAGATATGCCTCATTCTTACACCATATTGATTTGAAACTTCCATCTTTTCAACTCCTTCAAATTAATTGGTTAGTTAATGAAATATTTTTCCCTATATACGAACATTATTTTTATGTTTTGTTGCATGTATTTTCTTCTCATATTTTTGTTATTATTATCTAAACTGTATGAAGATGGAAAAGAAGATACAAGAGATCTATAGTCATCTAATATCTAAGAGAAACAGTTGTGTATTGGGAATAACTAAAGGCAGGTGTGGCAATCAAGATTTTAAAATGCTATAAGTTATTTTAGTTATTTTTTTGTTCAATTTGTATTCACTTCCTTTTTCTTCTACTTTCTTTAGATTTCAATAAAAATTTTATGTTATACATTTAGATCTAAGAGAAAAAAAAACGATTCTACTTCAATTTATTTGTTACAATATGTTGAATATGTATGTTTTTATTTTGTAATATCCTATGCAATTGTTTGATTGGATTTTGTCGGTGGGTGTGTAACTAATATCATTAGAAAATTATAATACCTTTATTGATGAATATGTCAAAAAAATGTCTATGTTATACATTTAGATCCAATAGAAAAAAATGATTATATTTCAATTTATTTATTACAATATGTTTAAAATGTATATTCTTATTGATGAATATTTTACTTATATATATATATATATATATATATATATATATATATATATATATATATATATATATATATATATATATATATATATATATATATATATATATATGATTGTAATAATATGACAATGTGAAACGATGGCCAAGTTCAATATAATATAAAAAAATCATAGAAAAATGAAAATATATTGTAATTATTAAATCATAACTATTAGTTAGTGTTTTTTCTTATTACATTCTAAGCATTTTTTGATAATGAATACATCTCATATTTATATATGTTACACGAGCTTAAGCTTAAAAATAGGATGCAATAATATAAAACAATGAATGTATATAATAACCTACAATCATGAAATGGTAATAACTAAATAAGAACTAATTTGTGTTCCTCAAGTATTTTGGCTCATAAAAATGCAAAGTATTCATGAATATGTTAATATAAATCAATAAAAAATACATGTACACTTATTAATATTATAATTGATTTTATAATAATGAGTTGGTAGGTTTTTATATAATCTATTGGTTCTAATGTTTTTTTTTAAAATTGATATGATATTTTTAAAATTGTTGATTTATTATATGCTAATGAATAAAATAAAAACATATTTCTTACAATGAAATATATTTAAGATCTATAAATTTCTTGCTGTCAAATAACTTCTCACACATTCATTCGATAATCATATTCTAGAACACATGGTTTGAAACTTTATTTTGAAACAATTATACAAAAATAATATATAAAAAAAATTCAAAAAGGTAGAACTAACATATTATTAGTTTTATGGGTGTTAGTAATATTCAAATGTAGATGTTCAAATATAATATAATAATATACATTAGATGATCATATTATTTATTTAATTTACCAAATACAAGTTAAATATTTCAATCCTCTTTAATTAAGTACCATAAGTATCAATTAAACACCATAAGTAGAAAAAACATGTTCATCGTACTATTTTAATGTTAAATAACTATTATTTGGATTTTGAAGGGTTGTAATATTATTAAAAATTAAATGTGATGAAAATAAAAAGATCTGATCACCACAAATAAAGGTTCGCACCGTTTACTGTGTGCCAGAAATATATATTAAAGATAATATGCGAAATAAATAATAAGAGTTGCAGAATATAAATAAACTTGAAAGCTATAAATAATATAAATAACTGTATTTAAATGACATAAAGCGATAAATAATATAAATTACAGTAATTAAATGACTTAAAGCGATAAATAATGTAAATGACTATAATTAAAAGACATAGAACGATGAATAATATAAATAACTATAATTATATAAATATGTATATCAAATAGGTTCGTCAAATGAATTGACTGAACTGGTTTGTAACTGGACTGATGGAACGACTGGTCTATCAAGTAGGTTCGTCAAATAAATTGACTGAACTGGCTTAGGGTTGGACTGGATTTCTAATAGACTATGTCTCTAGGTGTTCTTGGTGTTCTTGGTGATCTTGGTGTTCTTCGTGTTCTTCGTGTTCTTCGTGTTCTTCGTGTTCTTGGTGTTCTTGGTGTTCTTGGTTTTGATCTTGGTGTTCTTGGTGTTCTTGGTGTTTTTGGAGAGTGTTTGGAAGTTGGAAATAAGATGGTGGAAGTTGGAGAGGATTTGGTGGATTTTTGGATGATTTAAATGTGTAGTTATGAAAAAATGGTGTAAAAAATGGTTATAAAGGGTGTAAAATAGGTTTTGGGTGGTTTTTGGATGATTTTCGGAAGTTTAGGGGGCTAAAATGTAAATATTGGAGCTGAAACACGCGGTTCGGTCGGCTGGGTCGGAAATGGGTCGGGAACCGGGTTATACGCGGATCTTATGTGAGCGTAAGTGGATCGGAGTCGGACGGGTCGGATCAGGGAATGGGGCGGGTAAGGTCCGCGAGAGTTTGTGAGTGCGCCGGATCTGGGAGGCAGTTCGGACCGGGTCGGCTAGGCGGGTCAACACGCGGAGCTTTCGTGAGTATAAATGGAGCAGGGGCGGGTCGGTTCGGGTTTCCGGATTTTGGGCTGGGCTTGGAGCTTGGGCCGGCTTCTTGGGCTGTTGCTGTTTTCTTGTTTTTTTAATTTAAAAATGATTTTAAAATCTGAAATAAATTCAAATAAATTAGGAAAAATCATTTTTAATTTATAAAATTAATTAATTCCAATAAATTAAATTATGTAGAAAATATATTTCCAAAAATTCATTATAAATAGATTTAATTTAATTTCCTTTTATATTTTCTTTGTTTTGGCTTTAAAACTCTTTTTCTTATTTTTCTCGTTTTTAATTTTGAATCCACGCAACCTGAAATGAACTGATAATATTTGTTAGATAATATAAAAGCAGTTCGTCTTATTTCAATGATGGTCACATACAAAAACATTTTCCAACAATTTCCCCCTATGTGATCATTGATGAAATAAGGACAGATATAATCACATTAACAGTTTTAACATTAAAGATTTGGGATAAGAGTTTTGTCAATGATAAGATATATATAAAACCATTGTAATCATTTTGAAAGTTCGTGACTTGGTTTTACATATCTTATGTTTTGAAAAAGATTTTGACGACTATTTGTTTCCGAATCAAAGTCTCGGGTTCGGTTATCAAAGGGTAGCCATATATGTATCTAAAGAAATTTCTTAAGATTTTATAGCATTATCAATGACGACAAGTGGTCTAACAGGTCGATTCAGATGAACGCTCATAGATATAGCTCACACTTCACTTGGGTGTTTGGTTGTTCTGGCAGCAGAACAAGTTAATGATCACTAAAAATGAGTGATATCTCTCTCGGACGACTCACACTCATATTGAAGGTGTTCATTTAAGCTTTTCCTGTAAAGTCACTTAGTCTCATTATTAGATAATCAATCACATAAGACTGGTTTCGGCATTACTCAGGGGGTTTCTTCATTCATGCCATTAATGTTCACTCTCTCTCCGTCGGGAAATACATGTAGAGGGGTTTAGCAATTTTCATAGTGCAGTTTGCAACTAAGAATCTTCAGTGATGAAGGCTATAGTATCCCGGGAAATCCATTATTGTTGCAGCTTCTTCTTTGATGGTATCTTGTTTGTTGATCAATATCGATTTATTGTAAAAAGATATTTTGTTTTATCATTGAGAAGTTGCTACAATTGAGAATAATTTTTTTTGTTTTTGTTTTGTTTTTGTTTTTGAAATAACCATTTGGTTGAAAGTTTTGTTTTGTTGGGTGTTTCTTCGGTGAGTGATTTGACTTTCTTGTTGACTCGTCTTTGAGGATTGGATGTTGATAGATCTTTGTTTCGCCTTTGATTTTCTTGTAAGGATATGTCGCTGTTTGAAGTGTTTCTATTTTTGCGGCTGTCTTCATTTTTGGTTGGCTTTTATCTAGGTAGGGATAGGTGGCATAAAAGACAATTTGTCTAGTATGTAAGAAATGAAAGTATCGTCCCTGGTCATTTTGATATCTAAGAAAAAATGAGACTGTGACAAGGTATAATCGGGTATACCTAATTAGCAATAGTGACACACCTAAGCTCACAAGAATTGAATTCCACAATGATTTAGATCGACGAGGCACAAATTCTCACATGGGTTTTTGTTTTCATCTGAACCTCCTAACCTTATGTCCCTTAATTGTTTAAAATCGTCAATAATGAAATAAAATCGAAGGAAATAAAGTTATATACATTATGAAAAGTAGGAGATTTGAACCTTCACTCCAATTGAGAATCAATATGACTTAAAATCTTCATCGAGCATAAGCATCTGAAAAATTAAGTTAAGAGACAATTAATCACAAGGTTCTATAAAAGCTTATTATGGCAAGTCTTTTATTGTATTTTTGAAAATTTGTTTTTCTGAATGTTTTTGGAAATTTTGGTTATTTGAATGTTTTTGGAAATTTTGGTTATTTGAATGTTTTTGGAAATTTTGTTTTTTAAGGAAAGATATGAAAATTATAAAAATCTAAAATCTTTTTGTCTTTTGAAGTTTTGTAATTTTTTTATTTGTTTTTCTTTTTGAATTAAAGTAAACACACGTTTGTACAAACAAAAAGTAAAAGTTTAAGGATGGATGATATCTGGATTTAACATTCCTAGACGATCTAGGAAGTATAGAAACTTTGTTTCATCGAGAGCCTTAGTGAAGACATCGGCAATTTGATCTTCGGTGTTTATGAAGTGTAATTCGATATGACCATTTTGAATGTTGTCTTTAATGAAGTGATATCAAATATCGATGTGCTTTGTCATGGAATGGTGAACGGGATTGTGAGAAATGGCTATTGCACTGGTTGAGTCACAAAATATGGGAATTTGTGAAACTCTGAAGCCATAGTCACGCAGTTGAGTTTGCATCCTTATGACTTGTGAACAACAGCTGGCGGCAGCGACGTATTCAGCTTCTGCTGTTGATGTGGATACACAACTCTGTTTCTTTGAAGACCAACTCACTAGTCGACCTCCTAGGAATTGACAGCTACCAGATGTACTTTTCCTATCTAGCTTGCATCCTCCATAGTCTGAGTCGGTGAAAGCGTTCAGCTGAAAATCGGATTTAGCTGGATACCAAAGGCCATGTTTGGGAGTGCCTTTTAGGTATTTGAAGATGCGTTTCACAGCAATGACATGGGATTCCATTGGATTTGCTTGGTATCTGGCACAGACACATGTAGAAAACATGATGTCAGGTCTGCTGGCAGTGAGATATAATAGTGATTCGATCATTCCACGATATTTTTTCTGATCAACGGGTTTGCCATCTAAGTCTGCATCGATTTTGTATCCAAAGGCCATTGGGGTTTTGGCAGTATTGGATTTGTCCATTGAAAAGCGAGTGAGAAGGTTTTTGATATAATTCTCTTGGTTGATGAATATGCCATCATTGGACTGTTTGATTTGAAGTACGAGAAAAGTAGTCATCTCCCCAATCATGCTCATTTCAAACTTGCTCTTCATTAGATCTGCAAACTTAACACTCAAAGATTCATCAGTAGAACCGAAAATAATGTCATCAACATATATTTGTACGATTAAGAGATGTTTATTATAGATTTTTCGAAAGAGGGTTTGATCGATTGAACCCCTTTTGAAACCTGATTCTTCGAGGAATGTTGACAAGGTGGCATACCAGGCACGAGGTGCTTGTTTTAAGCCATAGACAGCTTTCTGCAATTTGAAGCTGTGATGAGGAAAGTTGGGATCTTCAAAGCCTGGTGGTTGTTGGATATAAACATCTCGATCTAACTCTCCATGTAGGATTGCACATTTAACGTCCATTTGAAAAACTTTAAAGTTCTTATGTGCATCATATGCGAGAAAGATGCGGATAGCTTCTATTCTGGCGACTGGAGCATATGTTTCATCGTAGTCTATTCCTTCTTGTTGTGAATAGCCTTTGACTACGAGACGTGCCTTGTTTCGACACACGACTCCTTGATCGTCAGTCTTGTTTCTGAATACCCATCTTGAGCCTATGATAGTAACATTGGGTGGTGTAGGAACAAGATTCCATACGTCATTTCTTTCGAATTCAGCTAGCTCTTCTTGCATAGCTTTTACCCAGTCTGGGTCTTTGAGAGCAGTATGTATGGTTTTGGGTTCAGTCATGGATAGGAAGGCTCCAAATAAGCAATCATTGGCAGTTGCGGCTCTAGTTTGGATGCCTGAATTGGGATCTCCGATGATTAGGTCAGTGGGATGGTTTCTGGTCCATTTTATTAAACGATTTTTTTCCGTTGTAATAATAGGATTTTCAGTATCCCATTGTTCTTCTCCAGTAGTTTCTTCTTGGAAGAGGTTTGAAGGTTCCCCCATAAATGTTGCATCGGGATTGTTTTGGATATTTGGGGATGGAGTGGTAAAATCTGGGGTGGTTAAATTTGGAGTGGTTAAAGGAGGATTTGGTGTTTGTTCTAATGAGGAAGTATGTGTTTGTGGTTCCCCCTCAACTTGATCTGCAACATTTCTGTTTCTTTGTGGAGTTCCTTCAGTGGGTGTTCCTGTAGGATCAATTTGAGTAGTTAGAATTTCAGAATTATAAGCAGTTTTAGGTTGTACAAAAAGTAAATCAATATCAACTTCAATGTCTATGTCAGGAGATGGTGTTTGTGGAATTGGATTTTGAAAAATATTATCTATCATTTGTGAACCAAAATGTTCACGATCCAATTTTCTGACATAAAATTCATCGAAGTGGACATCGGTACTTTCTTCAATTACTCTTGTACGTTTGTTCAGTACTCGATAAGCAGCTGAAGAAAATGAGTAACCAAGGAAAATTCCTTCGTCCGACCTTGATTCAAATTTTGAAAGGTGGTCTTTATTATTCTTTATGAAGCATCGACAACCAAAAATATGATATTTGGTTTTCGGTTGTTAATGACTTCATATGGTGTTTTATGAAGATTTTTGTGAATTAAGGAGCGATTTTGTGTGTAGCAAGCTGTGGCAATTGCTTCTGCCTAGAAGTATTGTGGCAGATCAGCAAAGATGAGCATTGATCTTGCAGCTTCGCACAGAGTTCGGTTCCTTCTTTCAACAACGCCGTTTTGTTGAGGAGTGTAAGGGGCTGAGAAGTTGTGTTCGAGGCCTTTGTTTTTGAGAAATGAGTCTAGAGTTATGTTTTTGAACTCTAAACCATTATCACTTCGGATTCTTCGAACTGGTCGTTTGAGCTTTAGTTCGATCTGTTTTATAAAGTTGATCATCTCTTCTGGTGCTTCTGATTTTAGTCTTAAGAAAAAGACCCATGTAAATCGAGAGAAGCCATCAACTATGACAAGGACATACTTCTTCCCTTGTATTGTTTGGATTTTGGCGGGGCCACAGAGGTCTATGTGCAGCAATTCTAGTGGTTCGGATACACTAGATTCTGTAATGCTTTTGTGAGAGGATTTGGAAAGTTTTCCTTTTTCACAAGCGGCACAAAGAGTTTCATTGTCGAGCTTTAGAAGTGGCAGTCCTCGAACTAGATCATCGCCGATCAATTTGTTGATGTACCCGAAATTTAGATGGGAAAGGCGGCGGTGCCATAACCAACTAATATCTGCTGGGGCTTTGGATAGCAGACAAATATCGGGTTTACCATAAATAAGATCCATGTCTAGTGGATACATATTTATGGCACGGTGTGAATCAACAATGCTTTCTTTGGTGTTGGCGTCCATGATCAAGCTTCTTTGTTTGGTAAATAGGACTTCAAGATCGTTATCGCAGAGTTGAGAAACACTGATGAGGTTGTGTTTCAGGTCATCAACATAAGCAACTTTCTTTATGGTGAAGTTACCATTAGTTAGGTTTCCATAACCTTTGATTTTTGCCGTCATTTTGTTGCCAAAGGTAACGTCTTGATTGGTTTGGGTGGGTCTAAAGTCACGAAGGTAGTTTCTGTTTCCTGTCATATGCTTGGAGCAGCCACTATCAATGTACCATGTATCATCCTTGGGTTCTCCAGCATTAGATCCCTGCAATTAGACAGAAATTTTAGGTACCCAGATCTGAATGGGTCCTGATTTGTTAGCTTTTGCTATTTTGGGTTTGTTGTTCAATGACTTTGGTTTATTGGGATAGAATGGTTGAGGTTTGATTTGATTTATCAAGTTTTCCCAAAATATGATTTGTTTTTGATAACCTGTGAGTTGATAAGATCTGTGATTTGGTGAACGATATCCTAGATGTGAAAATTGATTTGAAAAGTTTTCTTCATATCTGGGGTATGATGAACAGTTTTGAAAAGGTTTTTGAAGAGGTTTTGGTTTTTGTTTGGAAACCTGTTTATGAGGTATGACGTAGGGTTTAACTGGTTTCTTTGGTTGGTTTTCAAAAACTTTTGGGTTGACAAGTGGGGTTTTGGTGACTTGAATGAGTTTTTTGCTTATTTGTTGTTTCTTGGAGTATTTTTGTCCCGGACTAGTTTTTCCAACAATTGATGAACTCATTGTAGGAAAAGCAGTTGGTACAGAAGAACTACCAACCTCATAAAAGGAATTTTCTCCATTCAAAAAGTTTTTAGATTTAGTGGTTTCGTTGGTATGTTTGATTTGGTGAGTTAAAGAACTAGCTGAGTCTGTTTCAGAATTTAAGACTCTTTTGAAAGACTTTTTGGAAACAGTGAAAGCAGTATCATCTGGGCTACAGTTGATAACTGTTTCATCATCTGAATCTTCCTCATTAACAGATGTGAAAAGATCTGGTAGAGTTGATTCAGAGTTTTCACAAATTATCATGTTTTCTTGATTTTCTAGTTCTTTTTCAAAGGTTTCTCTACCAATTCCTGGTCTGTAACTCGTATCAAATTTTCCAGTACCCAAGGTGTTTGCCTTGGTGAAAATATCATCACTGAGTTTTCTGGCAATTTTGATAGATTCCACATTGCGTATCAATCTTTTGTTTTCAGATTCAAGAAAAGTGATTTGTTTAAAGAATTAATCAGTTTTTCATTTAAGATTTTGTGTTTTTCAGTTGACTCTTGAAAGTTTTGTATTAACCGAATGATTTCCATTTCTAAAACATCTTTTGTTTCAGAAGAAATGACTGATTGACTTTTTAATTCCAATTCCTTTTTCTGAATTAGAGATTGATTTAATTGTTCAAAGACGTGATTGTAATATTCTGATTTTCTTTCAACGTCTCTTTCCAATTTGGTCTTTGTTCTGGTTAATTCTGCAAATTTGAGTTGTAGGGTTTGTAACTCACATTTGAAGATTTCAGAATTAACCACTGTGTCATGGTATTTCTTGAGATCAGCTTCTAAACTTTTCTCAATTTTGGATATATGGGACTCAAAAAGTATTTTAGAAAAACCGAGTTCAGAGATCATAGACCATACCTGTTCTATGACATTTGGAGCTCTTGAAGTTGTACCAACTACGAAGCAGAAGTTGGATTGTGTCGGTTCATTGTCGGCTTCGTCTTCAGAGGTTGGCCAGTATTCCACATTTGGTTTGTGGATTGCCATCAAAGCTCTTTGGTTTTCTTGGTTTTCCTTTTTCTTTAACTCATCGGCTTTTTGAGCGTAGTATGCCGAGTCTTTGATTTTTGTCTTGTTTTTGGCTCGGCACTCTCTTGCGTAGTGGTTAGTTCCTTTGCAATTGTGACAGATAATCACTTCTTCATCACTTTCTTCCTTTTGACTTTTGATTGGAAGTCGTTCCGGTGCTTGAGTTTGGATTTGTTGGGAAGATTGGGAGGAGTTTTGTTGGAATCCAAAATTTTGGTTGTTTGAAAAACCATTATTTTGATTATTGTATCCTTGATTTTGGAATCCCCGGTTTTGGTTTTGAAGACCGTTGTTTTGGTTATTGTTTTGATGATTTGAGTTGGGATTGTTTTGAAATCCATGGTTTGAGTTATTTTGGAAAGAGGGTCTTTGCGAATTTTGTCCAAAATAAGGTCTTGGTTGAAAACCTTGGTTGTTTTGACCAAATTGTGGTCTTGGTTGAAATCCAGAATTATTTTGTCCAAATTGTGGTCGGTTTTGAAAATTTGGTTTAAAATTCGATTGACCGTGATTTGGAATAAATCTTTGGAGATTTGTATTTGCAACCAAAGCACACAATTGTTGGTAGTCTGCTTCATCATTTAAATCAGTTTGATCAAAAGAATTGTTAAAAAATGGTTGATTTTGAAAAGATGTTTGATTAAAATGATTGGAGTTTTGTTCATGAAAAAGTGTTTGGTTTTGGTTTGATGTGGAAACGAGAGCAAGTGGTCCTCCAAAAGCTGTAGAGGTTGGTGGGTCAATCGAGGATTCATACGATTGAAGTTCTCCTTACAAATTGTATAGAGTTTCCGTATGAATGGCAGGATTTCCCTGAATGATGAGTTTAACCATCTTCTAGCTTTCGTAAAGATTGTTTAGAAATTTGAGATTGATCTCGTGTTGTGTCTTTTTGATGCCCAAGTTATTCAATTTTACCATGATAAAATTGAACCTATCATGTACATCATGGATGGTTTCTGATGAAAGCATCTTGAAATTATCGAATTCATTTAAAATGGATGTTCTTTTATTTCCAATAATTCTTTGATTTCCACAAAAACGGTTTTTTAAGTTTTCCCAAATTTGATTCGCAGTCAACAGTATTATGTCATCCATTTGACTTTGAATACTGTGAGGTATGCCACACACCGGTTCCTTTTTTGCTTGTAGTTCCAATTTTCTTCTGTTTTCAGCTTGAGTGACTTGATTTGTAGCAAGAGTAGTCATATTTTCTGGATCAGTATATGTTCCTTCAACACATTTCCAAACATCTTCATTTATTGTGTTAAGATGTAGATTCATTCGGCCAACCCACGAATTATACTCTTCAGGTATAAGTATGGGTGCCCGTGAACCAGATCCTAAGCTATTGGCAATAGAAACTGAATTCATGTTAGAGAAATTAGCAGAAGACATGTTTTTAAGATTTTTAATTTTAATTAAAAAAAAAGGATTTTTAACAAGTGATATTAAAATGAAATATTCAAAGAAACGCTTATGGAAGGTTTATATAAACGCTAACCAGTAGTTTTTCAACGAAAATTTCAATATAAATCACACAAGCTCTGATACCAATTGATGAAAATAAAAAGATCTGATCACCACAAATAAAGGTTCGCACCGTTTACTGTGTGCCAGAAATATATATTAAAGATAATATGCGGAATAAATAATAAGAGTTGCGGAATATAAATAAACTTGAAAGCTATAAATAATATAAATAACTGTATTTAAATGACATAAAGCGATAAATAATATAAATTACAGTAATTAAATGACTTAAAGCGATAAATATTGTAATGACTATAATTAAAATACATAGAACGATGAATAATATAAATAACTATAATTATATAAATATGTATATCAAGTAGGTTCGTCAAATGAATTGACTGAACTGGTTTGTAACTGGACTGATGGAACGACTGGTCTATCAAGTAGGTTCGTCAAATAAATTGACTGAACTGGCTTAGGGTTGGACTGGATTTCTAATAGAATGTGTCTCTAGGTGTTCTTGGTGTTCTTGGTGATCTTGGTGTTCTTGGTGTTCTTGGTGTTCTTGGTGTTCTTCGTGTTCTTGGTGTTCTTGGTGTTCTTGGTTTTGATCTTGGTGTTCTTGGTGTTCTTGGAGAGTGTTTGGAAGTTGGAAATAAGATGGTGGAAGTTGGAGAGGATTTGGTGGATTTTTGGATGATTTAAATGTGTAGTTATGAAAAAATGGTGTAAAAAATGGTTATAAAGGGTGTAAAATAGGTTTTGGGTGGTTTTTGGATGATTTTCGAAAGTTTAGGGGGCTAAAATGTAAATATTGGAGCTGAAACACGCGGTTCGGTCGGCTGGGTCGGAAATGGGTCGGGAACCGGGTTATAGCATGGATCTTATGTGAGTGTAAGTGGATCGGAGTCGGATGGGTCGGATCAGGGAATGGGGCGGGTAAGGTCCGCGAGAGTTTGTGAGTGTGCCGGATCTGGGAGGTGGTTCGGACCGGGTCGGCTAGGCGGGTCAACATGCGGAGCTTTTGTGAGTATAAATGGAGCAGGGGCGGGTAGGTTCGGGTTTCCGGATTTGGATCGGCGGATGTGGATCAGGAGTTTGGGCTGGGCTTGGAGCTTGGGCCGGCTTCTTGGGCTGTTGCTGTTTTCTTGTTTTTTTAATTTAAAAATGATTTTAAAATCCGAAATAAATTCAAATAAATTAGGAAAAATCATTTTTAATTTATAAAATTAATTAATTCTAATAAAATAAATTATGTAGAAAATATATTTCTAAAAATTCATTTTAAATAGATTTAATTTAATTTTCTTTTATATTTTCTTTGTTTTGGCTTTAAAACTCTTTTTCTTATTTTTCTCGTTTTTAATTTTGAATCCACGCAACCTGAAATGAACTGATAATATTTGTTAGATAATATAAAAGCAGTTCGTCTTATTTCAATGATGGTCACATACAAAAACATTTTCCAACAAAATGCATTTAACTAACAATTTATTGAATATGTATACTGTTATTTTGAAATATCATATATGATTGTTTGATTGAGTTTCATCATTGTTGAATTAACTAACAATTTATTAAAGATGTACACCATATTGATTTGAAACACACATAACTTTTTAGTTGTTATTTTAGTAATGATTCAAAGTTCATTTATTAATGTAATATAATTACAAATAAAATAAACTTTCTACCTAAACTTCAAATTTTATAACTTTTTAATAATAATAAGTTGTTTTTAAAAGTTTTCTACAACAATTTAATAATAATAACTGATTTTAAACTTAGTTGACGATAATAATAATATATAGTAACATAAAGTTATAATTTATATTAAATAAAAAACATGGTAAAACAAATAATATTTAAATTGGTTAATAATCACAATAGAAAAAGTGACACTAAATTGAGAATTATATTTAACTTTACTCAAGCGTAAGTCGTGGATAACGGCCATTGGGTATTGTGATTGTAATAGATGTTTATTATTCAAAGTAGTTACAAGTTTATATATCAACTTTGTGGAAGAATGATAATTTCATAGATAATGTTAATTACAGAGTTACAAAACTCGTTATAATACCCGGTTAAATCACTTATATAACATGGTTTTCAACCGGATTTTATTGTTGGCGAGTCTTATGCGAAAAAGGAAATATAACCCGGTTTCCAAACCGGGACCTTTTACTCTTGAAAGAACCCGGATTTGACTAAAAAAACCAAGTCATATAAGGAGATTAGCTCTATCAAAAAGAATATCAAAAAACACGATTTCTTATTAAGCCAGCGGGTCCTATCAGTAAAATAGAATTCATTAAATACATCCATTAGTTTATGATAATTGGTTAAGTCGAGGCTAAAAATATTAAAGTAAAACAAAATTGGTTAAACTGAGTATGAAAAATAAATCATTTCATAAAATAGAAGAGGACTATATTGTAGTGATAAAAATAAGTTGTTTAACCGTTAATCTTGACAAACATCAACATACTAACATATCATATGATCTATATATGTTGCATAACCACTAATTCCTCAAGCTATTCCTCACTTGTAATGACAAACAAATCATGGCTTGTAATTACTCTGTTTTACTTGTCCCCAGTGGCAAACCTAGCCAACTCCAGTACCTGCAAGCAACAAAATCAAAGATTAGAAGATGTTATTTGACACACTTGCAACTCGAACAAAATTCGGTTGGGAAGAAGTTTAAAAGAGCTAAGCCTAACCGAGTTTGGTTTAATTTTTGAAAGAACTTGCAGATTGATCTTTGGTTTATGCATTAGCTTGAATAACATAAATAATGAGTTGAAGCAACCTATTGCCCTGTGAAATCCATATGTTCCTAGTAACAAATATCAAACAATAAAACAATGAACCTGAGCATACAATTGATGTGAGCTTATGGTCAAAACAAAGGGATATTAAGAGAGTAATCAAAGTAATCAAATATATACTTAACATTAAAATGTAAACTAGACATGTATCCTTCAAAATATGCTAATTCAACATGAATTTCTACAATACGAAATTAATAAAATTTAGATTTTCAGCTGTTAACTCGAGTTATATACTTATGAAAATGTCAAAAAGAATTAAAGTTCGTTACTTGGGCAAACTCTTTTGCGGCTAAGAACAATGCCAGATTCTGAATAAATGCCTAAAAAGCAACAAAATTAATATTCTTAGTTCAGATATAAAATTAAATAAACATGACAAGAACTTTCTACAACAAAATTAAGATTCTTAGTTCAGATATATAAATAAATAATCATGACAAGAACTTTCTGTAAGAGTAAGTAATTACATGTTTCTCGCTAGAATCGTGTGCATATGCATAAGGTATATTCGTGCTTGTTGGAAGAACACTCTATAGCAGAAAAATCACTTTAAAAAAAACAAAAAAAATAAACATCCATGCAAGTGGACCATGAATATGCTATACATGCTAACATATTGCATATTGTAAAAAATCCCCAAAGTTAAGCGATGCAACCTGTGCCAATAAGTAAAAAACAAATTTAGTTACATCCAATCACCAAAAAAGTGAACCACTACTCCTCAGAATTCCAAAAAATTACCTTCGTCGAACATTTAAGGGTAAGATTACGTTTTGATGGCACCACAAAAAAAATTTAAGAAGTGTCTCCAACTTTAACATATGAGCCATCTTCCTCAACCACACTTGCATTAAATATACGGATTTGATTAGTATGCTCTATGACTGCCGACATAGTACAGATCTCTCACATCAGAAAACATATCCCTCATATTTAGTCGCAAGTTATCGTTCCTTGAACCCTTAAAAATCTTTTGCTCTTTTCATAGTTCTTTTGATGACTCTGTAAGACGGCAACAAGACGACAATAGGAGGCTGCAATTTCGGTCGTACTAAAAAACTATAAAAGATTTTTCAGATTTTTAGACATTTTCGTGGACCCGTTATCCCGAACCGCTTCTTCTTCCAGTTTTAGACAATCCTCTACTTCTAAAATAGATCAGTTATATGAAATAACTAATGTTCCAAAGGACTCAAAAATTCCTATTTCCAAGTTACTAATAGTAAATCCTTATCATGTTTTCAGTAAACCTGTTACTTCATTCACTAGAAAAGTCAAAAAACTCATTAGATCCACTTCAAACCAACAAGACAAAGAGGCAGATCTATAAAAGACATGTAAGAAAGGGGTCTGCATAACACGGGGTTATTGAGAAGTCTATTGATAAATCTGTACTAATATCCTTGATACCATGGGATATAAGAACATAATATGAAAACTCTAAGAACAATAAGAACACGAGAGATAATATCTAAGAACATAAAGAACAAGAGAGATAGATCATGAAGAACAAGATAAATATATAATATTTCTTGTATTGAAGAGAGAACTCAATATTTTGGTGTCTTACAAATGAAAGAAGAGCCTCCTTTTATAGTTGAAGGAAGGGCCTAGCTTTCAATAACAACCACACCTTTTTGGAAATAAAATATTACAACTTTTCATGACTAGTTAATCTAATGACATACATATGACATCAGCGATGACAAGACACGAAATAAACTATCATTAAACAATATTAAACAATATTAAACAACCCATAGATCTTCTTGAAACCGTCGTCTTCACTTCCAACGGGAGTCTTCATGGGAAGGGTCAGATTCATATGGATCATATGATGAGTCATATTCGTCTGACCATGGATCAATTTGCATAATGTAATTATCTGATTTCTTCATTTGGATCATCTATGTAAATTAAATCGGAGCCAGGAGACCCCTCCATTTGTTCTTCAGAAGAATCAACATGTTTTGTCAGATTATTTTGCATCCAATCATCAAGAGCTCTTATCCATTGTAGCGAGTCTAGGCTTTTAAAGGACCATGCACTTCTTTATTCATGATAAAATAGGGAATTGTATCAGAATAAACTTGGTTAGCATGAGCTAGAGAACTCTGCATTATTGTATACAATTCCTTGTTTGTTGTGAAACAAAATTCATTAGATGGATTAACGTCACACCATTCATGGATAAAGGATAGTGGAGAGTGGTAGACAATTGGTTGAGGCTGACCAACTGTAG
This sequence comes from Cichorium intybus, assembly GCA_023525715.1. Lineage (NCBI taxonomy): Eukaryota > Viridiplantae > Streptophyta > Magnoliopsida > Asterales > Asteraceae > Cichorium > Cichorium intybus. Next base: position 105,139,739 of record CM042013.1, on the reverse strand, counting down.
AAGCTGTGAGGTAGGTTATAGGTGGCCGAAACATGATCACAACATAAGTCTTATCACAGGGATTCAGACATCTTGTCCATTGATGAGCAGGGGGAAACCATTGAAGAAGAGTAAACATAATTTTTTGTTGGTGCATCACATTTTTTGAATTCACAGTGGAAGATATAGGAAAGAAGTTTGATAGCGTTGAAAGATATGGCAATGGTATACTTCTCAAAGAGATACCAAAAGAAAATCAGAGCTTCCTTTGGGAGTCGGAACAGGTCATGAATATGGAAAACATTTAGGAAAGGGTAAGTGGGATGTATTTTGAGCCCTTTCATGAAGAAACCATGATGACGAAGGATTATGGCAAGGAAGTTTACGTAATTGATGGATGATCGTCCTATGAGAGTATGATCTGCAATTAACTCGATGATATCTTCTGGTAATTGAGGTAATGGGACTGGATTTTGGGTTGGAGGTTCGTTAGTGCTGGAGGAAGAGGACCCTTGATAAGAAATGTTGGTAATAGGAAGCACCATTATGATAATGTAGGATGTAGCTTTGGATGGTAACGGGTCCGTGTATTTATACCCTTTTGGCCTAGAAATCTGCAAGCAGATTATCTGTCCCCTTAATGTGTTTAACTGTGAATTTCCATTGGGAAAACCAATTTGCCCATCTTAAAAGTTGAGCCTCGGGAATGATGAGATGTCCATTTCAATTTGAAATTCATACCCGATTAGATGGAATTGGAATTTTTCTACTCCTCTTTTGACTGCCAATATTTCTTTAAATGTGGGATGGTAGTGTTGTTCTGATGGTTTAAACATGACACTTTTGTATCTACAAATGGTTCTACCACCTTTCACATTTTCGACCAGTAACACTGCTGCTCAATAGTCATCACTTGCATCAGTCTGTAAGATTCTTTTATCCGTGACAGTAGGAATCTTTAAAGGTGGCATCACATCGAATAGCTTTTTAATATTCCTAACAGCTTCAGTTTGTCTTACTGTCCAATTGGGCGGATTCTTTTTTATCATGGGGAACAGCCAAATAGTTTGAGTTGACAACTTAGGCAAAAAGTCCGCCATGTAATTGACGATGCCAAGAAATTGTTTGATTTCTTTTTGTGAATAAAGCTCATTTGGAATTTATGAAGTTTTTGGGAGATATGGGGCTGTGGCTGGTACTCACCATCTTTAATCTTCATGCCAAGGAAATCAATGGAAGTAACTCCAATTTCCATTTTCTTCTTAGAAAGCATAATCTCATATTGTTTGACCAAGGAATGAAATTTTGAAAGCAACTCCAAGTGATATTTTTCATCCGGGCAAAAAAGGAGAATGTCATTGATATAAACCAAAGTATTAGCAAGAATAGACTAAAAATCTGAATAATTGCTTTTTGGAAAACGAACGGAGCATTTTTCAAACCAAAAGGCATGACCTTCCATTGGTAATGTTGATTGGGCATGCAAAAAGATGTTTTAGGCCTGTCATTAGGGGTGATTCCTAATTGCCAGAATCCTGATTTGAGATCAAACTTAGACATGATTTTAGCATCTGCTAGAAATTGGAACAAACTCTTCTTTTGTGGAAGTGGAAATTTATCATCAACCAAAAAATGGTTTAGAGGTTGATAATTAATAACCAATCTTAGTTTACCACGTGCTTGTTTATTGTGTTTGTTAACATAGAAACCTTCGCAAGCCCGCGTAGATGTAGTTTGCTCAATGATACCTTGATTGATTAAATCAGTGCATTCTTGAATAGCTAGCTCATAACGGTCAGGATTCATTCTAGGGTGGCTAGCTTTTGTAAAATTCACATCTTCATTTTATTTGAATGGCAAGGAAACAAAGAAAGTAGGGTTTAACTAAAGAGGGGACGATTGTTTAGCGAGGAAATCTGTGTGGGACAAGGCACATGATGATTGTATGATCTGTTGTTTCAGGGTTTCCAAGGACAAGGGTGTGGCCATGCAAATTCGCGGGATAAAACTCCATGGAGTAAAAAAGCTTTTGTAACGGACACCCGTAACCCAAAATGTCATGTTTGGTAGCTTGAGTAAAAGATCAAAACCAACAAGAAGATCCTTTGCACGAAGGGTTGACCCTAAAAACTAATGTCGTATAACACATTTTGGAAAAAACCTAACATGTATAGGGACACTGATTTTAGTGATTACAAAAGTTTCGCCATTGTCAGCCAAAAACCATTGATAATGGGGTCTCCAATAACTCTCTGGCAGAAACTTGGGGTCAAGAATTGAGACTGTAGAACCAGTATCATAGAAAGCGATAACAGGTGTTGGTTTCGCATAGGTACTAGTCAAAATATGAACTTTGGCTATGGGGACAGCTACTTGTTGTTTTAATCTGACAGGAAGGACATGAGGAATATGTTTGAGATTTTGGGTAAATTTGACACTTGGATTTGGTTGGGTAGGAAGAAGTGGGCTTATCATAAAAGAATGGAATATTGGCGATCTTGGTTCTTCATCTTCATCTAACGAGTAGTCAGGATAAGAAAAAGAGCAAATTGAATCATCATTTCGTTCATCGTCCAGGGAGTAAAGAGTCTCCAGATCTGAAATGTCAGCTGGTTCTATCTGGTTGAGAACTTGGATCAGTGCTTGAGATCGTTTTTTGTCTGGATAGTTTCTTGCGAAATGACCTTGCTTATGACAGGTAAAACATATGTCAGAGGTGCGACCTCGAAATGGCTTTTTCTTAATATACTTCCATTTCTTCTGATTTTGGGATGTATTTCGAGAAAACTTGGTTTTTGGATTAGAGGCTTCATAATTCGAGAATTTTTTGAAATGGGGCCTCCTTTTTGTAAAACACAAGTCATAGGATGATTTATCTTTGCATTTGATTCGTAGGTGCCTATCATCACATGCCGATCCAAGATTTTTTCCAGCCTTTGCATACTCAGCCATAAATTTTTGTTGGTTGCAAAGTTTTGACAGGGAATTTAGGATTAATTGGTATAGTTCACCAAGGGAGGTTTGTGTCACTATGACATTTTTGAACTCCAAATAGTTTTGAGCTTCGCTTGAGAGAGATTCGGGAAAAGAGTTTAGGAAAACTTCTTCAAGGTTAACATCATCTATTCCTTGGAGGCAATAGAAACGTTGTGACATCCAATCGTAGTGTTTTTCATGATCTTTCTTTTGCCAAGGTACATATCAAGTTTGGTCTTAGGATTCAGATGTTGATGAAGTGAGAAAGCCAACTCACAGCGTATTTGTGGTTGTTGACAACGCCTAGTGATATCAGGCATTTTAGGCGTTGTTGAGCCCTGTTCTTGATAAAATTATATCAAATATGTCTGGGTATTCTCACTTTTCGTGCCAGGACTTGTCTGGAGAAAAAGAATAGAAACAGTGACTAAAAACGTGCAAAGGAAGAAGTTTGGAAAGAATAGAAAATCAGGAGAACTCGTACGCGCGCTGCGGATCTGCGATCTGCGCGACGCGGGCTTAAGGCGGTGGAACACATTCAAATTCCGAAGAAACGGGGAAAGATAAGTACGCGCGCCGCGGATTTCACTTCTGCGCGGCGCGGTTGCGGGAAAATTGCAAGTATAAATAGATGTATTTCCAGCCAAAAACCCTAGCAAAGACCGGGTGTAAAATCGACCTTGAAGCTCTTTGACTCCAGGATTTCATTTCAGCAAGCTCACAATTGGTATTTCATGATTTTTGATTTAATTCCCTTTTTAGTAATAAGTAGTTTTGTAGCTAAAGTCTTTGGGAGTGACAACCACTGACTTTGAGCATTTAGGTTTCTGTTTTAGAAACATTTGGTTACTATTTTTGTATTTGGAATTCGGATTTGGTGAATGAAATCATTCGGTTGGTTTTTCGGTATTTTCATGCGTGTGTTTGGTTTTGATTGATTGTTTGTGTTTGAATCGTGTTTGGACCTTATTGGGACTGTTTTTCTTAGTTGAAATCAGTAGCTAATTAGGTTATTTGGTAAGCATTAAATCTTGGCTAGTAACTGTTCAATAGGACTTTAGTTAGTAGCTAGTTTATGCTGTGCTTGGTTTGGCTAGTTTGGATGCCTTTGATTGCTTCTGATTCAGAGATGTACTTCTGATTTCAGAAAGTGACTAGGTCATTCGAGCATAGCTTAGCTTGGCTTTGGTGTGTTTGATTATTGTTTCATTTGCTAGTGATTAGGGAAATAGAAACCAGATCCTCCGACTATTGGTGTGACACTATTAGTTGGTAATCTCTCATCTAGTCTAACCACGAAGCTCATGTGGATCGACCCTGACTACCGCTATACTAGTGTGTGTGTTAGGTTTTCTCTTATTTTTTACCGCACGACGATCTCTGCACGTGTCAAATTTTGGCGCCGTTGTCGGGGAGCTGTGAGCTTAGGTTAGGTGAGTAGTAGGAACTTGTTTCTTGCTTTTTGAAATTTCATTTTGGTTTTTGATTTTTGATTTTTGTGGGCGTGTTGCACTAGTGCATGCGTACCCGCAGGGGTAAGCAATTATCCCCATTACAGTTTGATTATGAGATTGAGCGTACTGCACGCAAACTCCGTGCCCGTAGGCGTTTAAATATCATGAGTTTTAGTCAAGTTAGCAGTAGTCCGGTTAGAGTTGCCCAGGAACCATCAGGTGAGGCAACGGGGATGTTTTCTATTCCCCCACTTTCAAAGTTTCAATTTGGGAGTACGAGTGCTTCTGGTGGTGCAGTTTCAGCCCCTGCACCCATACCATCATGCACTCCACCATCTATCCCACCATTTACACCCGCTTCACAACCACAATCCACCAATCCATTTACTTCTGCTTTGTCTTGGGGAGAGCCGACCCGTGATGGCACCCCAGCTCCTAGACAGCATACACCAACATCCCAACCACAACCAGCCCTCTTTAAACCTCAATCCACATACCAAACAACACAACCTATACACTTTCAACCACCGCCTCAGCCACAATATCATTACCCAGAGACGGAGGAGGTGTATGACGAGGAAGATGAAGGATGGGTGCCACCAGCACCACAACCACAATGGAACCGAGGTCGGGGACCTCTCAAAAGAGCACCATAAAATCCACCACCAGGTCAGCGGGAGTACAATGATCATCTTTATGGTAACCCCGCCCAACCTTTACATTTTGCACAACTGAGACGGCAATCGGTTGCATCACATTTCCAACCGAGGGAATATGATGACTCTTCGCCAATCTATATTCCTGATAACATTGATTCGCAAGTAGAAATTAGACCTCACTTATTAGGAATATTGACTCAGTTTAGAGGATACAAGACTGACGACCCTTATAATCATTTATATGAATTCTTAGCAATTGCCAACGCCAATACTCCTAGGAATACTGATAGAGATATTTTTAGGCTTAGATTGTTTCCATTTACTCTTAAGGATAAAGCCAAATATTGGTTTACATCTTTACCATCAAATAGTATTACTAGCTGGGAACAACTCAAGGCGAAGTTTCTGCAAGAATTCTATCCAGTCAGTAAAACCACGGAGGTCAGACGAGCAATTCAAGATTTCCAGCAAAAGCCAGGAGAGGCTTTTCATGAAGCATTTGACAGATTAAAAGAGCTGCTGCATGGGCAGAGTATCTGCAATACATGTGGAAAAATAGGACACAATCACAATGAGTGCTCAATGACTCATGAGGAAATAAGTCAAGTGCATGGATATGGTCGATTTCACAACGTACCAAGGCCATTCCGAAGTAATCAGCAACGAGAATCGAGACAACCACCTATAAGGCAACAACAGGTGCAACCTCCACCTGTGTCAGGAAGTATGAACATAGGGTTGCAAGAAATTTTTGGATTGTTAGTACAACTTCAAGAAGTAAAAAAGTCTAATTCAGAAGCAATTCTGAGATTAGGAGAATCACTTGTCAAAATGGAAGAAAAACAAGTGAGGAGCAAGAGAAGTCACTAAGAATGCAAGTTAATGAAGTCATCACACTTAGGAGTGGGAAGAAAGTAGACAACAAGGTTACAGCTCCGATTGCAGATGATGATAGTGATGTAGAAATAGTTTTTGACGAAAAAGAAGAATTAGAAAAAGAGAAGAAAAAGGATAAGGAGGAGCAAGTGCAGAAGAAGAAGCAGACAAGTACCTGGGAAAAAGGAGAATCAAGTGGAACAGTTCCTTTTCCGACGGCCTTGGAAAAGCCGGAAAAAGGACCATATGGAAAAAAGGGACCTCAAGCTGAAGACATGTGGAAACTGTTTAGCCAAATTAAGGTTAACATTCCTTTAGTTAAGCTCATCAAGGAAGTTCCTGCATATGCTAAGTTTCTCAAAGATATGTGTATACACAAGAAGCATATTCTGTCCCACTTGCCTAAGATGATTAGCTTACCCGAGAATGTAAGTTCTATCCTCATGGACGCGCTTCCTCCAAAGATGAAAGATCCGGGAGTTCCTCTTATTTCAGTAGATTTAGGCAACGTGCATATCAAAAGGGCTCTTTTAGATTTAGGTGCAAGTGTGAACATACTGCCTGGGCAGTTATTTGACAAGCATGAGTTTGGCACCATGAAATCTACTGATGTGATCCTGTAGTTGGCTGACAAGTCCACCAAGGTTCCCAGGGGCATGTTAATTGATGTCATCATCAGAGTAGGAGAATTTTACTACCCAACAGATTTTCTTGTCTTGGATACCTGTCAAGCAACGAATGGAGAGCAACCTACAATTATTCTGGGGCGGCCATTTTTGGCCACAGCTAACGCAAATATTGCTTGTCGTACTGGAGAAATGGGAATATCTTTCGGACACCGACAGGCCAAGATCAACATTTTCAATGCCGATCTCAAGGGAAGCAGCATGGAAGAAGAGGAATGCTATCAAGTGGACATCATAGACGAACTTGTGCAGCAATACACTCCAGAGGTACTTAAAGCAGAAGAAATAGAAACTCAGGAAGAAGCAATTGTTGGAAAACAAGAGACGCAAAATGGAGAAGAGAAAAAAGGATTCAAGTCTGAAGAATGTGCGCATATAGAGAAGTTACCAGCAGAGATTCCAAAAACATTAAAACCCTCATTACAAGAACCACCAAAGTTGGATCTTAAACCCCTACCAGAACATCTAAAGTATGCTTTTCTAGGGGAGAAAGATACTTTACCAGTAATCGTGGCAGCCAATCTGACAGAGGAACAAGAGATAGGATTGCCCAAGGTATTATCCAAACACAAGGAGGCTATCGGCTGGACAATCGCGGACTTAAAAGGAATTAGTCCAACCATGTGCATGCATCGCATTATCACAGAAGAAGGAGCTAAACCTGCCAGGGATATGCAAAGGAGGTTGAATCCCAACTTAAAAGAAGTAGTCAAAAAGGAGGTTCTTAAATGGTTGGACGCAGGAATCATCTATCCCATTTCTGACAGTGAATGGGTTAGTCCAACACAAACTGTGCCGAAAAAGTCGGGGATCACTGTAGTAGACACAAAGGATGGTGACAAGATATCCACAAGACCTGTAACCGGATGGCGAGTCTGCATTGATTATCGAAAGCTTAATGCCGCCACATCCAAGGATCATTTCCCATTACCCTTTATCGATCAAATCGTGGAGAAGTTAGCACGACAAAAGTACTACTATTTTTTGGATGGATATTCTGGGTATAACCAGATCGCAATTCATCCAGAAGATCAGGCAAAGACAACGTTCACCTGCCCTTATGGTACTTTTGCCTTTCGCAGAATGCCATTTGGATTGTGTAATGCGCCTGCAACGTTTCAACGATGTATGATGGCAATCTTTTCTGACATGATTGGTAAAGCATTAGAAATCTTCATGGATGATTTCTCAATTTTTGGACCCACATTCGAAACTTGCTTAGTTCAATTGGAAAAGGTATTGAAAAGATGTGTAGAAACAAACCTGGTTCTGTCCTAGGAGAAAAGTCATTTCATGGTAAGAGAAGGGATAGTATTAGGACATGTAGTTTCTGAAAGGGGATTCGAAGTTGATCGCGCTAAAGTTAAGGTCATATCCACATTACCGCCTCCAACATCAGTAAAAGGGGTGAGATCATTCTTGGGGCATGCAGGGTTTTATCGTAGATTCATTAAAGATTTTAGTGCTATTTCTAAGCCCCTCTGTGGTCTGCTTTTGAAGGACGCACCATTTATTTTTGACGAAGAATGTGTAAAAGCATTCAACATTCTCAAAAATAAACTGGTTGAGGCCCCCATTCTGAAAGCGCCCGACTGGACGCAACCTTTTGAGATAATGTGTGATGCTAGCAACTATGCTGCTGGTGCAGTATTAGGGCAAAAAGTCGACAGGAAACCTGTTGTTATCTGTTATGCTAGTAAAACTTTTTCTGAAGCTCAATTGAATTACACAACTACTGAAAAAGAATTACTTGCTGTAGTTTTTGCTCTAGATAAATTTCGATCTTATATCTAGGGATCCAAGGTGGTGGTTTACACTGATCACAGTGCTGTTCGACACCTGCTTACAAAGAAGGAGTCTAAGCCTCGCTTAATTAGGTGGATACTCCTGCTGCAAGAATTCGACGTGGGAGCTGAAAATGTGGTAGCTGATCATCTTTCTAGATTACCAGCTGAAGGATTGGAAGCAGGAATTCAAGACTCATTTCCTGACGAGCAGTTGTTAGAAGTTAATGGAGCCCCATGGTATGCAAACTATGTAAATTTTCTGGCCACAGGAGCAATACCAAAACATTGGACGAAACAAAGGCAGAAGAAATTTCGCACATATGCAAAGAGATTCATTTGGGATGATCCAGACCTTTTTAAGGTAGGTGAGGACCAGATAATTCGTCGATGTGTGCCGGACAGTGAAATTGGTGAAGTGCTGGATCTCTGTCATGCATCAGCTTGTGGAGGACATTTCAGTGGAAGGAAAACCGGGTATAAAGTTCTCGAGTCTCGACTATATTGGCCAACTATTTTTCGGGATGCGCACAGGACTGCCAAGGAGTGCATCAACTGCCAGCAATTAGGGAATATATCGAAAAGGGATCAAATGCCCTTGAATCCGATTTTGGTGGTAGACATTTTTGATGTCTGGGGAATCGATTTTATGGGTCCATTCCCCACATCACATGGATATGTTTACATTTTGGTGGCAGTAGATTATGTCTCAAAATAGATTGAGGCCGAAGCAACTCGCACAAATGACCATCACGTGGTCTGCAAATTTGTAAAGAGAAATATCTTCACCAGGCATGGAGTCCCAAGAGTAATCATTAGCGACGGAGGATCTCATTTCAAGAATTTCAAATTCGGAAGGCTGTTGAAGCACTATAGGGTGAATCATCGCATTGCAACGCCATATCATCCACAGACCAGCGGCCAGGTGGAGGTATCCAATAGGCAAATCAAAGAGATCCTTCAGAAAACTGTCAAGACTGATAGAAAGGACTGGTTGCTAAGCTAGATGACGCATTATGGGCGTATCGAACTGCATACAAAACACCAATCGGGACTACTCCATATCGGTTGGTTTATGGAAAAGGATGTCATTTACCAGTAGATATTGCCAATCGTGCCCTTTGGGCCATTAAGAATGTTAACATGGACTATACTGATGCTGGGAAAGAAAGGAAGCTTCAGTTGTCTGAGTTAGAAGAGCTACGAGATGAAGCATATGAGAACGCAGCCACCTACAAATCAAAGATGAAGCGATATCATGATGTAAAGCTGCGACTGAAGGTCTTTGAAGTTGGACAAAAAGTATGGCTGTATAATTCAAGACTGAAGATGTTCCCTGGGAAACTGAGAAGCAAATGGAATGGTCCATATGAAGTAATCAGCATTACAGATTATGGTGCAGTCGAAATCCAGGACTTGAAAGGTGGGCAACCATTTAAAGTCAATGGCCATAGACTCAAACCATACATCACCACGGGTATGTTTCAGAAACTGGAGGTAGAGACAGTCGAATTCATAGCAGAGATTCCAACATACGCTGCATAATCAGGTAAGTGCACGTCCGGCTGAAGACGTTAAACTTAGCGCTTGTTGGGAGGCAACCCGATCATCATTGTATAATTGCATATGTTCCTAATATTCAATGAATTACATCCAATTTTTTATCACGGTGAGAAAAAGGCAAGTGTGGGGTCATTTTGGTAAATTTACAATATCGCGACGCGGGATCTTAGAAACCGCGCCGTGCGTATCGAGTTTTCGCGATTATAATTAAAATCAGATTTTTATACGCGACGCGGATAGAAGCTTCCCGTGCCGCGGTCTTATCTTAATTTGAAATTAAAGATAATCACTTAAACAGAGCTTTTTGATAGTCATTCAAATTCCCACATTGCATATAAATAATTTGCGGAAAATCTTGATTCTCCTCACCGTGTTTCAACCCTCAATCAATCCAACGACTGCATTCATTTTTCATTCACAAAAATCCAAGTAAGTATTGATTCTCTCTCTCTTAGTTTTAGAAGTCTTGAAACTTACTAAATGCCACTGTAATCCACAATGTTATGTTTAATCGATTAAATTAATTGCTGAATTAGGATTATAGTCTTGTATTACGCGAAACCCAAGTGCCAGATTAGGAAAATTGGACTTCGATTGACGGATTAAGCGAATTTTCTTGACTGAAATCGTTCGCCGCGCCGCGCCATGTACAGTCCACGACGCGGAGTTTGAATATTCATTCAGCACGTCGCGGGATTGTCACATGCGCGCCGCGTCGAACGTCGAAACAATGCATTAATTTTTCAATTTTTGTGATTTTGCAGGTACAATGTCTTCTTCAGGCAGTTTCGAATCCATCGACTGGATTTCTTTGGCCACGGAAGTAGGCAGAACACGCGCCTACAGCTTCTATAATCATAGATCCATTCAACAACAAAACGAATCCTCCCTGCCCGGCCGGTCAACTGGCAGTTGACCGAGGAATCAGGGATTATTGAACACTTGCAATATTGGCTGGTTCAAGAGGGGTACGACAAAGGCGAGCTTACTTACACTTGTCGAGCCATCGACAACATTGTTCACATGGAAGGGCCCATTTACCGGGAGGTATTCTTGCAATTTCTTGCAAGCTACCAGTTTGATCGTCAGCCGCTGGGAATGGATATGGAAGAGATGGTGCGGTTCCGGTTGGGTAATCACAACCGAAGCTGCAGCTTACGAGAATTTGGATATCGCATCGGGTTGTACACTAAGGAAGAATCAGAGGTACCAGGGTTTGCCACCTTCCATCGACGGGCTAATTATGAGGCCGATGACTCATTATCTCCTGCTGACTACTGGAGCACTATATCATCCACGCGGTATCATGAGAATACCGTGCGCGAGGGACTGATGCATCCACCCTCGCATCGCATGCTACATCGGTTGATATCAACCATGATTTGGCCTCGTGCGGACGAGGATCGGGTGTTACCACGTGAGCTACATCTCATGTGGTGTTTGACGTGGATGCTCCAGACATGCAACATGCCATACTTCGTGGCCGATTACTTCAAACAGATCACAGATGAGCCACTGAAGCAAATTGCCCTCGGTGGGGGACATTATGTGATGAATCTAGCCCGATCCTATGGGTTGCTATCTGAGTACACTACTCGTAGGATGACGGTTGTTCAGCCAGTTCCCTTCAGCCCACCGATTACCATTTCTCGAGATGTGATTTATATCGATGACGGGGTCACCGCAACTGAGCGATCCCCATTTCCGGTGTTGAAGACCGAGCCATCCACTTCCAAGAAGCGACCATGGGTGACTATTCATCCACCCCGAGGACTTTCCCCGGCCACTATGGAATCGCGGTACTTGGCCGATGAAGTAAAAGATGTTAAAAAGGCTTTGCAGGTCCATTCGAGGGAACACCAGTTACAGTCGATTGTAGCACAGGAGGTTAACAGACGAACAAAAAATACACAGACGCATCTCCTATGGTTAGCAGACTGCATGATCGCCCTCATGGCAAAGCATAGGTGTGTCCCACCAAGACCTCAGCCGACTATCAGAGAAGAAGAAGAGGAGCCCATGGAGGAGGACCCTAAAGAAGATGAAGATGATTACGCTGACACTGCGCACAATTGAAAAGGATGGATGTAATTATTTGGATTTCTTTTTAGAACATTTTGTTTTGCATTTTTGTTAGAATTAGCTTAGAGATTTGTTTTTAGGAATTTGGTTAGGATAATAAGCTTCTTGCAGGCATTAGATAATAATAATAAAACAATGATTTGGTGTGTAGAATTGTTCTTGTGAGATTTGAAAGTCGGATAAATCTGCTGAAATTACCACGCCGTGGCGTACATATATCACGCGACGCGGTCATTTCTCATTTGACGCTGTTTTAATCTCACGAAATTACCGCGACGCGCATCCTTCAATTACGCGCCGCGGTCATCCGCAACACATACACATCTTTCTGTATATTTTGTGTTTATATTTTATTTCTGTCATGTGTGTTTTTAATTTGTTTGTTAAGTTATGCATGTTATACTAATTTGAGAAGGAGTTGTCTCAGACAAGTGTGGGGTCACTGCGCCCCCTCCACTTGTCTTGACCACCGGCGTGTTCACTGTAGCGCTACAACTCCAGAATATGAAATCGAAGATCCATTTGTACGTAATTATACCTGTGATATTGAGCACCAAGCAGTCTATCGTCCAAAAGGGGTAACTCTTTCTCCCTTGTTTTGAAATAATTTTTGTACAACGGGGACGTTGTACGGTTTTAAGTGTGGGGTGTGGACGGTCGAAAGAGATTTTTTTGGAATTTTTGCAGAAATGATAAATTTTTCAATTTTTAGCAATATTTTTCAAAATTTTTAATGAATTGCAATTTTGAAATGAATGGTTTGTGATTGTTATAGCATTAGTATTTTTCAAGGAATACTGTTTAGTGGTGATCATGCTATTAGTTAGTCAAATAAGTTGAGTTTTACGAGTTTAGAAGATTGAGCTGTTTTAGGATTGGAATTTAGGAAGGAAAAGTCAATCTGTGACCTTTGTTGTTCGAGCCGGTAGGTCTAAAATGGGTGGGCCTTATGCACCTTACCACCTAAGATCGTCTGGTCTGGGATGGTATTTCTGAAAGCTCGCTACACGGACAACATCGAAAGTCATGGACAATTCCTTAATGGCCTTTAGAATCTGAATGAGTAAGTACACTTCATTGTGGACAGAAAGTTTGTAATCAAGGGTTCTCTAGAAAGCCATGAATTCCAAAGAACAATTCAATTATGTTTTCTCAAACTATTCCATTCTAACTCAAAGAGCAATAAACTTTGAAACTGAACACAGTCAAAAATTGTTTGATTCTTCATAATAATTTGTTAAAAACTCTCTTGCTTGGGGACAAGCAAGGCACAAGTGTGGGGTGTTTGACAACGCCTAGTGATATCAGGCATTTTAGGCGTCGTTGAGCCCTGTTCTTGATAAAATTATATCAAATATGTCTGGGTATTCTCACTTTTCGTGCCAGGACTTGTCTGGAGAAAAAGAATAGAAACAGTGACTAAAAGCGTGCAAAAGGAAGAAGTTTGGAAAGAATAGAAAATCAGGAGAACTCGTACGCGCGCCGCGGATCTGCGATCTGCGCGACGCGGGCTTAAGGCGGTGGAACACATTCAAATTCCGAAGAAACGGGGAAAGATAAGTACGCGTGCCGCGAATTTCACTTCTGCACGGCGCGGTTGCGGGAAATTTGCAAGTATAAATAGATGCATTTCCAGCCGAAAACCCTAGCAAAGACCGGGTGTAAAATCGACCTTGAAGCTCTTTGACTCCAGGATTTCATTTCAGCAAGCTCACAATTGGTATTTCATGATTTTTGATTTAATTCCCTTTTTAGTAATAAGTAGTTTTGTAGCTAAAGTCTTTGGGAGTGACAACCACTGACTTTGAGCATTTAGGTTTCTGTTTTAGAAACATTTGGTTACTGTTTTTGTATTTGGAATTCGGATTTGGTGAATGAAATCATTCGGTTGGTTTTTCGGTATTTTCATGCGTGTGTTTGGTTTTGATTGATTGTTTGTGTTTGAATCGTGTTTGGACCTTATTGGGACTGTTTTTCTTAGTTGAAATCAGTAGCTAATTAGGTTATTTGGTAAGCATTAAATCTTGGCTAGTAACTGTTCAATAGGACTTTAGTTAGTAGCTAGTTTATGCTGTGCTTGGTTTGGCTAGTTTGGATGCCTTTGATTGCTTCTGATTCAGAGATGTACTTCTGATTTCAGAAAGTGACTAGGTCATTCGAGCATAGCTTAGCTTGGCTTTGGTGTGTTTGATTATTGTTTCATTTGCTAGTGATTAGGGAAATAGAAACCAGATCCTCCGACTATAGGTGTGACACTATTAGTTGGTAATCTCTCATCTAGTCTAACCACGAAGCTCTTGTGGATCGACCCTGACTACCGCTATACTAGTGTGTGTGTTAGGTTTTCTCTTATTTTTGACCGCACGACGACCTAGGCGTGTCAGTTGTTCATGATGGTAAGAACTTTCTGATTAATGCTTCAGATTATGATGAAGAGGAAGTATGGGAGATCAAAGATTTGGATGGTGTCATGACTGTGGATCACGATCTATGCTTGATGGCAAAGGATGTTCGCCCCACCACTCTTGAATAGGTATCAAATCTAGTCTCTTATTTTAATATTCCTAAGTCTAAATATTCTTCTGATATTGCTGAAATAACCCGTGATTGTTAAATTCAGAATAAGATGCTTATTGATGCTAATACTAAGGCGAATGTCAGTGATGAGGAAGTTCTTTGATTGAGGGGGAGAATTGAGAGTTTGAAGTGTTCCCTAGAAAAGGCCAATCTAAGAATTTATGTGTTAGAAGAGTGTAGAGAGAAGTATTTGAATTCCGGTGATGTAATCCTAAGACAAAGAAATATTTTCTGTGAAACTGCTAGACGCTTGTATGCTCATATTACAAGAATTTATCACTCATCTTATGTGTGCATTGATCACCATAGAAAGTTATTACCTTTCATTGAGTTTAATTTTAAGGGTGTTGACAATGTTTCTTATGAATGTGAGTCAATTATATCAAAGTCTGAAGTGCCAAATACCTCGTATACTCATGGTTTAGTTTAGTAAAAAATTTCTTAACTGCTAAAGATCTGTTGAAATTATTAGCAAATGAAGTGCTCATTCTATAACACCCCATTTTCGGGGTTAGTGATAATAATTAGTGTCAAGTATTTAATTATGCATTTTAAAAGAAAATGGAATAAATTTTATTTAGAAAACGGATTGTAGAATTGAATTCCGATTAATAGAGAATTAATGTATTTGAAATAATAATAATAATAATAATAATAATAATAATAATAATAATAATAACCCTAAAGTTAATGTAGATAAATTGGAGTAGTGGAAACTGTCAATTAGGGATGAGCTTTTGACCTGGAGAACCGGACTGGACCGGGAACCGAACCGGAACCGGAACCTAATAGGAACCGGAACCGTGTATTCGGTTCGATTCTCGGTTCTCCATTTCTCTCAAAATCGATTTTCGGTTTTTCGGTTCTCGGTCCGATTTGGGCCGGGTCTGTAACCGAACACATTTATTAATAGCATACTACTTGTATAACCGAACTGAAACAGAAACCGGACCGAAACCGAACCGGTAGGAACCGGAACCAAGGTATTCAGTTCGGTTCCCGTTCTTCGTTTTCTATAAAGTCGGTTCTCGGTTCTTCGGTTCTCGGTCCGGTTCGGTCCGAGTCCGGACCGATTCTCATCCCTAGATTGTCAATATAGGAACTTTAAATGTAGGAATATTGGAGGTGCAATTAAAAGGAATTAGTTCACCAAAGTATGGGGGCATTATTGGACAATTAATCAAAGTTTGCATGGAAGCCCCATGGGCTATGAGAGCAGCGACGGGAGTTCTTAAAGGGCACGTTTCTTTTATTGTTTTTACACAAAATTGTCACACAACCCTAACGCTGTGTTCCCGAGTCTCATTTAACGAGAGAAAGGGAGAGAATTGGGTGGAACTGGAAGGAAAAGAAAAGTTTTTATGTTCCCGAGTTTTTTTTACGGAAGGAAGTGGAAAGAAAAGAAAGGAATTGGAGGGTTAATATTCTCTCCTAACTTTCCTTCCGATTTGGAAGGATTTGGAAGGAAAGGAAATTACTGGTAAAAATAACACTTAATTATAACTTTCCTTTCCCTTCCTTTCCACTCGGGAACACATAAAACGTTTCTTTCCTTTAATTTTCTTTCGACTCGGGAACACGAAAATATAACTTTCATTTTCTTTCCCTTCCCTTCTTTTCTCTCCTTCTTTTCTTTTCTTTTCTTTTCTCTCCATGCTAAAACTCGGGAACACAGCGTAAATTTAATTCTCCCCAGCCGTGTTACCTCCTTGAGGCCGATTGTTACTTGCCGAGAAATTGATGCTAGCCGAGGAGGAAGAAACAGAGGGGGAGCAAGGAGAAACTCGATAGTTTTTGTAGCGGGAATTTTTGAGAGGCAACACCAGGAAATCAGGACAGCGGCAACAAATCTAGGGCAGCGGGAGAGGGAGTGTCGAGAAAGGTAGGAGCAGCAAGAATGGGAGAGGAAGGTATCGGCAGCAAGGTTTGGAGAGGTGCGAGAGGGAGTGTTATAAGTTTGTTTTCCTTCCGTTCTTTATTCAATACACCACCGTGAAAATACCGACACATCATTACATGTTGTGGTTTTGTTTTGAATCTGAAAATCAGCCCTATTATGTATCCCTCAATACTCGATAGATGTTGATGAAAGACATGATCCTAAGACTCTTATAATTCCATGTAAACCTAGTGAGAATCATCTATTGTGTAAGATTTGGTCATGATCATTAGTAAAGGTTTTATGATGTAATTTAATGTGAGTAATCTGAAATTATACCATTCAGAACTTAATGGAAGATATATGTGGGGATTAAGTAAAGAAAATATGTAAAAGTTGGAAAAAGATGCAAAAAACTTGTAACAGGAAAATTCCTGAACTTGTAGACCATCTTATGAAACTTTGAAGAGGAATTGGAAATATTTTCACAGATATGGTTACAACACTGAGAAGGGGTCTAAAACGGAAGAATTGTAAAAAGCCATAAAAATGTCTCATTAAGTACTTGATACTTGCCGTTCAAAAAAAAAAAAAGTACTTGATACTCCAAACTAATCAACACTGCAATTAACATATAAAATAACATGTATTATGGAGCCTATAAGCATTTGGATATGAATGATCTTAATGGGTTAAGGTACAAACCAAGAACCTTAATAAAAGCTCATGATTTTATGTAAAAAAAAAACTTTTGTTTGAAACTCTTGCTTTTGATCAAATGTCTTAAGCCATTAAGTGATGTTCTAAGGTTTTTAAGCACCTGAAAAGTAACATATTAAGTCAGGTGTCTTGATTTAAAATATTGGACACTAAAATGGTTAGGATTAGTGTGAGTTAATTGGGGAATTATTAGATTCCTCGGGTGGGGTTAAAAGTTGAATTATAATACAAGAAAGTAACACTATAAGTATCTATTTATAGTAAGGCTAGTTGGTGTGTTGGGTGCAATCATTGAGATGGGTGCCATCATTGAGCACAGTGTCATGATGAGTTGGGTGACATGATTGTGTTGCAAACCATGATTGAGCTGGGTGCCATGATCATGTTGTGTGTTATAGTTGTACTATGCCTTGTAGTTGTGATGTGTGCCTTGTAGTTGTGATGTGTGCCTTGTTGTGCTATGTGCCTTTATGGTGTTGTGTGTCTATGATAGGGGTAGAGTATGTATGATGGATATGTTGTGTATGTGTTGAATTCATTAAGTTGTGTGCTTACCCTTTCCCTATAAAATCACCGGTTCAGGTTCTTCAGGTGTGGGTGATGGCAACGCGCGACGTGTAGACACCGATGCAGATTGTTTTGGGGATTATGTTTTGAATTGACTTTATCTGGTTTTGATTTTCGCTGTTGGTGTAATTGTTTTGATATTAAACGGTTTTGGATGAATGAAAGATGCTTAGTTTTGAATATTTTAAATAATTTAATTAATTTTTACATTTTGAGGTTTTACAAATGAAAATTGTGTTGATTATTTAATGAAAATGTTTTTTTAAAATTTTTAAATTTGTTATAAAAACTGGGACGTTACACATTCTCAAGAAATCGATTCGTCTAATTGAAAATACTCATGAAGTTGTTTATGATTCTGAGTCTGATTCGGATATGGAGGAAATTGATTGTTTAACTATAACAATTCAAAAGTCATTCCCTTTATCAGAATCAGTCTTCGAAGATGTCTCACAATTGCCTTCGGATGATAAAGGAAAAAACAAAAGTTACTTCTGATTGTGAAAACATTGGATCTTCAAAAACAAATGAAAACAAGGAAATTGTAAGTGTCTATCCAAATGTTTCATATTTCAAAAATTGTATTTTTGTACGTCTTGGTGCTTCACTCCTTGTTGACAATGATTTGGTTAAATTGTTGAAGAGGATAATTCTACAGTTATAGTAACTGAGGAAGGATTGTATTCTTCATCTCAAATTATTGGAAACAATTTGAATGAACATATGGAAGTCAAAATAAATGTACAAAAACAATAATTGTATGGTCATAATATATACAATCGTTTATGTTATGAACAAGACAAAATTCGATTTCATTTCAAACCACTTCTGAAAAATCAAAATAAAAAACAAACTGAAAGAATTACAAACAAATACATGTTATGAAAGAAACGCTACAACCGAAGATGGATGTTTTTGAGATTTTTGAATCAAATGAGTGTGTACCAATTAGTAAAATAAAACACTCTTCAAAATCCAAACCCACTTCAAAGCCAATTGCGCAAAAATCTTCCTATTTGAAAAATCATCAAAGCAAAACTTCAAATTTAACTTCAACTGCAAAACCCATTGTTGTGATTTCCAAACCAAAATCAACTGTTGAAAGCTCAAAAACAAAACAAGCAACCTTAATTTCAAAGCCAAAACATACAAAAGTTGATACGAAGGCTTCAACTTCCAAAACAAATCAATTTTCTAAACCATCATTCAAACCAAAAAAGCCAATTTTTCCTAATACGAAGTTTCAAAAATCAACAAAATCAAATTTCTTAAAAGGAAACAATTTGATAGACATATTCCACGTATGGCTAGACTAAAATTTGGACTTATTCAAGGATAAGGATCTCTCATTGAATGATTTTAAACTAGGATACGAATAGTACCGTTGTACATCTACATTGTTGAGCTTATTGTCTAGGAAATCAAAAAATGATAAATTAAATTGGAAAATAAATGAATTGAAGGATAGTCTCACTACAAAATCAAAAGATTCTTCAAAACATTAGATCACTTCAAAATCATCAAAACAAACAAAAACTTTGAAATCCAAGAAATCTTTCAAATCAAACATTTCCAAAAAGTTCAAGCAGATTTGAGTTCTGAAAGCTTCAAACTCATCAAATTATTTGTCTTCAAGTTCCTCAATGACAACAAAAAGGTTCATCAGATTCACTTTCAAGATCCAATTTTTCTTTAAATGACAACACTGAAAACTTGATAACTTTTTCCTCAAATGACATTTCTGAAGAGGCTATTGAGAAATGGATTGAAGAATCATTCACTTACCCCAAAGACCCACGATTATTGGGTACCAACTTCTTATTGATCGATTGCAGATTATGTCTAAAGAGCAGTACGACATAGAATAGTATATGGATAGTGGCTACTCGAGGCATATGATGGGGAAGAGGGAATACTTGAGAGACTTTTGGATACTTGATGATGCAGAAAATGTATGCTTCTAAAATAACAAAACATGTCCAATCAAAGGCTATGGAAAAGTCACCAATGGATAGTTTGCAATCAATCGGGTGGTATCTGTAGAAGGATTAAAACACAATCTGGTGAGTATTTCTCAATTGGTTGTTGGAACTGCCAATGCTTTAACTTTCAACAATCAAGGGAGTATAATCAGCAAAGAAGAAACAAAAGAAGTATTTCTTAAATAAAAAAGGAAGGGATAAATGTTTCCCTTGGATCTAAAGCCAATTAGAGGTGGGCCTTCGTTTTGCTTACTATCTAAGGCCAATTCGGATGTCAATTAGCTATGGCATCAAAGACTCGCTCACTTAAACTTCAAATCAATTAACAAGTTAGTGGCTATGGATTTGGTTCCTGGCATGTCTGCACTTAAATTTGATAATGACACTCTTTACTCTGCTTGCGAACATGGCAAACAAACAAAGAAAAGGCATCCAGTTGTGATTTATCCGAAGATCACTTCACTCCTATATATGGATCATCAGGTGTGGAATCATTAGGAAGAAAGAAGTATGTTTTGGTTATTGTCGATGATTTTTCTCATTTTAATTGGGTTATGTTTGTTTGAAATAAATCTGATGTTGTGAAAGAAATCATAGACTTTATGAAAAACATGGAAGTCACACTGAAGAGAACCATCCGAATGGTGTACAGTGATAATGTGTTTGAGTTCAAGAATCAGACTTTGGATGGGTTATTAAAAGACAAGGGCATTACTCACAACTTCTGAGCACCCTACGCTCCTCAACAAAATAAGGTTGTAGTACGTAGTAATCGCTCGTTGTGCAAAGCAGCAATAACAATGTTAAACTTTGCCAACTTACCCATGTATATTTGGGCCGAAGCTCTTTCAACTACTTGCTTCATTCAAAACCAATCTTACATTTACAAACAATTCAATATCACACCATAAGAAGTACTCAATAGAAGAAAACCAAATGTCAAATTTCTTCACATCTTCGGATGTAGGTGCTTCATACTGAACTTGAAAGATCCATTGTCCAAATTCAAAGAAAAATCGGATGAAGGCATATTTTTGGGATATTCAACAAATTCAAAAGCATACAGGGTCATGAACAAAAGAGCAAGGAAAATTGAAGAAACATTCAATCTTTCGTTTGATGACTACTACATAAGGAAATCTCAAACTGCCTTTCCAATGTCCTCGATCTTTCCTGAATCAATTTCAAATGCACTACCAATTCTATCCTTTGATGCTGATTTTCATCTTCTCTTCGATCCACCTGTAAGGGCTGTAGATGCTAAAGCAAATGCACCAGATAATCAGATATCCGAGTCCACAAAACACTCATATGGTCCATCAGCAACTTCTTCAAGCAATGAAAATTGTTCTTCCTCTTCGTTCGAAGGTCACTCGACGAACCATCCTTCGAATTCCTCTAGACTCAAGGGGGAGCAGATCAACAATGGCATTCCTTCGCATGAAATTTCACAAATTATGTCATTATATCCTGATGTCTAAGGGGAGCAAGAGATTCCATATCCAATGATGAATTCAACACATGCTTGAGTTGAGGGGGAGTAAATGATGAAGTCACCACCTGCTTCTATTGCGGGGGAGCAAACTCTTACTCTTAATCCTCTTTCTCCACAAACAAATGAAAACGACAATGATGACTCTCTATCAATTTTAGGTTACCCTTCGGATACTGAGGATATCGTAGCCGAAGGACCACATGAGTTTGTGATAAACTATCCTCATTTGGATAAATGAATGACGAGTCATCCTCAATCTCAAGTCATTGGAAACGTTCATGATCGAGTTATGACACGTGCACAACATCACCAAAAACAACAAAATTTAAACAAAAATTCTGAATTGTGCATGGTTAATGTTTTTATTTCAAAAATTGAACCCAAGGACGTTAAAAATGCTTTTCATCATCCAGACTGGATCGAAGCAATGCAATTGGAATTGAAAGAGTTCGAAAGAAAGAAAGTATGGAGACTCATTCCAAAACCAGCTAATGCTTCGATTCTAGGTCTGAAATGGGTTTATTGTAATAAACTTGACACTGAAGGTAACGTGGTCCGAAATAAGGCAAGGTTGGTCGTCAAAGGATATTGTCAACAAGAAGGAATCAATTACGAAGAAACCTTCACTCCTGTTGCCACACTCGAATCCGTTCCGATATTTTTGGTCTATGCTGTGCACAAAATTTTTGATGTCTATCAAATGTATGTCAAATGTGCCTTCTTAAACAGAGATCTCCAGGAAACAATATTCGTTCAACAACCACCTGGTTTTATTAATAAATATCATCTGAATTACTGATACATTTTGGACAATGTTGTCTATGGTTTAAAACAAGCCCCTCAGATGAGCATGATGGGGAAAATTAACTTATTCCTTAGATTGCAAGTCAAACAATCTAAAGAGGGGATCTTTATCAACCAACAAAAGTACACCCGAAGCCTCCTTGGGCGTTTCAGAATGACTAATTGTTCAAAAGCCAAAGTTCCAATGGCTGCAGGTACTAGGCTGAATCCTTCGCTGGACAAACTAAAGGTCGATATTCAGAACTGCAGGAGTATGATTGGATCACTACTCTATCTTACAGCTAGCCATCCAGATATCATGTTCTCTTTGTGCAATTGTGCTCGATATCTATAAGATCTAAGAGAACCTCATCTGGTAGCTGTAAAGACAATCTTTCACTATATATATATATCATACACCTGCATATGGCCTTTGGTATCCTGCAAATTCAGGATTCTACATTCAAGCTTATTATGATTCGGATTTGGGTGGATGTTCTATTGATCGCAAGAGTACATCCGGAGGCTGTCAGTTTCTGGATGGAAAACTCATTACTTGGCAATCAAAGAAACAAACATGCGTATCCACTTCAACTGCTGAAGCTGAATATGTAGCCACTGCTTCCTGTACTTCACAAATCATTTGGATTCCAAGTAAATTAAACGATTACATAATCAACATGAGAAAAATCCCTTTATTATGTTACTCACAAAGTGCAATATGAATTTGTCATAATCCTGTTCAACACTCTAAGACGAAGCATATAGCTCTTCGCTATCACTTTATCAAGAGCCATGTTGAAGTAGGAAATATTGAAGTTCACTTCGTGCATACTCAAGAACACTGGCTGATATTTTTACAAAGGCTTTGAACGAAACGTCATTCTCAAACATCTGAACATTCAGATGCCCTAGAATCTGAATAAATTGGTCAATAAAGGTCTATATGTCAACTTTCATTCTAAAACATTGAATGTTTTCTTACTTACAGAAGTCACCTTTGAAATCTATGCCATGTTGATGTTGATACCTTTTTGAATTACAATCCCAACAAAAGAATAAATTACTTTGAATCATCAAATGAGCATGAAAAATAAAAAATCTGTTTTCAAAAATGCTAAGTATTAACAGTAACTGAGTTTTTGGAAAAACATGTTAAAGGACAAAACTTTGATTTTAGATTATGATAATCATGTCTTCTTGCACTAAAAGATATATGAGAATCAAAGTGAAACATTAGTAAAGAAACAGACTTCGGAGTGAGGTCAAGGCAGTTATACAAAACGAAGTCATGTGTGATTGCACGATCTTTAACAAGTCTATTACTAAACTCCCTGTTATATCCAACTAGCTTTATCAATAAACTATTCAAGAAATATATTATTTCTCAGGATACCAAAATGATCTGAAAATTTATGTTAAGTGCATTTCACAATTACTAATAGTATATTTAAAAACTGTTTTCAACTTTATCACACAACTGAGCTATCCGAGGTAAAGGAAAAAGATTCTGTGAAATTTCTATGTCACCAAGCAATGTCTTATATGGTGAGAAACTTCAAGTCTTATACTTCAGATGTAATATCCAACTAAAATGAATTCCAAGCAACTTGAATTCAAAAAGGGCACAAATCAAATATCAAAAGCAAAAATGTGCTGAAATGTCAAAATATTGGTGCAAAAGATTCAACCAAGGCTTACATCTTTCTTAAATGTAAATATGAGGAATTCCTATAAAATAGTCAAGTACTGTATAGAGAGTATGAACATCTCAAGTAATCTGTCTTTAATGACAAAAATAAATCCGAAAGGCTTGTCATCCGGGAAATGTGTCCAAATACTCTATTTGATGAAATTTGATAAATTTCCAAATTGTTCTTCAAAACTTCAATAAAAAATTTCTATCAATATTCTGCTGCTCAGTTAATAAAAATGAAAACAAAATTAAATTTCATGAAGTGGTTGTTAAACTCATCTTATGAAGGAAATTTTGAATCGTTAAATCAAAATCAAAAACAGTAAAATTTCAAAACATGCAAAATTGGACGAAACGTTGTGTGGTTAGACTTAGCCTATTTGATTGAAATTTGATCACAAAGGCTTCATAATGAATAATAGACTTCCAACATGATCTGAATGCTTCTGAACTCTAATATGTTAAACTCTTGTTTTTAGAACATATCTGAACTCAAGTTGGTTATTCACAAAGCATTGTCAAAGAAAAATAATTTTATTTCTCACTTTGATGATCATCATATAGATTCACAACTTGTCTTCAGATCCCTCATAATGAATTCTTTCTTTGTATCCAAAGACCTTAACGTCCAAAGGATTGTTCCTTGTGTGTATGTCAGCATTAATGTGTTATACAATATTGAATGTCAGTTGTGATTTGAAAACATTGTATGTTTAATGATTATTGACATTTAAGACCAAAACAAATTTAAGTGTTTACAAGTATTCATTTAATAATCAATCATTTGTAATTATGTTTCCTTAAAAATCGTTCAATCCCAACTGAAACATCTCACAATCATGGCACTACAAATTTGAAATTCAAAATCATTATTACTGACACAGTGACGGTTCCACTTTTGCAGAGATAGTGGAACGTTATGTGGCTCACGTGGCATGCTGCTAGTGGACCGGATATCACACGCATTTAATGATCTTGGGACCACAAACATTATATATACCAAAACAAAAATCTCCAATGCCCGGTTCTGGGTCATAGTTGTTGATGAAGCATACCAAATCAAAAGTTTGTTATCATCCAAATCTTGAAGTAATGACCTATGACAACATTCAAATGCCTCCTATTGATGAGAATGAATCTAGGTTTTGTGCTTAAATCCCTCCGACTATTATCTCCAATGTTCTAATGCCTAACACCGTCATAGACAAGTATCAGACAACTCTTATCTTGCTATACCCTGTTCGAGATCTAGATGTCGAACGACAAGCAGAAGAGATGCCAAGGCCAAGAGGCAAGAAGAAAACTATAGGTGGTACAAGTGGTCCGAAAGAAAAGGTTGTGAGGAATCGAAAAGCGCCAGAACAACCACCGAAACGCACCATTCCCAAACGTGTTTGCCAAAAGGTAATTGCTCAACCTTCTTCTGATTCAAATAAAACTATTTCTAATGAAGAATAAATCGAATAGATCATTCATGATACAAGAGCGCCATCACCCCTCCTCAAAATGAAACTACACCATCCACATCACCATTCACTTTCACTATACATACACCTCCTGCATTCGAACCAACATCTGAACCCAATACTTCATCTTCGGATGTACCAGCCAGCACTTCAGAACCCATTACATCAGAAACCATTACGTCTTTCGCACTCATTTTAACAAGAATACAAACCTCATCTTTGGATGTACTACCCATGTCTACCACTTCGGATACACCATTAACCTCATCTATAATAACCACAATAACCACTTCTCCACCCACATCTTCAAAACCACTCATTACATCTTATGATCCATTAGTCTCTACTTTCTCAACCCCTGGTATTGACATTCCTTACTAGAATTTGAAATCCAATGTGGTTTTGAAATTCAAGTTTCTTCATCACTTCAACAACCACCCACTTCAGAATTCGAACTTGAAGGTTTTCATATGGACCCATCTCGATAGATGATCCAGATGATGAAAATCTGAATGATGAGGATTTTGTATTAATCAAATAATGCAGAACCATTAATACCAAACTGGATGTCCTTCTTAGAATTCAAACAATATTTGATCCCAATCATCCCACTGAAGTGGATGTGATGGCCAAAATTGAAGAATCATCCACTACGATTCTAGAAAATGTAAAAACCATGATTTTACAATCTGAACAGAGAGTCTTTGATAATCAACTTCGTATCCAGACTGCTCTCGAGCAGAAAATAGCAATCGTTGTGAGTGATGTTGAAACTGTTGGATTAGGTATCTAAGCCATCACTTAAAAATTGTATTTATCTTATTAATTGAAGCAAAGTCCATTTGGTTTGCCCTCATAGCTAGAGGTTTGGTATATAATTCATTAGAGAGAAAGGTTGATTTATTAATTGTTTAATAAATCAATAGAGGTAAAATAAATATTTTATTAATAGTTGCCAGGTGGTGGACGAGAATTTGGAGAGCCTCCATAGTTCTCGAAAACCCTAATTAGGGTTAAGGAGGCATGGTCCAAATGGGTAACAGGCTTGTCCATTAAAGGGCTCCTCTAGTGTTTAGACTGTAGCACCTGGAGGCTATAAATAGGGAACCCCTTGGGAACCCTAATCCCTATGCCACCATCACTCAACCTCTCTGGAATTATGTTCTCCTCTCCTCCTTCTTGGGTGTGATCTCATTTGAGGCAACATATTTGTGTTGCTGGCTTCAAGAAGAAAATCAAAGGTTGGTTTTTCTTATTTTAATCTTTAGAAATTAATTGTTGGCCTTAGAAATTTTGTTATATATTCATTGATAGAAAAACATAGATCCTCATCTTAGGTTGCATGTGAACTTAGGATTATTAGTTCATTGATTGCTAAAAACCTTTCAGTGGTATCAGAGTCTGTTTTGTTTTTCTTGTGAATTGCTATAACTGATTATTTGGCTAAGGGTTTTTGCGAAAAAATAAACCCTTGGGATGGCCTTGTCGACATCGCGGCTAGGGTTTTCGAAACCCTAGCTTCCACCCTCTTTATTTGCGTTTTTTTGCATGCTAGGGTTTAGTAGGTTGTTATTTTTGGTAATCGTGATTAATTAAATAACTGGAAACCTTAATCCCTTTACATGCAATTTTCGAAAATTAGGGGATTGAGATAGATAAATTAATTTGATTAATTTTGTGATTCCTATCTTGATTTAATTAATTTAATTAATTGTTTAATTAAAAGATAAATTAAATCACTTAAAGATTTAAATTTAATTTTCGAAATTAATTGTCAATTTGCGAAAAATATTAAAAGTCTAAATCTAAAATATTTTAAAAAGTTTAAAATACATCTTATATATTTTATTATTAATAGTTAATATTTTATATATAAGATAAAATTGGTTAGTCTTACCGTTAGTAGGCCTCATTCACCAAACTGTCCTATAAAGAGGGTATAAGGCGACTGCCTATAAAATGGTAGTCTAATGACTCTCACCCACTGCTCTCCTGGTCAGTCAAGTGTCGTTAGCTGAACGGGTTTGATAGGACCGCTTAATTCTCATTAAAATTATAATGCTATTATTGAAAGTACTAGAACATTTCATAAAAACCCCAATCTAGTTACTTTAGGAAAAATATGAATTGATGCTAATCCATGAAGTTGCACATTGCACTTTATGAAACATTGGTGGGGCGTGTGTGGTTTACCGACACACCAATAGGGGTTCATAAAGAGTTGCAATGGGTTTCTCGATCTTACCATTGTTGATGGAGCGTGTGTGGTTAACCGGCACGTCAATTAGAGATGGTAATTGATGGTAGTCTAATAGGTGTCCACTCTCACCCACCGCTCTCCTGGTCAGTCAAGTGTCGTTAGCTGAACGGGTTTGATAGGACCGCTTAATTCTCATTAAAATTGTAATACTATTATTGAAACTACTAGAACATTTCATAAAAACCCCAATCTAGTTACTTTAGGAAAAATATGAATTGATGCTAATCCATGAAGTTGCACATTGCACTTTATGAAACATTGGTGGGGCGTGTGTGGTTTACCAACACACCAATAGGGGTTCATAAAGAGTTGGAATGGGCTTCTCGATCTTACCATTGTTGATGGAGCGTGTGTGGTTAATCGGCACGTCAATTAGAGATAGCAATTGACATCGAGAGTATCGAGCTAACTTGCATGCTTATTCACACCCTGTTTGTGATCCTCGGTATCCCAATCACAAACGGTAGGGCATATCCGAGATTAAACATGCTATTGAACAGTTCAATAAATCTCAAAAGAAACTAGGAATTCCATTATAATATGATTATTTTCCGTAGTGGAATTGGCTAAATCGTCATTTGCCTACCTTTATAAAATTTACAATTAGATTACGGCATCCCTCTTCTATATTGTGAATTATTATAGTTGGATCCTAGCCTTATTATTATATTGGGTTAATTTTAAGGATCATATATGTATATCTAATAAAACTACCTTCTTTTATAGATGTCTTCCGTTGACCAATCCGTTCCCCACTCAAACTCCAGTAACGTCACTTCAATCTTATCATTGTGTTCGAAAGTGACATTGGATGGCACAAACTACAATGACCGGATCAGAAATATCAAGATGGCTTTGAGGTTTGTGAACAAAGAGTATTTTCTCAACACTGAGCTAGTTCAAGTTGACCCCGATACAGCTACTCCCGAGGAAACTGCCTCGTACCAAAAAAACACTGATGATGCGACCAAAGTGGCATGCATCATGATTGCTACCATGAAACACAAATTGCAAAGAATCTATGAGGACTACTGGCCCTACGAGATGCACAAGGACCTTGTAGAAAAGTTCCGCAAGCAAGCGCGTGTCGAAAGGTGCGAAGTGGTCAAAGCCTTCACAAATGGCAAGCCTAAGGACGGAGAGTCTGTGTTGCACTCATGTGCAAAGAATGCAAGGCTATGTGGATAGGCTTAGAAAGCTGGGTATGCCTGTTGATGAGGAATTGGCCGTTGACATAGTGCTTAACTCCTTACCAAGTTCTTATGACCAGTTCACACTGGCTTATCATTTGAACAACACTCAGACCTCTTTGGCTGAGTTGAATGGCATGCTTCAAACAGCTGAAACCAGGCTGAAGGGTAAAGGTGTACCCTCTGTGAGCCAGCCCGTCTTGGCAATTGGCCATTGCAAGGGAAAGAAAAGGAAGGGCCCTCCCAATCAGACTTCGAGGAAAAAGGTTCAAGTCGGGTCGTCCAATAATGACCCAAGAGCCAAGTCTTTCGGCATTCCTCATGTCACGAATCCCAAAGATGCCGATTGTTTTTATTGCAAAGAGAAGGGTCACTGGAAAAAGAGTTGTCCAAAGTACTTGCAAGACATTAAGGATGGCAAAGTGAAGCCGTCACAAGCAGGTACTTACACTATATCTAAAAACTCATCATCTTCCTATTCTTGGGTCCTTGACATCGGATGTGGTTTTCACATTTGTTCTGATTTGCAGGGCCTAGAGGAAAGTAGGGAGCTGGAGCACGGTAGATTGAACCTGGTCTTGGGAAATAGGCGAATGTCACCTGTTACCAAGATCGGTGTCTATAGATTAGTGCTTAGTAATGATGTTAGTTTAGATTTACAAAAATTGTTGCTATTCACCAGATATGGCTAGAAACATAATTTATTTTCATGCATTGTTCAGACAAGGGTTTTATTATACTTTTGATAAATTGAATGATTC
The DNA here is from genome assembly GCA_023525715.1 of Cichorium intybus. Taxonomy (NCBI): domain Eukaryota; kingdom Viridiplantae; phylum Streptophyta; class Magnoliopsida; order Asterales; family Asteraceae; genus Cichorium; species Cichorium intybus. The sequence continues at coordinate 105,110,304 of CM042013.1, read as the reverse complement.
AATTACCATTTATAAAAAAGATGTATTTATTTTTGAAGCTTTCCCTGGTGACGGAGTGTATGAAACTGTAATGTGTGTTGACAATTTTGGTAATAATGTGTTAAATATTGGTTCTACTAGTGTTATAGAAAAGGCGTGTTTGTGGCATTGCCGTCTTGACCATTTCAATAAGAAACGCATCGCCCAACTCCAAAAGGATGGAGTGTTGGAATCATTCGACCTAAAGTCAGATGATGTATGCGAATCTTGTTTGTTTGGCAAGATGACAAAATCACCTTTCAAAGGATCTTTTGAAAGAGGTGAAGGTATGTTGGACATCATACACACAGATGTGTGTGGTCCCTTCAGAACAACCACAAAAGATGGCACACGGTGCTATGTGACCTTTACTGACAATTTTAGTAGATATGGGTATATCTACTTCATCAAGCACAAGTCAGACACCTTTGAAAAGTTCAAAGAATTCAAGAATGAAGTAGAGAATGAATTGGGTAGGAAGATAAAGATGCTTAGATCCGACAGAGGCGGTGAGTATCTTAGTATCGAGTTCCTTGATTATCTAAAGGAATGTGGAATAGTTTCACAGTTGTCACCTCCTAGGACACCACAGTTGAACGGTGTTGCTGAGAGGCGAAACCGAGCCCTGTTGGACATGGTTCGTTCCATGATGAGTCGAGCTTCGCTTCCAATCCATTTCTAGGGGTATGCCTTAGAGACTGCCGCCCATATCCTTAATCTTGTCCCAACTAAGAAGGTTGCAAAAACACCTCACAAGATGTGGACGGGGAAAGTTCCCTCCTTAGCACACATCAAAGTCTGGGGTTGTGAGGCTTTCGTGAGACGAGAGGCTCAAGACAAACTCGCAGAAAGAAGTGAGAGGTGCATATTCATTAGATACCCAAAGCAGTCTTTTGGATACTTGTTCTACAGAGCAAGCGAGGACGTGGTCTTTGTAGCAAGACGAGGAGTCTTTCGAGAGAGAGAGCTCATTTCCAAAGAGGACAGTGGGAGTACTATTGATCTTCAAGAAATTCAAGAGACATCCGATGAAACAACCTTAGGAGAAACTAGGAACCAACAAGAGGAAGAGGAAGAGGTTCCTGTTGGTCCGACAGATATTTCATTACCTCTTAGGCGTTCCGGTAGAGTTAGCATCCCACCCGAGTTTTATGGTTTCCATATATCTACGGATGGTGACACGTTTGTCAGTGATAGGACACTGATAAATTTGGATGAGCCAGCTAAGTACCAAGAAGCAGTGGCGCGCCCCGAGTCTGTCAAATGGAAAGAGGCGATGGACAGCGAGATCAAGTCCATGTATGAAAAACAAGTTTGGAACTTGGTTGACAATGTGCCGGGTCGAAAGACAGTTGGGTGCAAGTGGATCTTCAAGAAGAAGACCGACATGGATGGTAGGGTACACACATTTAAAGCTAGGCTGGTCGTGAAGGGATTCACTCAAACCCCGGGGGTTGATTATGATGAGACCTTCTCACCAGTAGCCAAGATTAAGTCCATTAGGATTATGCTTGCCATAGCTGCATTTCATGATTATGAAATTTGGCAGATGGATGTCAAAACCGCTTTCCTTAATGGGAAGTTGACTAAGGATGTTTACATGAATCAGCCAGAGGGTTTTGTAGACACAAAGCATCCTAATAAGGTGTGTAAGCTTGAAAAATCAATCTACGGATTGAAACAAGCTTCTCGTAGCTGGAATCTTTGTTTCCATGATAAAGTCAAAGAGTTTGGTTTCTCTAGGAGTGAAGATGAGTCCTGTGTATATTTTAAGGCTAGTGGGAGTATAGTCACTTTTCTGGTGCTGTATGTTGATGACATACTGCTCATGGGAAACGACATTCCAACCTTGCAATATGTCAAGTCTTGGATTGGGAAGTGTTTCGCCATGAAAGACCTCGGAGAAGCTGCCTATATTCTCGGGATAAGAATATTGAGAGATAGAAAGAAAAGACTAATATGACTTAGTCAGTGTACATACTTGGAAAAGGTGCTAAAGAGGTTTAGTATGGAAAATTCCAAGAAGGGAGAGCTTCCTATCCAAAGTAATGCGAAGTTGAGTAAGACTCAAAGTCCGAGTACCGATGAGGAAATAGCTGAGATGAGTCGAGTACCTTATGCTTCGGCAGTAGGATCATTTTCTTCTCGGGACCTTTTACTTTTTTTCATCATGTAGGAATTAGAATTAATTCCGGTTTATCTACTTCTAGCCAGTCGATCATGTAAGCTATGACATGTACTTGCCCCAACGTGTCCTTTTCTTTGAGCATTGTTAGTCGGTATCAGGGAAACCCTGGTAGAGCGGGATGGATAGCTGTAAAGAACATACTCAAATATTTTTGAAGGACAAAGAACATGGTGTTAGTCCTTTGTGGCAGTGATAAATTGAAAGTGAGTAGATACACAGACGCTAGTTTCCAGATAGACAGAGAGAATGGTCGGTCTTAGTCGGGCTGAGTGTTTCTTTTGAATGGGGGAACGGTCACTTGGAAGAGTTCCAAGCAAGTGACGGTAGCTGATTCAACATGCGAATTAGAGTACATAGTAGCAAGTGAAGCGTCTAAGGAAGCGGCTTGGCTGAAGAACTTTATCGGTGACCTTGGAGTTGTCCCGAGTATTTAGGAGCCCATGGAACTGTTATGCGATAATGAAGGAGCGGTCGCCTTGACAAAGGAACCGTGAGATCGTGGAAAGTCCAGACATATCGACAGAAAGTACCATTACATTCGACATCGGGTAGAAGAAGGTCACGTCCATGTAAAGAGGGTATCATCTGAAGACAATCCTGCAGATCCCTTGACAAAGGCTCTGAGTAGGATCAAGCACAATCATCATGCTATGAGCATTGAACTGAGATATGATATTAGTTTTAGTAATTATATAGGTTGAAGCTTGGAACAATATAAATGTAATTGACTTTGGCGATTTAATAATAGAGATTTAGTAATGAGTATTGTATACTGCTTTTGTCTATTGTTTATTATTGTGTTTCATTTTGCATGTTTACTTCCTGAGTAATTTGATTATTCAAAGTTCAACAGTCGCTTATACTTTTAGGGAGTAAGTATGAACGAAGATTGTCATGAACTGGTTTGTAGATTGTCTAAGGAGTTAGACATTGCAGTAAGACTGCTACAACGTTCATGAGTACTTAGAAATAAAGATTTGAGTATTGGATAAACCCGCGCTCAATAGATTGCTTCATGGATTACATCATAAGAAATATTGAGACGATAATATCTTAAGATCTTAAAGTGGAGAGATATGAGTTGTAGTTTGCAAGACGGTTATTCATTGATAGTACTAAAACACATCGTTAACTCGATGTTATAAAGCGTGCTGTTGTGAGTGATTTGTCTGGTAAAAGATATAAGCATATGAGTTGAAGCTTATTCGTCCCTTGACACTAACGGGAAAAAAATATCTGTAGGCCCCTCGATGATTTTGAAGTTGACTAAAAGTGTTGGCCAACCAGGATTAAATTGATGTGTTCAATTAGTAGTCTTAAAGTCATAAGCAGAATCAGAAATCGAGAAACAGAGTATCACACCGAGATTGATCTTAATCCATGTCTTGAGTCTGAAAAATATCTTGTTGGATGGAGGATCATATGATCACTTATCTATGGACGGAACTGACTGGGTTAGAGTTCGGAAACATTTTCTAGGAAACTGAGATGTCTTAATTAATCAGAAGATAAATTGACAATCAAAGTCATAGACATATTCAAGTGGGAGACTGTTGGATTAGATGTCTAAGCCATGACTTATAAATTGTATTTATCTTATTAATTGAAGCAAAGTCCATTTGGGTTGCCCTCATAACTAGAGGTTTGGTATAGAATTCAATAGAGAGAAATGTTGATTTATTAATTTTTTAATAAATCAATAGAGATAAAATAAATAGTTTATTAATATATTAAAGTGATAATATATTATAAACTATATTAATTAATTAGAAATTAATCTAGAATTAGCCAAAAGGAAACTGGTTCACCTTCTCTCCTCCGTTACAATATGGGTCGTTCCCATCCCGGATGAAAATATTCCAAAACTTAAAGTGCCAAACATTGGGAACTACCCGGGGAGGAGTTAGGAACAGGAACAAGGAGAAGCGAGAACCACTTAAATGGAGGAATCGATTGTATTTCGTCCTTTGTTCCCCATAGCAACTGGGGATCAAAAAGCACCAAATTTGATGACTTATTAAGGGAAAGACGAAGTAAGCTAAAATGAGTCTTGGTTCTACCCATCGGCAAGAATTTTTCGACCTGATTAAATGATTGTAGATTGGCTATTTCGGGGTTCCATGCCCATGAAGTGATTAATTTATTTAATTAAAAGTGCAGGGATAGGTTTTGTCATTACTCAATAGTTGAGTGATAAACTGGCCAAGTGGCCACGTGGTGGGCGAGAATATGGAGAGCCTCCATAGTTCTCGAAAACCCTAATTAGGGTTAAGTAGGGGTGAGTGTGGCGCGGTGTGGTGCTGTTTTAGCATAAAACCGCAACTCGTACCGCTAGGTGCAGTTTTATTTTTGTAAAACCATATGTTGCAGTTTTTTTGCGGTACGGTTTTTGTGGTTTATTTTGCGGTTGCGGTTTGTAGCGGTGCGGTTTTGGTTTTAAACCGCAAATACTAAAAGCATCCAAACTACAAACTAGTTTTTTTTAGAAGCAACTATAATTAACACAAGGCAACGGGGAGCTGCCAAAACAGAGTCAAACAACAAATCCCAAAAGTCCAACTAATAGACAAACAACAGACTATACTTATAGTTATAGAAAATAAACACAACACCACAGAATTGAAAGACTAAACTAAGAAGCAGCAGGAACTTCAATTATATCTCGAAGGGCAAAATTGTCCAAATTTAGAACAAAGGCCATTTAGGCCGAACCAAGCAGAACCAGAGCACCACAATGAAGGGCAAAATTGTCCAACTTCAGAAAAAGGCCATTTTGGCAGAGCCAAGCAGCACCTGAGCACCAAGATGAATACATAAAAAAGACCTTTCCAATTTCCACAACTTCCACAAAGCCATCATTTTTGCACAAAGCCATCTACGAGCACGAGCTTCTGTATCTTGCAGTTCTTGAGTCAAACTAGAACATTCAACCTGATGGTACACGTTAGTACTTAATATAACTTTATAAATATTTATATAAATAAATTAGAAAATAAGTTTATAAAAGAAGCTTTTAAGGGGTTATGTAGTTACCTCAAGTAGTGCCACCTTCTGTTCAAGCTCCACTGCTTTTGCAGTCCTCTCATCTGCCATTCTCTAAAATAGACACGATTAAAAACAATCACCAATTAATCATAATTATATAAACTAATTTAGTTGTATATAAATGCATATTGGGAATACCTGGATTTTGGCCAAGGCTGTAGATGCATCAAGTGCTCGGTGGATTAAGAGATTGCTCGGCTTACGAAATCAGGAAATTCCACCAAAACAAGAGCAATCTAAAATTTCACCAAAAAAAGATACAACAATAGCAATGTACTTTCTCTTGAAGTAGCGCCTATGGTCATAACTGTGGGCAAAATAAAAGCAAGAAATCAGGAAATCGATGGCTTACGAAATCAGGAAATCGGAAACGAGTTTAAACTTACCAATCATCAATCTATGGCTTACGAAATCAAACCAGGAAATCCGAAATCCTTTGAAATCAAACTAGGAAATCGAGAACCTGTAGATGATAGCAAATCACATACACAATAGCGGTTGATTCAGGAGGATTACTTGCAGAAATGATAGCAAATTAGACACCGGAGCTTTATGAGAAATCAGATAGAGAAGCCGAAGGAAGATTTAATGAGGAAATCTTACCGGAGAAATCAGATAGAGAAGCCGGAGGAAGCCGGTGGCGGAGGAAGCAAAGGCGGCGACTAGGCCCTAGGGTTAAGGAGGCTTGATCCAAATGGGTAACAAGCTTGCCCATTAAAGGGGCTCCTCTAGGGTTTAGACTGTACCACTTGGAGGCTATAAATAGGGAACCCCTTGGGAAGCCTAATCCATGTGCCACCATCACTCTGCCTCTCTGGAATTATGTTCTCCTCTCCTCCTGCTTGGGTGTGATCTCATTTGAGACAAGACATTTGTGTTGCTGGCTTCAAGAAGAAAATCAAAGGTTGGTTTTTCTTATTTTAATCTTTAGATATTAATTGTTGGCCTTAGGAATTTTGTTATAGGTTCATTGATAGAAAAACATAGATCCTCATCTTAGGTTGCATGTGAACTTAGGATTATTAGTTAATTGATTGCTAAAAACCTTTCAAAAACCAGATGTCAATCACTCTAGGAGTTCAAAAAAAAGATAATCGAATATGCAGTTGCCAAGTTCGAGTCTTCGAGTGCTGATCTAAAGAAGTCTATTGATGATCTTCAGACTAAAACTCAATCTTTCAATGCCCAATACAAAGATCGCTTCTCAGTTTGCTACTGCGGTTCAACAATTTGCTGTTGAGATCCGAAACACGAATGATATGCTTATTACAAATGTTGTCAACAACTTAAAGAGTGTTCTTCAACCTCTTCTTGTTGTTGCAGATCGCATGCGACTCTCTCAATCTGCCCAAACAGCACCCCGAGTATCTGCTCAACCTGAATTTACGGTTCATCCTTCGCAAGGGGGAGAAACTAGTGGTTCAGGGTCCCAAGCCTTAAGCGCTGCGATAACAACAACAACAACTCCAATCACAACAACAACCCCAATCGTAAAAACATCGATAACAACCTTTGCCACATTAACTACAATTCTCCCATTACCTCCACTAATTCAAAATCCTGATGTTCGAAAGGGAATTGTTATTAGACCAAGTTCTTCGTGTCTAACTTTCTCGACAATATCTTCAACCCATGGAACTGGACCTTTTGGTCAGGGTCTTCAGGTCCATCAGGTGCAGGTCCCTCTTCTGGTCAGGTTAACAAGGGCAAATGTGTACTGAGCGAGCAAAGAAAAGAAGAAAGACAAAAGCAAAGGGAGCGTGAATTCACTAGAATGGTGGTAATCAACTCCTTAGCTCGTGAAAGAAAACAAGACACGTGGCCAATCGACAAAACATGGAATGCTGAACAGATCGAAGGACATGGTTTTGGAGATTGTGAAGTTTTTAATTGCCTTCCCTTGGACACTTACTCAACAGTAAATTCAATCGATGAACAACTTGACATTCTTTACAATCCGAAGACCTTCTCATGCTTTCAGTTCGTCAAAGTTGTAAAGGAAAACCAAATGGAAGCATTTCAGTTGAGAAAAATACGCTTTCATGCCTACTTTATACAAGAACCGAAGGACGTTTGGAGCAACAAATGAATTATCAAGTTAATCTCTATTAAAGTAGGAGTCTTGTTTGAAAACTTCTTTCAAAACTATGAATACTTCGTTCCTAGAGGTTCAGATGAAGTCGAATCAAAGGTCTCCGTAGCAGATTTCCCAATCATGAACCCACATGACTTCATTCAGATGATGGAACTGCTGAGAGATCCTCCTTCTTATGTCGCCCCTACAGTGCCTATATTCACCAAGGCCAAGGAATACATAGTGAGGATCTTCGACCACTATCTGCAACATCTTGCTGGGTATGACATTGATTATTGCAAAATGTTTTGGAAAATCTCTAGCTCCACCCATTTGTGTTGTTAAAAACTTGGGTGACTACAAAGATGGAGAGATTCTAGAAAATCCTTGAGGTGTGGTTTATAGAGGCCAAGGTCGTGATGGGAAAATTGTTAGAAAATTCTTTGATATAGACTTTAAGGGTCTTTATCCAACCGACGTGAGAAAGCTGGTGATTGCTCGCATCTACGCATGCAAGAACAACACTTCAGTTGAAAGAAAGAAAGTTAAGAACATCTTGACTGGTGGTTGGCTGTCAGACAATGTATGGTTGATTCGCACAAATGACATTTCCGCTAAAGCTTCAGATGTCACTTCACACGAAGGGGGAGATTGTTGAAGCTATTTTGCAATGAAATGTTCTTGCCTATCCGAAGACCCCAGCCATCCGAAGGAGTCAAGATTTTGTGTCCGAAGAATCCTAAGGTATTGTACTGGAGGTTGCAAAGACTATTGTAACAAACATTATCCACACAGCATGTAGCAATGTCAGATGTTGCATGTTGTTGTATTCTTATTGGATAGTACTAAGAATAGAATATTCTGTAAATCTTTTTGTATGATTGATATCACTGATCACGTATAAATATCTTTGATCTCATCTGGGTCGAGTGTGCTAGTCATCACTACCAATTGTAAAACCTTCAAAAGCAATATCAAAGCATTCAACACCATTTTTCCTAAATTCTTCCGTTCTTTATTTTATTGCATGTTGTTTGATTCATATTTCTATTTATATTTTCATAGTTCGAATACTTTACTCAACACTATCCCGATCTCCTTATTCTGTAACTTCTTAATCTTCCAGTACAATATTTTCTATGGCTGCTCCTGGTATTGTAGTTTCTCATCTAACTGAAACCTAGCCAAAGATAATCGTACAGACTCGTCATATAATGTTTTACGAAGATGCGATACATGAAACACATCATGTATTCCTTGGAAGTCACCAGGAAGCTCAAGTTGATAGGCTACAACTCCAACTCTCTATAATATACAAAAGGGTCCGATAAATTATGGACTCAACTTGCCTCGCTTACCAAACCGGATAATTCCCTTCCAAGGGAACACCTTCAACATCACCATGTTCCTAACTTGAAACTCGAATGGTTTCCTTCCTTTATCCGAATATTGTTTCTATTGCTGTTGAGCCACTCTCATATGGTCACAAATACTCTTAATTTTTTCAGTAGTCTCTGCCAGTATCTCAGGGCCTGCTAGTGGCTTTTCCCGCGCTTCCATCCAACATGTCGGTGTTTTACACGGTGTTCCGTATAATGCCTCGAAAGGTGCCATTTGAACACTGGAATGGTACGAGTTATTATAAGTAAACTCAGCCAACGGAAAATGGTCATCACAGCTAGCACCAAAATCAATCACTGAGGCTCTAATCATGTCTTCCAACGTCTGTATAGTTCTCTATGTTTGCCGTCATTTTGTGGATGATAAGTCATACTCATTAAGGCTTTGGAACCAAAGTGTTTTTGAAAGCTTTTCCAAAAATGTGAAGTGAAACGGCTATCACGATCGGAGACTATCAAGGTCGGTATTTAGTTCCGTCTCACCACTTCTATAATATAAATATCCGCCAACTTAGATAGTTGGTAATCCTCTCGTATTGGAATAAATTGTGTTGACTACGTCAATCCATCCACAATCACCTAGATAGAATCGAACACTCTTAGAGTTCGAGGTAACTTAGTGATAAAGTCCATGGAAATATCATTCCACTTTTACATCAGTACCGGCAACGGCTGCACCGCCCCGTTATGTTTATGATGATTTGCCTGACTTGAAGAAAAGTCAGGCACTTCTCTACACATCGTCCAACATCACGTTTCATCCCTGGCCACTGGTAGAACGACTTTAAACTTCTGTACATCTTCGTACTATCTGGATAAACTGAGTACCGGGTACAGTGAGCATCCTCAAGCAACAACTGTCTCCATTCTCCGTACCTTGGGTCCTACACTCGTCCTTGAAGGGTCGTTACTCCTTGTACATTCTTGATGAGTTTATCTACATATCCAACCATTCTTTCACTCTTCATGTCATTTGCTTCTCTTTGGTAACGCTGAATCATCTCTGGCAATCTACTAACCACCCCCATTCGAGCAAACACCACTCGAATATGTAACTCTTTTCGGTTGAGCGCATCTGCCAGTATATTCACTTTACCAGGATGGTAAAGTTGTTGGATTAAGGTGTCTAAGCCATAATTATAATTTAGAAATATTCTTGAATTGACAGCAATACATTCCTTTTGGGTTGCCCTCACAACTGGCAGATGAAAAGATGACTTATAAAGAGAGAGAGTTTAATTTATTAATATATTATAAGAATAATATATTAATTAGAAATCATAATATTTAATTAATAATTAATCAGAAATTAATTGGAATTAAATTTAGGATTAATTAGATTAATTAAAGGTACATGGGCTGAATTCTAATTGTTCAATAGTTGAGCAACAAACAATTAGGGTTGCCTTATGGATTTCAAAACTGTTAGGACTTATTTTTGTAGGTTTAATCTTTGCATTTATAGGGTCTAAAATAGAAAATGTCAAAGTTAAAGGGTCTGTTTGAGGATTTCGGCCACGGACTGAAATCCCCCTGGATTTCGGTCATGATGACCCAAAACCCTGGTCTGGTGATTTCGGTCGGACAAGTCCGTGGGCTTGGGGTTTTCCGTCTGGTAGGCATAGGTATATATATGTGTCTTTAGCCTTCATTTGGCTTGTTGGTTGTTTTGGAGCATTAGACTAGCTTAGAGAATTTTCGTGTGTTCAAGAAACCTTAGTGATCTTATGTACCCATCTATTGAAGTTTAATAGAATGCATTGAAGATTGTTTGTGATTTGATTGATACCATTTAGATCCGTATTGACTTATTTGGGACCTACAGTTGGTATCAGAGCTTTAAAACCTTGTGTTTTTGAGTTTTTTGTATCAATCTCATCTTTACCTTTGCTTGGATTGGGAGGATTTGGATCGATTTGGACTGTTTTTGATCGTTTTAGGTGTTTTTGTTCTTTATGTTCTTCGCGTTCTTAAGATCGTTAAGCAAAAATCACTCAAAAAACGGATTTTTGATCCAAAAACGGTGTTTTACAATGTTCTTGTGCGTTTTTCAGATCTGAAGGACGATTTCGGTTAGGCTCCTCACGATATCGGTGGCAACTCCAATTCCCTGGGTTTTCGGTTAGGGTTTGACTGGATTTCAGTCCATTAAGATGGTTTTCGGTCAGCCCATTTAGTGATTTCAGTATCTTCTCAGGGTTCCATCGATTTCGGTATTTTGGCATTTTCGTTCAAGAATTTTCCACCCTGGTTTTCGGTCTATGTTCTTTTCAGTGTTACTTTTCGGTCCAGGTGGTTTTCGGTGGTGGTTTCCGGCGTGATTGAGTGTTTTCGGTCTAACTGCTGTTTGATTTTTGCTAGTTGACTTTTGGTGTTTTTCAGATTATTCAGATGGAGTCAGCTTCAACAATGCATTCTGATCTCGACTCGGTTATGGGTACAGTCACTCACTCGTATCCCTAGGCTGACAAATGCCAAAGGACTTTCAGAGTGGAAATACCGTTTCGAATAGTACATTAAAATGAAAGACGTAAGACTGTGGAGAAGCTTCTTACGTGCACCTTTCAAAATCACAGTTACTCTTGAAAATGGAGATATAATAGAAAAACCTCTCGAAGAATATTTAGATGCAGAATTTGACATTGTGGACCGTGATGAGAATGCCCTTGCTACTATTACCATGACATTATCTCCGGATATCGCTCAAGGTTTTAGAGAATACACTATTGTGAAATCTCTATGGGAAGCACTAATTGAGGTCTATGAAGGCAATGATGAGATGAAGCAGAGCAGACAAGACATGCTTCGTCAAAATATTTAACATGTTCAATCACATGATTGGAGAAACTCTAGAGATTCAATTGCAACGCTTCATCACCCTGAATAACGAGATGGCAACAACTAGAATCGTGTTGTCCAAGGCTGAAGTAAACAAGAAGTTGCTGAATTCCCTTCCCAAGAGCTGGGACATGAATGTGGCAGTAATTAAAAAGACTAGAGATCTTGGCAAACTATCTCTCTCTGAAGTAATGGCTATCATAAAAGCTTGCGACATGGATGATAAGCAGAGAGAGATCAATCATGTCAGTTCATATCAGACTGCCAACTTGGGTATCTCTACCAATAACGCTTTTTCTGCTATTTCTGCTAAAGTTCCCACTCAGCAAGCTTCCTCTTCATCAAGCACACCATTGGCATCTTCAGTCCCTCCTGCTCCTACTTCTGCTGCTTCTTCTCCGGCTCTTCCTAAAGGAGCTGAAGAAAATTTAGGCATGATGGCTTGCCTTTTAAATTGCTATAATGCTCTTGTTGCTGGTGAGCTGGTTCAACCGATGATGGTAGTGGATCTTAATCAAGTCAACCCTGATGATTTGGAAGAGATGGATATCTCTTGGCATATTGCTATGGCAGTTTTCAGGGCCAAGAGATTCACACAATGAACTGGCAGAAACAATTGGGCAAACAACAATGGAGATAGAAAAGTAGGATTTAACAAAGCTAATCTTCGATGTTATAACTGCAACGAGCCAGGGCACTTTGCTCGCGAGTGTACTAAGCCTAGAATGGAGAACACTGAGAGGAACCTGGTGCCTGTTGGAACAAATTGCGAAGCTGCTCCTCAACCGCAGAATACAGAAAGAGCCATGGTTGCGAAACAGTTCACGTGGGAAAACCAGTTGTAGGACCTGAATTTGAATGGAGATGGAAGAGCTCACATTGCACATATTGAAGGTGATATGGATGTTGACGTAGCTGAAAAAAAATGATGGATCTCCAGTTCGCTTTCATGGTTTCTACCATTCCTACTACCACCCCTGCCAGCGATGAGGTTAGTGAAATTTCTTGCTCTTCTTGATCTTGCATTGATAAATTGCTAAATATCGTGAGATGAATGATAAGCTATTTAGAGAAAAGTTTGAAATGAAAAATCTCGTTTATAATACTAAAATAAATTGAAACCTTTTCAAGAAAAATTAGAAGCCAAAAGCTTAGATTTTAACAAACTACAAGAAGAATTCAGTGTAAAATCCTGTCACCTCAGATTTGCAAACATAGAAATTGCTAGATTAACTGCTGAAATTGAAGCATTGAAGTTAAAGTTTCAAAATACTGAATTCAATTTTAAAAAATTTGATGTATCAAGTGAAGTAGTTGAGTCCATACTTGAACATCAAGCCAAACGTTCTAGTAAACACGGTGAAGGACTTGGATATAGATCTGTTCCCCTCGTTTTAATAATAATTGTGTTTCAACTTCTGAAACCAAAGAATTTGAAGAATGTTATCTTTCGAATTTCATTAAAAAGGATGAATCTGGCATCACTGAGAGTTCTGAAATGAAATCTACTGATGCTTCTACCTCATGTGTAGATAAATTGAAAAGGAAGATTGAGGACAAGGAAGACTCACATGTTTCTATTCCTGATAAAATTAATTTTTTTGAAAACCGATTCTTTTTTTTTGTTTGATGATGAGAAATCTGACATTAAAACTCTTGATGTTTTAAAAAAACCATGTGATGTTAGTTTTAAAAAATCTAGGACAAAGGTTTTGGTTAACAAATCTGTTTCATGCTTGTGTGCGTGTGGAAATAATTTGAGTAAATCTGGACCTGGAAAAAATTCCAATACCCCCTTGAATTGACAGACATGTTTTAATTGTCGAATTGCTGGACATATAGCCAGAAATTGTCCCCAACACTTGTATGCTTCTCAATATGAACAGGTTTGGCAGAACGTGCCAAAAGGGAGATCTCATAAAAGAAAACCCTCGAGGTCACATTATCGAAATAAAAAGTTTAATGACACAAATGCCAGGAATCAAACTACTCAAAAAAAAAGCCTGATTGAAAAGATGATTATGTCTTACCAAACTTTGTGAGATCAAAGTCATCTCAAGAATCAACTTCAAATAGTAGTTTTGAGTCTAAATTTAATGCAATTATTCCCATTTGGTTCAAAGACAAACGATTTAAATCTCATTATAAATGGGTTCCTAAAGGCAGTGTCCAAAAACCTTCTGTTATTTCACCTATGTTCGATCAACATGGTATGAGTTTGGAATCAATTACGTGCATCGATAGTAAAGGTCAACCCAGTTTCCGTATGGACTGGGTTTCCAAATCTAATTAATTCCGCAACTTGTGCAGGAACACTTAAAGAAGAATATCATCAGATCGGAATGCCAAAACAATGCCTATATCATCGACATGAATCATAACACTCCGGAAAACGTCACTTGCTTATTCTCGAAAGCTTCAGAACGGAACGCCATGTTGTGGCATCGACGTCTCGGTCATGCCAATGCGAATAATATGAATCGTCTCGCAAAGAACGATCTTGTTCAGGGGCTTCTAATCAAGGACTTCATTACATTTGAAAAATGTGTTTCCTGTTCTCAAGGTAAGCATCATTGAAAGCCACACAAGCCTAAAATGATCAATTCCATTGATTTGCTCCTTCAGCTGCTTCATATGGATCTCTTTGGCCGTGTTAATGTTCTCAGTATTAACCATAGTTCTTACTGCTTAGTTATTATTGATGATTACTCACGTTTTACTTGAGTTTTCTTTTTGAAGAACAAAAGTGAACCTGCAGAGCTGGTCATGAAATTCATCACTCTTATCGAAAATCAAACAAATTTGAAGACGAATGCCATCCGATGCGACAATGGAACTGAGTTCAAGAACGTGGTATTGAATAAGTTTTGTGCAGATAAGGGAGTGCAGCGTTAGTATAGTGCCGCTCGAACACCTCAACAAAACGGTGTTGCTGAGCGTCGAAACAGAACTCTGGTTGATGTTGCGCGTACCATGCTGTGCAATTCTAAACCACTAGTGATCTTTTGGGCTGAAGCAATTAATACAGTTTGTTATGTTCAGAATCGGGTCATCGTCAACAAGGCTCAAATGAAAACTCCATATGAAATTCTTTATGGCCGCAAACCAAACATCTCACATTTCCGAACTTTTGACTGTCCTTGCACCCTTCTTCATCTTGAAGCTACTCCGAAGTTCAACTTCAAAGCGGATGACTGCTACATCGTTGGATATGCAAGCAAAACTGTGTATTGGGTGTATAACAAGGTGACCAAGCAGATCGTGGAATCGTATGACGTGCGTTGGCTAGAAGAGAACGAGAGGGATGCTCGTGTTGGACCCGATTGGTTGTTTAATTATGCTGACCTATTTAAACCGTTCTATGTGCTTTCTGGTGGTGTTTCAGGTACACAACCACGTTCTAGTGGAGTAAATAGAGATGATGATGCAGAAATTATTCTTGATCTCATTACATCGTCCGTTATCCTTGAAGACCCTGCTCTAAATGACGGTGCATCTCGTATTTCCAATATCGTAACTGAAGATGCTCCTGCTGACTCATCTCATGTTGTTGGCGAACCTCCAGTTGTCGATCAATCTGCTTCTCTTGAAGATGCTCTCAATTCTGATCCTACTGATCTTTTCGACTCCACTCTCGTGGATTTCCTCTTTCCCGAGAGAATTCCTGACGAGTATGTTGCAAGTACCTCCCATGACTTCAGATATTCTGACAGAGGTGCTTTAGGCTCAGGCAGTGTTGAGAATATAACAAATCTTTCGATATCTACTGCTTCGCTCGAACATGCTGTGCCTTCAAGAATACAACGAGATCACCCAATTGATAACGTGATTTAATCTTTGAATGATTGGGTTCAAACCAGAAGCCAAAGTGGTTCAGTCAACGAGTGCCTCTCTTCATGCTTTATTTCTCAAATAGAGCCGAAGAATTTCCAGATGGAACTTAATGAACCAAGTTGGGTAGATGTCATGCATGAAGAGCTTAATCAGTTTGAGAATTTGAATGTCTGGCAATTGGTGAAGGACTTGATTATACTGAAGTTTGGAACTTGGTTGACATGTCGTCCTACATCACGTTTGATCCCTGGCTACCGGTAGAACGACTTTAAACTCATGTACATCTTCGTACTATCGGGATGAACTGAGTACCACGTACAGTTAACTTCCTCAAGCAACAACTGTCTCCTTTCTCCGTGCCTTGGGTCCTATACTCGTCCCTGAATTGTCTTTACTCCTTGTACATTCTCGATGAGTTTATCTACATAGCCAACCATTCTTTCACTCTTCATGTCATTTGCTTCTCTTTTGGAACGCTAAATCATCTCTGGCAATCTACTAACCACCCCCATTCGAGCTAACAACACTCGAATATGTAGCTCTTTTTGGCTGAGCGTATCTGCCACTACATTTACTTTACCAGGATGATAAAGTTGTTGGATTAAGGTGTCTAAGCCATAACTATAATTTAGAAATATACATGAATTGACAGCCGCACAGTCCTTTTGGGTTGCCCTCATAACTGGTAGATGACAAGATGACTTATAAAGAGAGAGACAGAGATTGATTTATTAATGTATTATGTGAATAATATATTAATTAGAAATCATAATATTTAATTAATAATAAATCAGAAATTAATTAGAATTAATTTTGGGATTAATTAGATTAATTAAAGGTATATGGGCTGAATTGTAATTGTTCAATAGTTGAGCAACAGACATTTAGGGTTGCCTAATGGGTTGGACGAAATTCCAGGCTTGGAACCTTATGGATTTCGAAACCCATATATGGGTATTGGAGCTATTTATGGCAATGATAAGTAGATTTAGTTATATGATAAAAGCCTTATCATATCACGAATTTAAATAAGGCAGTTATATGCCTTATTACTTATCACCTGGTGACTATAAATAGAGGCTCCCTCCACGCCTCATATTCATGCCAAACACAAGGGAACCTCTTCCCTCTCTCTAGTCTTTCTTGCTTGCTAAGTTCTGGGTGTGAGCCATTAGAGGCACGACAATTGTAGTGCTAGCTTCCAAAGGTCAAATGTATGAAAATTATTCCTTATGAATTTTGATTTAACCTTAGTTATAGGTTCAATTGAGAAAAACATAGATCTATATTAAGGTGCATGTGAACTTAAGATTTAAGCTTATTGTTAGCATAGAACCCATCAAAAGTATCTCGCAATCATAATCCTTCAGCAGGTCCATTAACCTTCTCTGCCTCATATTCAACTCCTTTTGTTCAAACAGATACTTTAAACTATTGTGATTTGTGTACACCTGGAATCTCACACAGTGTAGGCGATGTCACCAAATCTTCAATGCAAGCACAATGGTAGCTAACTCCAAATCATGTACCGGATACGCTTGCTCGTGAGACTTGAATTGTCGGGATGCATACGTAATCACTCGCCCCTTTTGCATTAATGTGCATCCAAGACCAATCTATGAGGCATCGGTGAAAAGAATGAAATCTTCTCCACGTTGAGGTAACGCTAGCACCGGAGACTCACATAAGGCATGCCTCAATATTTCAAAGCCGCTTGCTGTACTTTAGTCTGTATAAACTTCTCTTTCTTTCTGGTTAGCTTGGTTAAATGCAACCTAATACTCAAAAAATTCTCAACAAATCGCCGGTATTAATCGGCTAATCCCAAAAGGCTCTGAACTTCAGTCGAAATTTTGGGTAGTTCTCAATTCATCAATTCTTATATCTTGGCAGGATCTACTTTAATGTCATATCGATTTATCACGTGACCAAGAAATTGGATCTCTTTCAACCAAAACTCGCATTTAGAAAATTTTCCGTAGAGTTTCTCTTTGCGAAGAAGATCAAGAACCAACTACAAATGATGTTTATGCTCGTTCTAGCTCTTGGAATAAATCAAAATTTTATTGTCCATAAAAACTATCATGAACTTATCCAAAAAGGAATGGGAAGCTCGGTTCATCAAATCCATAAAGGCCGTAGGAGCATTCGTCAAACCAAACGGCACCACTATACGAAATGTTGTATTGGGACGTCAGCCTCTCTCACTTTTAGCTGATGTTATCCCGACCTCAGATCAATCTTCGAAAAGTATAACGCTCCTCCTAATTGATTAAATAAATCATCAATCCTCGGCAGAGGATAGCAATTTTTCACTGTGATCTTAGTTAAATCAAGATAGTCTATGCATATATGCATAGAACCATCATTCTTTCTGACGAACAATATCGGGGCACCCCATAGGGACGAACTCGGTCAAATAAAACCACGATCTGAAGACTCTTGCAACTGCTTCTTTAACTACTCCATCTCTGATGGGGCTAACTGATAGGGTGCTCGAGCTATCGATTTTGCTCCCGGAACTAAGTCGATGATAAACTCTACTTGACGGTCTGGTGGTAAGCCGGGAAGATCGTCAGGAAAACATCAGGGTAGTCACATACTACCTCGAAATTCTCTACAGCAGGGCATGCTAACTCAACCTCAGTGACATGTGCCACAAATAAAAGAGAGCATCTCTCAGTATATCTTCGTGCTCTCGCATAAGATACCATCGGTATACTCTGAAAACGGTGCTCGCCTCGTATCAATGTTCGGGATCCTTCTGGCGCTCTTATAGAAATTGTCGTCTCATGACAATCCATATTCACTCTATTATCATCCAACCAGTACATTCCTACTATTACATCAAACGCACAGGTAGTAATATATTTCAAATCAATAAGGAATAAGATCATGTTAATTTCAAGTCGACACTGAGCATATGACTCCTCGCTAAAACACACTTTCCGTCCGTTATATCAACTATCAAACTCTCACTCGTCTCAGTAATCTGGACATGGAGTCGGGATGCAAAAGGCACAGATATAAAAGAAACTGTAGCACCATAATCAAAAAATACTCGTGCTCGTAAAGAGTTCAGGCTAAAGATACATGTGATCATGTCTGGCTGTTCTCGGGCCTCCTCTACAGTCATTTGAAAAGCTTGAGGCCTGGCGCTCCCGTTACCTCTAGCTCGTCTCTTTCCTCAACTATCTCGGCTTCGGGCAATCCAGACAAATATGGCCGCTTTCTCCACAATTAAAGAAATCTGACTTTTCTCCACACAGTCTTGAACCATGTGCCCGGTCTTCCACACTGATAACAGATAGGAGATGGGGCGCTCGTATAACAGTCTCTAGTGTGCTTTCGTCGACATTTCTCACACCATCTAGCCTTGGCTTGCCTCGAATCGCCTCGAGGTTGCGAACTCGGAACCGACTGCTTTTGGGAATAACCTCCCAACTTTCCTTTCCATTTTTATTTCCTACTTCCGATTTCTCTATCTCCCTTTTTCTCATCCTCTTGCCTCCTCAATTCTTTCTCTCTGGATTTGGTTGCCTTGACTAAATGAAAAGTAGCGAATCTTGAGCCTCTATAAAAACCATCGTATCTGGGTCTTTATATCCCACATATATCTATCAATCTTCCTCTCCTCTGTATCCACCATGTGGATAGAAACCCTTGCCTTTTCATTAATTTAATTGTGTACTGCTGCACCGACTATGCTCCCTTCTGTAATCTCATAATCTGTTCGTCTAGCCTTTCATTGCAATGTTGGAACAATATTCCTTCATAAAATTCAGTTAAAACTCTTCCCATGTTGGTTTAGGCTCTAAACCTTTCTCCACATCAATACATATATTCTCCCACTAGAATTGAGCATCCTTGTGTAACCGGTTAGTGGAAAACTCAACTTTATCTTTATCAGCACACTTGCACGTATGAAAAACTTTCTCGATATGAGTTAGCCAATTTTGGGCGGCGATAGGATCGTCGGTACCAAAGAAATCATTTTTCTTACACTTACGGAAAGTCTCATAACTAGCCTTTTGGCTCTATCGATCCTCCTGCCTTAGTAGGTGTAACTATCGGCTCACCTCGACCCTCCCTCCCCCATATAGGAGTAATAGGTGGTTGGTCCCGCTCATCTCTAGCCATTGCCTCTGCCTGAGGCTTGAGTAAAGTAGGCAGTAACTCTCTAACTGTCTTCGCTACCTCAGCAGCGATAAGTTCCTGGAAAGATGTCGGTAACTCGTGTGATCTCTTGCCTTTGGGCTGGCACCCTAGCCCTGAACCTTGTGACCCCGATTGCTCATCTCGACGGTCACCTCCCTCATTTTCTTTTCCAGTACTCAGAGTGAGGTTGAAAAAGAAATCAACTAATTTAGTCTCTTTTGTCTCGGTACTCTTTTATGTTGCATATCCCACTAAAACTCTCAAAATAGCACACATACTCATTACATGTGCATAGAGGGATAGTTGCATAGGGACTAATTTGAGACCTCTCTCTTTTATTACTTTGAGTCTAGGACTTACTCTTTAATGTCTAGTTCACTCAAACCTTGCTCTGATACCAACTTGTAAGACCCAGTTTCTTACTTTTAAATTACACCTTAAATTACTCAAAATAACCACATATATTATAGGTGTAACCAAAAGATAAGCAACAAGTTATACAAGAAGTTACCAAAACAAGAATAACACACACAAGTCAATCCCAAATCTAGGTTACAAAATAACTAAGATCAAAAGAAAACTTCCAAAATATCATATAGTCCCAAAAGATAAGTCTAAGTCCACCAGTACTCTATCCCTCTGCAACCTTCTTCCCCATGCCACGTGTAGCACCGACATCATAATCAATGTTTATGAGCTACAAATGCTTAGTGAGAAAAATACTCAAGATTTGGTGGTTATGCAACAACTTCTCAAAATAATGTAGTATTCAGCAACTACAAGTATATAAACTCTTTGACCTCATACTCTTTGATTATCTCGATCAATTAACAACAAAGGACTCTCAATCTTATGTAACTCGTGCTAAATGGTTATCTCAGCCAATTATAATCAAGAGTAACATACTTACATCCCAATTCAAAGTTTAGTAATGGAATAGAGTTACTGTTAGGTGAAAAACATGATCAATGAAAACAAGACAAACAACAATATTGAATATTCAACCAGTCGAATGATTTATTCACTATAATTAATATAGGGCTCCCAATCAAAGAGATGGGCACCTTTACAAGCACGATTACAATGAACTACGACTGTTGTTGTTTACGACTAGGGTTACATCAACTATATATACCAATAGTAAATGGACCAAGTATCCACAACCCCTTACGAATAGATAAGAACGGAAACCCTAGATAAATATGCAAACTACCAAAGATAAACACTATCCTGCAAGTTGTCAGTCTTCAGATCAACATCACCAGACTTCGGATTATCACAACCTTCGGATAGGAACATAAGTACTTCGTATATGAATCTCAACACAATTAATATCCCAACAATCTCCCCCCTTTGTAGTGAAGATGCAAGCTATCCGAAGTTAGAGCATTATAAAGGCTTTCGCAAGTTCCTTCCTAACAGCTATCCACCACTGAACATATTCCGTAAATTCATCTTTCGCATGCTCCGAATTATCATTATTAACACTCACACGAGTGATCAGCCCTTCCAAAAAGGTTGTCGGTAACTTCTCCTTCTGATCTATGTCAAAGAAAACTTTATTGATCGGACTGTTTCTAGCTTCTTTTCCTCCATACACCACTCCCCAAGGTTTCTGGAGTATCGTCCCTTCATTGTATTTGTTTACCCCAGTTAGTTTTTTATTTCCGGGGGCAACCGATTCATTGAACAACTAGGCAATCTCGTAATCCTAATCAGAGAAGTTTCGTATCTAGGAGCCCATAAACCTTCCAATCATATTCTATCAATTAGTGAGACTCGCTTGTTTAGACATCTTGTTTTGGTTCATCTTGTAGTACCTCTCAACCAGGACAATAAAATCGTTCGGGTCATCAGAAGGAAGTCTGCCACTGAGAAAGAACTTTCAACTTTTTGTTCACCTCTTCGCACATAATAAGTAAAATTTTGATAAACTCCTTCGAATAGTTCATTCATCTCAACTTGTCAATGCCTAGTATAGTATCTTCAAATTTGACCAAACTTTGATTTAATCCTTACCCAGGTTCGTATGAAACTTGGCCTTCTGTTCTTGAAACTTATTCTTCTCAGAAGACTCAAACTTAATATCGTATTGGTTAGAGGCAAAAAGCTTTGGATTATATAGAACGTCAAGCTAATTGTCTGTGATAATTTCGACTGAGTATGTCACCAGAGGAATTCTATGAAAGATCTCAAGCGAGATAAACACCAAAGACATTATCGTCTCGAACGTCCAGACCTTGGTTATCGGTGCCATTTCCCCTTTCTTTCCAAATCGACTCGTTATGACTGCATTTATTTGCCTTAGTTTCTCATATCCTTCGGCATTTCTTTGTTTCTTTTCAGCCTTGGAGAGTTCTTCCTGCAACCTTCTTGCGTTTATCAATAGAGGGCCCAGCCAAAAGTGGAACCGAAGATGCTGTTATTTGTGTGGTTGTCGTGGATGGGGCCGAACCAACACCAATTTTTATTCCACTGGAAAATCATTTGATTATGCTTGATGTGGATTTCGATGCAATGTCTTTAGAGCTTGGATTATAAGAATGACCCCCAAGATAATGGTGCCGGTAGAAATTGTTGTTTTGGATGTTGTTGTTGATGTAGGAGCAACAGTAAATCTCAATGTGGGTGTGGAAGAAGTTGTAGTTGCTGTTGTACCAGATTGAGTGGCTGGAGCCAAGGTGGTTGAAGGTGTGATTGTAACAGAAGTCATTCTGGTTGGTCAGTTTCACTACCCCTTGTGACGAAGTCTGGGCAATCTTTGGAGCACCTGGTAGACGACTAACCAGAGTAAGGAGCAGTGCGATATCTAGTATGATGGTCTCAGTTTTCTAAGAGACAAGGACCTTTGGTTGGGCATTCGCAATAGTGTAGGCCTTCTGTTGAGCATGATAAGCATGAACCATAGGTTCATACTCTGCCACCGTTTTCTTCGAAGTTTCCAAGTTTGAACGTAGGACTTGTAACTGAGTATCATGATCTTCAACGCTTCGTTCGCTATTTCATCAATAGAAGCAGACAAGGTCTTAAGCTTGGCTTTGGCTTTCGAGAGGGTAGTATTGCGGTTGGTGACCACTTTTGTGAGTTGGCATTTGTTGATCATAAAGCAGCTGAGTCTTTTCTTCCAATAACTTTTCCATCGCCTAACATCCGAGATCAACCTTCTCTAGAATATGCCTGCTCACATTTCAAACTTTGTCTTTAATAACCTTAACGGCCTGAGTAACTTGCGATTCAACCGTGTTGGTAATGGATTTCTCCAGGGAACTAATGGAGGCAGACATAAGTTGACTTGTAACTTCCGATGAGGTATCCGAAAGTATAAATGGTTTGAGATTTGACTAAAAGGTTGAGCTTGTGATTCAATTGATGATATTTTTTCATAGAAACGAGGGTTGTGTCATGTTCATCATCATCATCATCATCATCTTGAATTTAAGTAGGAACAATTTCAAAATAATCTTCACAAGTAGATCAGCTCCTTCGGATCCATGATCATATGGTGAATCTGTTGGATTAGGTGTCTAACCCATGACTAATAATTTGTATTAACTTGATTGATAGTAGCAAAGTCCATTTGGGTTGCCCTCATAGTGGGTAGTTTGATAGAATGACATAAAGAGAGAGAGATATATTGATTTATTATGTGATTAATAAATCAATACAAATAATTTGTTGATATATTATGGAGATAATATATTAGTTAGAAATAGTATTATTTAATTAATCAGCCGGAAAAGAACTTAGAGATAGGGTTTATCTCAGTTTGGAGTCAAATGAGGTTTATCTCTAAGGCTTATCTGGTAATCACTTGTAGCCTATAAATAAGGGCTCCTAGCCACCTGTTTTTTATGCCATTCTCTCTGCTCTCTGTGGAATTTCTGTTTGTTCAACTTCCTGCTTTGGGTGTGATTCCATTGAAGGGAAGACAATTGTCTTGCTAAGCTTTCCAAAAATCAACTAAAGGTTAGTTTTTCTTCTGTATTTTTTTTTTGAAAATTTCGATTGGCCTTAGGATTATATTATATGTTCAAATAGTAAAAACATTGATCTTATTAGGTTGTATGAGAACTTAAGGTTTAAGTTTTTGCATAAAACCTATCAGTGGTATCAGAGCTTTTGGTTGTTTTCTGTTTGAATTGTTGTAATAGTTATACCTTGTATTTAGGGTTTATAGAATCTAAACCCTAATTATGGCCTGATAGATTTAAGGTTAGGGTTTTCGAAACCCTAGCCCCTCCCCACCTTATTTGCGATTTTGACAATTAGGGTTTAGAAGGTTTTTCTATTTTTGGTAATTGTGATTAATTAATAAATGGATAACATTAAACCCTTCTGTGTTATTTTCGTAATCTAGTGGGTTAAGGATAGGATTAAATTAATTTGATTAATTTGTGATGCCTATATGATATAATTATTTAATTAATTGTTTAATTAAAAGATAAATATTAAATCTATTAAGGTTTAAATTTAATTTTAAATTAATTGTTAATTTTCAAAAATTAAATAGTTAAACCAATAATGTTTTAAAAGTTTAAAATACATCTTATATATATTATTAAAACATAATACATATTTGTATAAGAATTGGTCAGTCAAACCGCTAGAACGCCTCATTCATGAAGCTAGTCTATAAGGAAGGTATAAGGAAACTGCCTATAAAATGGCAGTTAAATGGGTGTCCACTCTCACCCACCGCTCTCTTGATCGCTGGAGGGTCGTTAGCCAAACAGGTTTGATAGGACCGCTTAATCTCATTAAAAGTATAATGTTATTAATCAAATCTAGTTACTTTAGGATAAATGTGAAAGATATGCTAACCCATGAAATTGCACATTGCACTTTATGAGACATTAGTGGAGCATGTGTGGTTTACCGGCACACTAATAGGGGCTCATAAAGATTGGAAATGGGTATCTCAAACTTATTATTGTTGATGGAGCGTGTGTGGTTTACCGGCACATCAATTTGATATGATAATTGACCTTGAGGTTACCAAGCTAATTTACATGGTTATTCACATCTAGTTTGTGATCCTCGGCAACCCAGTCACAAACATAGAGCATAGTCCGAGATTAAACATGCTATTGAACAGTTCAATAAATCTCAAAGATCTAGGAATTTCACTTAATATGATTATCTTCTGTGGTGAAATTGGTGAATCGTCATTCGCCTACCTTTATAAGATTTACAGTTAGATTACGACATCCCTCTTCTAAGTTGTGAATTATATAGTTGGGTCCCAGCCTTAATTATTATTATTGGGTTAATATTAAGGAATATATATCTAATTAAACCTACCTTCTTTTATAGATGTCTTCCGCTGATGCTTCTGCTTCCCATTCTGCACTCGCACCCCACTCCAACAATAACATCACTTCGATACTCTCATTGTGCTCCCGAGTAACATTAGATGGCACTAATTACAATGACTGGATGAGGAATATCAAAATGGCTCTGAGGTTTGAGGACAGAGAGTATGTCCTTGAAAAGGAGCTTATCGAATTCGGTCCTGAAACCGCTACTCCCGAGGAATATGCCTCATACAAAAAGCACTATAATGACGCCACCAAAGTGGCGTACATCATGGTTGATACGATGTCCCTTGAATTGCAAAGATTCTATGAAGACTACTGGCCTTACAAGATGAATAAGGACCTTGCAGAAAAGTTCCGCAAGCGCGATCGTGTCGAGAAGTGTGAAGTAGTCTGAGCCCTTATGACATGCAGGCTCAAGGATGGAGAGCATGTCTGCACCCACGTGCAAAGAATGCAAGGTTATGTGGAGAGGCTGCAGAAGCTGAATATGCAGATTAATGAGGAGCTGGCTATTGACATGGTCCTTAACTCCTTGCCGAGTTGTTATGACCCGTTTGTACTGGTGTATCATTTGAACAACACTCAGACCTCATTGGCTGAGCTGCATAACATGCTGCAGACTGCAGAAGACGGGCTGAAGGGTAAAGGTGTACCTTCAGTGAACACTCCTGTCTTGGTGATTGGACAATGAAAAAGAAAGAAAAGGAAGGGTCCACCCAAGTAAAATTGGAAGGACAAGGTTCAAGCTGGGTCATCCAGTAATGGCTCGAGATCCAGACCTTCTAGCATTCCACATGTCTTGAACCCCAAAGATGTCGACTGCTTTTATTGCAAAGAGAAGGGCCACTGGAAAAGAAGCTGCCCCAAGTACTTGCAGGACATCAAGGATAGCAAAGTGAAGCCATCGTCAACAGGTATATACACTATCTTTAGAAACTCATCATCTTCTTGTTCTTGGGTCCTTGATACAGGATGTGGTTTTCACATTTGTTCTGATTTGCAGGGTCTAAAGGAAAGTAGGGAGGTGGCGCACGGAAAATAAACTTGATCATGGGTAATAGGCGATCGTCACCTGTAACGAAGATCGGAGTTTATAGCTTGATGCTTAGTAGTGATGTTAGTTTAGAATTATTAAGTTGTTACTATTCACCAGATATGGCAAGAAACATTATTTCATTTCATGCATTGTTCAAACAAGGTTTTCTGTATTCTTTTAATAATTTGAATGGTTCAATTTCTGTTTATAAGAATGGTGTCTTTATTTTTGAAGCTTTACCTTGTGATGGTGTGTATGAAACAGTGACTTGTGTAGACAATTTTGGTAATAGTGTGTTACAAATTGATTCTTATAGTGGTGTAGAAAAGGCATGCTTGTGGCACTGTCGTCTTGGGCACATCAGCAAGAAACACATCGCCCAACTCCAAAAGGATTGAGTGTTGGAATCATTCGATCTCAAGTCGGACGATTCCTGCGAATCTTGTCTTTTAGGCAAGATGATAAAGTAACCTTTCACAGGGTCTTGTGAAAGAGGTGAAGGTCTATTGGATATCATACATACAGATGTGTGTGGACCATTCAGATCAAGCACAAGGGATGCCAATCGGTTCTACGTAACTTTTACTGATGATTTTAGTAGATATGGCTATGTCTACTTAATCAACCATAAGTCACAAACCTTTGAAAAGTTCAAAGAGCTTAAGAATGAAGTTGAGAATCTATTGGGTAGGAAGATAAAGATGCTTAGATCCGACAGAGGCAGTGAGTATCTTAGTATGGAGTTCCTTGACTATCTTAAGAAATGTGGAATTGTTTCACAGTTGACACCTCCTAGAACACCACGGTTGAACGGTATTGTTGAGAGGTGTAACCGAACCCTGTTGGACATGGTTCGTTCCATGATGAGTCAAGCTTCTCTTCCCACCCACTTCTGGGGGTATGCCTTAGAGACTGCCGCCCACATCCTCAATCTTTCCCCTACTAAAAAGGTTGCCAAAACACCTCACGAGATGTGGACAGGGAAAGTTCCTTCGTTAGGACATATCAATGTCTGGGGTTGCGAAGCTTTTGGATACTTGTTCTAAAGACCGAGCGATGACGTGGTATCTGTAGCGAGACGAGGAGTCTTTCGAGAGAGAGAGAGAGCTCCTATTCAAAAAGGACAGTGGGAGTACAATTGATCTTGAAGAAATTCAGGAGTCATTCAATGGGGAAACCTTAGGAAAAACTAGTACCCAACAAGAGGAAGAAGTTCATGTTGGTCCGAGATACATTTATTACCTCTTAGACGCTCCAGTAGAGTTAGCATGCCACCCGAGTTTTATGGTTTCCATATAAATACGGATAGTGACACGTTTGTCAGTGATAGGACACTGGTAAATTTGGATGAGCCAGCTAGCTACAAGGAAGCAGTGGTGGGCCCTTAATGTGCTAAATGGAAAGAGGCAATGGACAGCGAGATCAAGTCCATGTATGACAACTAAGTTTGGAAATTGGTTGATAATGTACCAGTTCGAAAGACAGTTGGGTGCAAATGGATCTTCAAGAAGAAGACCGACATGTATGGAAAGGTACACACCTTTAAGGGTCGACTGGTTGTGACAGGCTTTACACAAACCCCGGGGGTTGACTATGACGAGACCTTCTCACCAGTGGCCAAGATTAAGTCCATTAGGATAATGCTAGCCATAGCTGCGTTTCATGACTATGAAATTTGGCAGATGGACGTTAAAACCGTTTTCCTTAACGGGAAGTTGACAAAGGATGTTTACATGAATCAGTCAGAGGGCTTTGTGGACGCAAAGTATCCTAATAAGATGTGTAAGCTTGAGAAATCAATCTACAGATTGAAACAAGCTTCTCGCAGCTGGAATCTCTGCTTCCAGGAGAAAGTCAAAGAGTTTGGTTTCTCTAAGAGCGAAGATGACATATATGAAGGCTAGTGGGAGTATACTTACTTTTCTGGTGTTGTATGTTGATGACAAATTACTCATGGGAAATGACATTCCAATCTTGCAAGATGTTAAGTCTTGGCTTGGGAAGTGTTTCGCCATGAAAGACCTTGGAGAAGCTACCGATATTCTCGGGATAAGAATATTGAGAGATAGGAAGAAGAGACTAATGGGACTTAGTCAAAGCACATACTTGGATAAGTTACTAAAGAGGTTTAGTATGGAAAACTCCAACAAGGGAGAGCTGCCTATCCAGAGCAATGCAAAGTTGAGTAAGACTCAAAGCCTAAGTACAGATGAGGAAATAGCTTACATGAGTTGGGTACCTTACGCTTCGGCGGGGGGTCGATCATGTATGCTATGACATGTACTCGCCCTGACGTGTCCTTTGCTTTGAGCATGGTCAGTCATTATCAGGGAAACCCTGGCAGAGCTCATTGGATAGCTGTAAAGAACATTCTCAAGTATCTACGGAGGATGAGGAACATGGTTCTAGTCCTTGGTGGCAGTGATACATTGAGAGTTAGCGGGTACACTGACGGAAACTTCCAGGCAGATAGAGACAACGGTCGGTCTCAGTCGGGCTGGGTATTTCATTTGAATGGAGGAGCGGTTACTGTGGCTGATTCTACGTGTGAATCAAAGTACCTAGAAGCGAGTGAAGCGTCAAAGGAAGCGGCTTGGCTGAAGAACTTCATCGGTGACCTTGGAGTAGTCCCGACAATTCAGGAGCCCAAGGAACTTTTCTGCGATAACGAAGGAGCGGTTGCTTTGACAAAGGAACCGAGAGATCATGGAAAGTCCAGAAAAATCGATTGAAAGTACCACTACATTAGGCATAGGGTAGAAGTAGGTAACCTCCTGGTGAAGAGGGTGTCATCTGAAGAGAATCCAGCAGATCCCTTGACAAAGGCTCTGAGTAGGATCAAGCACAATCAGCATGCAAAGAGTATTGGATTGCGAGATGACATTAGTTTTCTAATTAGATAGGTTTCTTAAACTTGTAACAATGTAAATGTAATTAACTTTGGTGAATTAAAAATAGAGAATTATTTTGCATTGTGTTTCATTTTGCATGTTTTACTTCTTGAATAATATAATTATTCAAACATCTACAGTCGCTCATACTTTAGGGAGTAAGTAGTGAATCAAGACTGTCATGAATTGGTTTGTAGACTGTCTAAGGAGTTATACATAGCAACAACATTGCTACAACATTCATGAGTACTTAGAAAATAGAGATTTGAGTATTGGATAAACCCACGCTCAAAGAATTGCTTCGTGGATTATATCGCGAGCAATTTTGAGACGATAACATCTTATGATCTTGAAGCAGAGACATATGACTTATAATTTGCAAGGCAATTGTTCATTGATAATACGAAAACGCATCGATAACTCGATGTTATAATACGTGTTGTTGTGAGCGATTTGACTTGTAAAAGATATAAGCATATGAGTTAAAGCTTATTCGTTCCTTGACCATGATAGGAAACAAATATCTGTAGGCCTCTCGATGATTTTGAAGTTGACTGAAAGTGTTGGCCAACCAGGACTAAATTGAGGTGTTCAATTAGAAGTCTTAATGTCATATGCAAATCAGAAATCGGGAAACGGATTATCGGACTAAGATTGATCTTAATCCATGTTTCAAGTCCGGAAAATATCTTGTTGGACGGAGGATCATATGATTACTTATCTATGGACAGAACTAACTAGGTCAGACTTCGGAAACGGCTTTTTGGAAGCTACAATTTGTTGATCAATTAGAGGGTGTACTGACAATTATAGTCATAGACTTATCCAACTGGGATACTGTTCGATTAGGTGTCTAAGCCATGACTAATAATTTGTATTTACTTGATCGATAGTAGCAAAGTCCATTTGGGTTGCCCTCATAGTGAGTAGTTTGACAGAATGATATAAAGAGAGAGAGATTGATTTATTATGTGATTAATAAATCAATACAAAAAATTTGTTGATATATTATGGAGATAATATATTAATTAGAAATAGTATTATTTGATTAACAATTCATCAGAAATTAATTAGATTAATTTTGGACATTAATTAGATTAATCAAGAGTACAGGGGCTAAACTTGTGACTATTCAATAGTTGAATTAGACACGCGCAATGCGCGTGTATATGGCCGCGGCGCGCGTATCAATCAGCCGAAAAAGAGCTTAGAGATAGGGTTTATCTCAGTTTGAAGTAAATGAGGTTTATCTTTAAGGCTTATCTGGTAATCACTTGTAGCCTATAAATAGGGGCTCCTTGCCACCTGTTTTCTGCGCCATTCTCTCTGCTCTCGTGGAATTTCTGTTTGTTCAACTTCCTGCTTTGGGTATGATTCCATTTGAGGCAAGACAATTGTGTTGCTAAGCTTTCCAGAAATCAACTAAAGGTTAGTTTTTCTTCTGTAATTTTTTTTTTAAATTTCGATTGGCCTTAGGATTATATTATATGTTCAAATAGTGAAAGCATAGATCTTATTAGGTTTCATGAGAACTTAGAGTTTAAGTTTTTACATAAAACCTATCAGAATCAGCCATATCGGTCGAAAAGAATACTAACTTTAATGGCATTTCAATGGTGGTGAAGATTGTAGATGAGATATGCAGTGGAGAAAGAAAATTGGCAGTAGTCTCCTTTTCATGTGTAAAATGTGTGTCCACATTGGATGTATGCAAAGGGGTTTTAATATGACTTGTCTCCGCATTAGATGTTTCAACACAAGTCATATGTGTCGAGACCAAAGGATTGTTAGATAAGGAGAAGGGAGGTTCAGATGCTGGTAACGTTGTAGCGGGCGCTTCGGATGTAATGGGAAGGATGAGGGTGTTGTCATCATGTGATGTTTCTTGCATGACTTTCTGGGTTGACCTTGGCGTTTGCTTTTTGGCTTCTCTGCTGGAGGTTCAAATGGTTCAGCAGCACCCTTGCATTTACCCTTTGTCTTTTGAAGTTCGAATTCAGTAACCCTGCCAAATTCATGTTTAGGGCAGGGAAGGGTGAAGGTCTTGTGGTATGCAACAAGGACTAGATTGTCATCATGAATGAGATGGAGCATGGACTCAGGGATTTGGGCAACGAACTCGTAATCTTTATCCGAAGTAGAATATGGAACTTAAACCATTCTGAAATCATGGCATGGTGCATCCGGATGAGTAGGCACCTTCTCATGCGAGTAAATAGCCTGAACAATCAGAGCCCAGAAATGTGTGGAAGCGATCTCCATAGCTCTCTTTGCATGGTTGACATAGGTCAAGAAATCTGTCCACAAGATGTTAGCATAATCTACACGGCAGTTATAGAAAATACCATAGTGGATTAGAAGGAAGCTATAAACAGCAGACTCTAAGCCTGAGGTCCTGCCGGAGAGGCTCCTCAGAAGAACGCAGAAGAAGTATGCCCAAAGCAGAGGTAGGCATCTCTTCTTGAAGTGACTCAATGACCTGGTAACTAGAGTATGGCCCATTTCATTCAGCATGTTAAGTATCTCCGACTGAGAGGCTGTGTTAGGCCCTATTTTGGTGGTTTATGCTTTATTACTTGTTTTGTTTATGTTTGGGCTTGCTTAGTTAGACGGTTATTATAAATAGTTCTATAGTTGGCCTGTTCAAGGGTGGGTTGGCTGAGTATCACATTGGGAGAAGTCTAGAACTCGTGTAATGATATTATGTGTGTGATCATTATACCAAACATTCAAGTAAATCAATACAAGTTCATTTGATCATCTTATTCGTGTTTTCTACTCCATATTCATCTTTTCTTGACTGTGTTTCAATTGGTTTTCCGCACCAATTGAATATTTACATGATTGATATTGTTTTGGCAAACATTTGGACTTACAATTGGTATCAGAGCTAGAAAATTTTTTTTTATTATTTTGATATCAATCATTTTTGCAAATAAAAGGATCAATTTTGGTGTTTTTGGTGTGTTGTTCGTGTGTTTCTGTTCATCAAGCTCATAACACCTCCTTCGTGTTCATCGAAAGTCTATTGGTGGAAGGGTTTCAAAATCCCGCAAATTAAGGAATTACCACAATTTTAGTGGTTGTTTGGTGGGGTCAAAGAGGTTTCTCGGTGCTTTTAAAAGGAGTTGTTCGGCGGCAGATGAGGTTTCTCAGTCAACTTTAGGTCAAAGTTGTTCATCGGTCGTCTCCAAGTCAAAGGAACGTTCTTCGGTCAAACCTTGGTCAACAGGAAAGGTTATTCGGTCTGCATCAACCGAACAACCTGGTTTCTCGGTCATCCTCACCAACAACTGAGTGGTTCGGTCAATTTGGTCTGAAATTTGGTTATTCGGTCAACCCAAGGGTTCATCGGTCAATGCAGTCAAATATTGATTTCTCAAGAGTTCAACATGGTCAAATCAAGGGTTCTTCGACTGACTTTTTAACATATTTAAAATTCAATTTTTAAATAGTAAAATGACCACCGAAACAAAAGATGTGTGTAAAAACTCATGTTGTTTGGAATGTGAAATAAAAATTAACAAATATCGCGAAATCAACAAAAACCTTGTAAGGGAAATTTTTGAACTTGAAAACTTAAATTACAACCTTAATAAGAAAATTAAACCTTTACAAAAAAACTGGATGCAAAGATAAATGATTTTAAAATATTACAGGACGATTATAGTACAAAAAATTGCCTTCTCAAAATGGCTAACGAAGATATTGTAAAACTAACTATTGAGCGTGACTCTTTGAAAGCCAAAGCTCAAGATAAAGTGTTTGTTTTTAAAAATCGAAGGGTCAAGCACGATAGTCGAGTCGATGATTGAATCTCAGTTTAAGTGGGATGAAAATCAGGGTCTTGGGTACAAAAGGGTTTCATCTCCATTTAATTACAATTGTACCCCACCCCTTGACTTAAATGACATTTTTGTAGCTGCAAAATCAAGCCAAGCTGAGAAGGATGTCCCAGAAAATTCTGATGAATTTGTTAAGTGTGCAGGTAATGAAAATTCTTCAGATATCACATCTGCTAGCTGCTCAACAAGAGATGATGATGCTGTCAGGAATTTAAATGATCAGACTTCTGATAAGCACACGTCAAGGAAACCTCCAGAACATGCTACAATGCATACATGCTGCTGTGGGCACTCACAAAAATCATCAACCTCTGGATCAGGACACAGTCCACATCGTGTTGTCAACAAACGACAAACATGCTACAACTATGGTACTCTTGGACATATTGCCAGAAATTGTCCTTAGGGTGCTCAAAGTCATAGAAAAATGCAAAGAGGGAGATCCGTCAAGAGAAATCACTCCAGATCTCACTCAAGAGATGGTGACTGGAATGTTGCCAAGGTTAGAAGACAAGCACAAGGGGACATAAAGATCAATCCCAGAGATGACTCTACAAAGACAGAATCCATAAATTCAATGCCATCTCAAGGATCCAGATTCAATGCACACTAGCAGTACATACCTAAAGCAAAAGGCAAACCAACTCCTAAGATAAACGATGGAACACCCAACTAGTCAACCAAAAGGAAATCAAGACCAAACTATCAATGGGTACCCCAAAGGGAGTAATTCTAAACCTTCAAAATGTTCTGTTAATTCTTCAAAATCCATTCTTGATAAACACGATATGGTATGGGAGCAAGTGATACACTCAGACGGCAGTGGCAAACCTAGTTATAAGATGGACTGGGTTCCCAAAAGGAACTAATCCTACATTGTGTGCAAAAGTAGCCATTGAGGCATATCATCAAACTTAAGTTTGTTGGTAATGGCTACTTCATGCACACAATGGGAGACATATCTCTATTATGAACAATTCAGACCTTTATAGAGAATATGTGTCCATTACTGAAAAAGGAATTGCAATCTTCAAAAGGAATGTCATCAAAGTCTCTTCAATTGCTGATACACGGTTTGATCTCTCCAATTTTATCTCTGATTTTGAACTAATGTGCTCATTAATGTTTTGATTTCTGTTTCGTGACAAATTTTGTTTTTGTTTTAGTTTATCTCCTTCTGTGCCAAATTTAAGGGGGAGAATAATTTTCATAAAAACAAACAATAAATTACAAAAATACAAAAATACAAAAATATTTTTTATAATTTTCATATCTTTCTTTTCAGAAAATTAAAATCCAAAAATATTTTCGTTTATGTCTTTATGTGTTTAAAGTCTCTATATATCAAAACTGACTGTGTCAATTAATTGTCCAATCTTTTCTTGTAAGTTAGTTTGTTCCTGTTTCGAAATGATACCAATGTAGATAAATATAGCTGTTTTCAAGTCAAATAAAATTCATATACATTGCAAAATGAGGTAATTGGGGTTGAAGTGATGTATAGAAGGTTCAGTATTTGATTAAGGACTATAGGTGCTTATTGTGGTCGTCTATCTGGTTCATGTGCTATCACCATGAACTTAAGTTCATTAAACTTCAAGTTATTGTGCAAGTGTCATGTCTAAGAATAGGTGTCTACTTAATTTCCTCTACATACATAGTTTATCAATCCTGGCTTTCCCAATGATATGGGTCAGAGAGAAACTTTTAGTATACTATCTTGGTTTGCTGAGTGTGTCAAATTGTCACAACCCGCACTAAAGTAGTGTGTGGTTAGGATAAAAGAGGCCAATGAGTCTACATGTCAAAAGGGTCATTAGGATTAAATTGAAAGAGGCACAAAATCAGCCAATCTAGAGACCCTAAAAGAGGCCAATGAGCTCACATGTTTAAAGCCTAAGGAGCATCAATTTAAATTGTGTAAGAACTCCTCAAAAAGATGCTAATGATGCACAAAAGAAGCCAAAGTTCTTAAAAGATGCCAATATTGCACAAGGCAAAAGAGTAAGGAAAACATGTAAGAGATATGACTAAAAAGGAACATAGACCTAAGGAAAAGAGCCAGTTAACCAAAGAGTTTCTCGATTAGAAAGAGGAGATAACTTGTGTATGTTATGGAAATTTTGTTTGAGAGAGAGATTCTTGAGATAAAGCCTTTCACTCAAAATGAAGAAAATGCAAAACCGTTTCAAATCGAAACGAATCTTAAGATAAATTTCCAGGTTGGCAATTCTTTTGACACAATAACCGTTTGTTTCCTTCTATAAATGCTAAATTTGTATATACATCATTTTAACAATGATTGTATGTGATGCAACTATGTGAGTTTTATTCGCAATGCAAACGTAAGCCTATTCTAAACAATATCAACAGAACATTGAACTAACTTAATTCTTGATGGGAATAATTAGATCGTTGTCATCACAGTTTTCAAAATCAATTCGCTTCAAGTTAAATTTTTATTTTTATTTTTATTTTATTTTATTTTAGAAAATCAAATATCTCCGTAAATCTTTGATTTAGGGGGAGAAATTGTGAAAAACAAATAAAAATTTAAAGAAATTGTGAAAAGCAAATAAAAATTTAAAAATCTTTGAAAATCAAATAAAAATTTAAAAACTTGCAAAATAAATTTATTTGCTTGTGAGTTTAATGTTTTTATTTTATTTCCTTTTTAGTTTGTCATGAAACATAGAAATTTAAATTTTTATTTGGACCGATTTTCAATTTGGGCGAATTTTGTATCTCGGTGGACCTTGGGTCGAGAAACCCTAGGTCCACCAGTTGTTTCTCGGGGTATTTAAACCCCTCTCGTCCGTCTCTTACCTCTTTTCAAAACCTAAACGCCCACCATATGTTATTCTCTCTCTCTCGCAAACTCTGCAACTTCGTTTCTCCTATCTCTCTCGATTTTTTGCATGTTTGCTCCGATCAAAGGTTGTTTTAGCATCAATAGGTCTTCATTAAACGATTGTTCGGTTTGATTTTGGTGTTAATGCAGGTTTTTCGGGGAGTTTTTGTGGTTCGGTGCCGAAAAAGGGGTTTCTCGCCCCTGCTGACGTCATCTGTTATCCGGTTCGTAGACTAGATCCGCGTCGGACCGAACAAGGTCACACGACTCGATCCATGTCGACCGAATAACCTCATTTTGATCGAAAAACCTTCTTGTTCGACCCGCTCCATCCATATTTACGCGTTTTTAACCGAACAACTCTTTATGGACCGAACAACCTCCCTTTTTGGACCGAGCAACTTGCCACTGGACCGAATTTATCATCTTTAGGCCGTTTTCAGTCCATTGGACCTAAACTTAATTGATTTGGATCACGTGTGCGATTTGGACAGGAATAAATGGACTAAATAATTTATTGAGATTAAATGGAATTAAAATGTTAATTTAAAATTTAGTTAATTTTTATTAATTTCATTAACTTCGGTAATTTGTTTAGAGTAACATCGTGAGTTAAAATTCTTAAGTTTTCGTGAAACATTTTCTCACTTAGCCAGTTTAGTGCAGATCAAATATCTACTGCGAATTATCTGAAATACGTGG
Organism: Cichorium intybus; assembly: GCA_023525715.1. NCBI lineage: Eukaryota > Viridiplantae > Streptophyta > Magnoliopsida > Asterales > Asteraceae > Cichorium > Cichorium intybus. The sequence goes on along the minus strand of CM042013.1, from coordinate 105,074,106 downwards.
ATCACCACAACATCCCTGGCTATTTGGTGGAGTTACCTGAGGCATACAAGAAGGATTTCCAGTCAATGATCAACGGTCTCAACAACTGTCGCATCACTCATGCACTTCGTGTAAATCCGGTCATCTGCATAGACTTGATAAATGATTTCTGGAAAGGTGCTGCAATCAGCAAGGTGCGAGAAGGTGCTGTGACAATCAAATCAACCGTACAAGGAGTTGAAATCATTATTTCTGAGCAAGTAATTCGCGAAGTCCTTCATTTTGGTGATGAACCTGGATTCCCAATCGAGTACCCAGTGGAGAAAGTGAAGTCTGGTCTGGATAAACTAAGCTATGAAGGAGAATACCCACCTACTATCAAAAAGATGCTACCTCCCTTTTGGAGATTTCTTGCACATACCTTTGTGGTTTATGTCTCTGGAAGCAATGGAGGATCTGACGAGATTAGCAAGGTCGCTTCATTTGTATTTGTGTCCCTTGCTCTGGACTGGGAGTACAACTACTCAAAATACGTTTTTGAAGAATTTCAGAGCAACCTTCAAAAGGCGAAAAAGGATCTCTTCTTGATGTATCCCCGATTTTTGCAAGAGATCCTCAACCAGAAGTACCCACAACTTCAAAAGACTACCAACACTCTTGACTTGAAGCTTATGAGCCCTCATACCTTTGTGCTGATGAAGCAAGTCAGAAAGAATTCCTATACGGGAGCAAAGAAGCTGGTGAAATTGGGTAGATTTGCTGATGAGGCTGCTGATGCACCTGTTGCTGATGCCAATGAGGCTATAGAGGTACCTGTTGCTCCTAATGTCGAGGTACAGCAAGTCAAAGCTAAGCTGGTATTTCGTTTAGAGGAAGCCATTGATATTGCTGACGATGATGAAGAGAAAGAAGAGGAGAATCAAGGAGATGATGTCATTGAGCTCACCGAGAAAGAGATTGAAGATATGATAGAAAATGCTTTTGGTCCTAGGAGAGACGAAAATGAAGACGAAATAGAAATACCCTAGCAGTCTTTGTTGATTCGTCCTCAACAAGATGTTGCTGATGTCACTGTGACTGAAGAAAAAGTTCAAGACGAACCCAACTGCCAACCCGATCCAATTTAAAAGAAGAAGACTAGATCCATGACCTGGAGTCTATCGTCGTGAGGCTCCCAAAGACACTACAACCACAATCCCTGCGCCCACTGAAACAGAACCAAGCCCGGTAACCCCTGCTGTTCAAAGCCCTATTGTTCAAGATCAACCAAGCGAAGAATATCCTGAAATCCATAGTCTGATGTTCGACTCCAATCCTATGGACATGGATGATCAAAGCCCTATTCGTGAAACGACCTGTGAGCCCATTGTTGAATAAGTGGTGATTCCAACCACACAATTTCAAGCTGGTGGATGTTCTTCTGGTCCAACCCATGTATTCGCATCAAATGGCAAGAATATTATGCCCGACTCAGAATTTGTTGATGTAGTTTCTCTGCAAAATCGAGTCTTTGAACTCGAACAACAATCTTCTGAGAAAGATCTGAAAATCAGCAATCAAGACCTGCTGATTGGAAATCTTGATGTGAGACTGGCAAAAGTAGAAAAAGAAAATGCTGCCAAAGCACTGAAAATCACACAATTGGAAGCAAATTTGGGAGGAATGTCTGCATTGCTTCTTGACATGAGGGAGCGACTGTCTCAAAAGTTTGGTGTGGATTTCTTTAGTTCTAATGCTGGAGAGAACACAGCCGCCGGAGCTTCTAGCTCAAGACCGTTTACTTATGGTTCTCCAGTGAACATTGATCAATTCATGGCTTCTGGGCCTCACACCGCTGAGGATAGGAGAGAAGAACAGCGTCAAAGAGATCTTCAAAGGGCTAAACGAGGAAAGACTCTTGTCCGAGTAAATGCTGATCAGCGTGTTGTGGATAATGGTGAATCTACAATCTTTGTTGCAGATCTGACTGAACGGTTCTCTGACAGATATGGAAATCGATCAGGGATAAAGTGTTGGGGCTTTGATGAGACAAAGAACATGTGGTGGGTGAGAAGGAAGACTGACAATGTGGAATACTACAACCAGGCCAACCAGTTTACTTCTTGGACTGGGGTAGATCTAACAGAGTTATCTAATGCTCCCTTCTTCAATCCATCAAAAGATCAGAGGGCTTCGAGATTTTATCATTTCTTGGAAAAACAAGTGATTACCGGCTTCGAAACTATGAAGAATGCCAAATCCTTCCTCAAGAAACTCTATGGTGTGAGAAATGCTGAACGCAAATGGGTCAAGCACATTTTCTGGCCTGCTATAGACAAGCTCAAAGCTATTCCTATAGTTAATCCTCTTCCAGACAACACTCTCCACGACATGGATTTTTTGGGCTTATGGTCCAACATATTTCACTGTTGTGATAAAGCTTAAGGATAATCAGATTCGTCTGATCGAGCCTAAAGATTTGTTGATGTTCTTTCATAATGACATCAAGAAGCTTGCTCGTACGCATATAGTATATGAAAGTCCTCTCCTAGAAGAAACTGCTAAATCATTCACTGTGGTCGCCATAAGGATCGCTGAGAAAGGCTATTGGTATGGAGGTTTGGGCCGGCTACACATGAACATACTAGATCTCGATCTGTGAAGCAGAAGAAAGCAATAAACCAAGGGGCAGATTGTTGGGCCCTATTTTGGTGGTTTATACTTTATTACTTGTTTTGTTTATGTTTGGGCTTGCTTAGTTAGATATGGGTTTAGGCTAATCTTGTAATGGGCTTGTTAATGTCTGGTTAGTTTAAATAGTTCTATAGTTGGCGTGTTTAAGGGTGGGTCGGCTGAGTATCACATTGGGAGAAGTCTATAACTCGTGTGATGATATTATGTGTGTGATCATTGTACCAAACATTCAGGTAAATCAATACAAGCGCATTTGATCATCTTATTCGTCTTTTCTACTCCATATTCATCTTTTCTTGACTGTGTTTCAATTGGTTTTCCTCACCAATTGAATATTTACATGATTGATATTGTTTTGGCAAACATTGGGACTTACACGCCGTCTGAAAGGTTCCAGGAGTAGGCAGCCGGGGTATCTTGGCAAATTGAGTCTTGCCCACAATAACAGTCTTCTTTTCCTTCTCCAACGTTGCAATGTCAAACAGCAAATAGATTCCATCGGCACTCAGTTTGGTTGTTTGGTGTGCTTGATTAACCTAGAGTTTTGGAATCCTAGGGTTAGCAGTCATGGCAAACTGCAGACAGGTATTTTACAGACATACGACGAACATTGCCATGGATGACGAGTGAGCTTCAGCATCGAGATTGGCAATTTGATTTGCGTACATTGGCTTTATGTCCGGTACCGAGTTAGCCTCCGCCGAAGTGAACGAATTAGCACCAGTCTACATAATAAAGTTGCAGGTTTGCCGTTTTGCAGATCAGAGATATGAAGTAACAGAGTTGAAATTGGAGATTTGTGGAAACGGGAGGGACGTAAAAGGGTGTGTAGAGGTTATATAGTGTGGTTATGAGTGGAGAGAGAAAGGAGAAATTAATGGTTGGTATGAAACTCGAATAAGAGTAGTCCACGTCATCTGAGAATTGAGGGGACATTCACTTTTTACTTGGTTGATAGTTGCGTCTTCCCCAAGTAACCGTTATCTTGAATTCTGATTGGCCACTGTGAAATCCCAATTCAAATTAAAACGATTAGTATCCCTAAGAATCCGTCAAATCCCAACAATTCAGTAAGAAATAAAATAAAAAATAATAAAGAATAAGAAAATATTTTTGGCATTTTGTTGATATTGAAAACAAATTGCTAGTATACACGAAGTTTGAAGAGAATTTGCAAAGTGTGGCCTTGAGAAAAGTTGAAACAAGTGTAGCATATAGACTCGATAGGCAACAATTACTATCTCCATCTGAAGGTGAAAAGAATTCCAGTTGAAATGTCATACAACATTGCTTTGTATTGGATTCATGGGAATAAAGTTGGTGATTCTAGGAAGTCCGCGTTACATTCTGACACCTGGACATAACTTATGTGATCTACCAATCATACGATGTCTGAACCCTGTTTAATATTCAAACTTTGCATTTTGAGAGTTTTAATTGCGTACTAAGATTTCATCAGTTTCCTTAGTAGGAACTTAGATGACATTTCCCGTTCTGAAGGTCATTAATTATTACACTTCAGTGATTGAGCATCAAGGATTATCTGGAGTTGTTTCGTGTGAAAGCATATTTGGGAAAAAATATTTCATTTCACGAGATGGGATATTTGGACACTTTTCCCGGATGAAAAGTCTTTGGGAATCGTGCACGACTTCACGCTTATCACCAAAGACGGGTTGCTGTGATGTTCACACCTCCAATTAGGTTCTCAATTATGTTATATGATATCCCAATATTTGCATTTAAGACACCACGTATGCCTTTGAATTTTCTCGAAATTGATGTAAAATGGTGCAAGAAGTAGTTGACATCCGAAGATAAACCAACACAGAATTATGTTATTTGCACAATCAGTGTAAGCACAGTTCCCATATTATTTTTGAATTTTGCTTTTTGATTAAAATTTTTGCCTTTGCCAAGATAAACATTTTCCCTTCTTTTGGAATGGGAATTGTGTGCCATGTGTTTTACTTTTAAAAATGCATGTCACCCCATTTAGCTCAATGTGTAACTTCTTTGTAATGATCATGAACTTTGTTTCAAGAATTATCAGATGTACGTGTTGGTCCCCGATTGTATGGATACTCTTGCAAAGAGTGCTTATAGGCTGGTAGGCCGGTAGTTGTTGTGGTGTGATTACCTTATTTGGGGATATACCTTTGAGTGTCTGCGGAAGTAGCGCCGGTCAGGCAAGGTAGCCATGGGGCTTTGTAAGGGTGTTCTGGCGGCAGGGATCTAGAGTTTTGCGGGTCGGCATAGACTAGTCATGTGGTAGTAGGTGTGGTGCTTGAGCGGGTAGAATGATATGGGTTAGGTGTTGCTCTTGGTCGCCTGATCAATTCTCACGACTGAGGGAAAAATAATGAGTCGAGGATGGACTTTGAATTTAGCTGTGAGCTGGATGGAACAGAGAACTTGGGGAGCTTTGTTGATGGACAGATCAGCGAACCTGAATATCCAGCTGGTGGGCCAGACATGTCAGGGATAAGCCTGAGAGTCCTTAAGTGATAATTTGGGCAGGAATAGTCTGTTGATTTGGGGTTGTGTCGTGCGCAAGGTGTTAGACCCCGATTGTATGGATACTCTTGGACAGACTGCTTATAGGCTGGTAGGACGATAGCTGTTGTGGTATGATTACGTTATTTGGTGATATACCTTTGAGTGTCTGCGGAGGTAGCGCCAGTCAGGCAAGGTAGCCATGGGGCTTTGTAAGGATGTTTTGGAGGCAGGAATCTGGAGTTTTGCGGGTCGGAATAGACTAGCATGTGGCGGTAGGTGTGGTGCTTGAGCGGGTAGATTGATATTTGTTAGGTGTCGCTCTTGGTCGCCTGATCAATTCTCCAACTGAGAAAAGCATAATGGGTCAGGTATGGACTTTGAATTCAGCTGTGAGCTGGATGGAACGGGGAATCTGGGGAGCTTTGTTGATGGATAGGCCTGAGAGTCCTTAGGTGATAATTTGGACATGAATAGTCTGTTGATTCGGGGTTGTGTCGTGCGCGAGGTGTTGGACCCCGATTGTATGGATACTCTTGCACACAGTGCTTATAGGCTGGTAGGCCGGTAGTTGTTGTGGTGTGATTACCTTATTTGGGGATATACCTTTGAGTGTCTGCGGAAGTAGCGCCGGTCAGGCAAGCTAGCCATGGGGCTTTGTAAGGGTGTTCTAGCGGCAGGGATCTAGAGTTTTGCGGGTCGGCATAGACTAGTCATGTGGTAGTAGGTGTGGTGCTTGAGCGGGTAGAATGATATGGGTTAGGTGTTGCTCTTGGTCGCCTGATCAATTCTCACGACTGAGGGAAAAATAATGAGTCGAGGATGGACTTTGAATTTAGCTGTGAGCTGGATGGAACGGAGAACTTGGGGAGCTTTGTTGATGGACAGATCAGCGAACCTGAATGTCCAGCTGGTGGGCCAGACATGTCAGGGATAAGCCTAGAGTCCTTAGGTGATAATTTGGGCAGGAATAGTCTGTTGATTTGGGGTTGTGTCGTGCGCAAGGTGTTAGACCCCGATTGTACGGATACTTTTGGACAGACTGCTTATAGGCTGGTAGGACGGTAGCTGTTGTGGTATGATTACGTTATTTGGTGATATACCTTTGAGTGTCTGCGGAGGTAGCGCCAGTCAGGCAAGGTAGCCATGGGGCTTTGTAAGGATGTTTTGGAGGCAGGGATCTGGAGTATTGCGGGTCGGAATAGACTAGCATGTGGCGGTAGGTGTGGTGCTTGAGCGGGTAGATTGAGATTTGTTAGGTGTCGCTCTTGGTCGCCTGATCAATTCTCCAACTGAGAAAAACATAATGGGTCAGGTATGGACTTTGAATTCAGCTGTGAGCTGGATGGAACGGGGAATCTGGGGAGCTTTGTTGATGGATAGGCCTGAGAGTCCTTAGGTGATAATTTGGACAGGAATCGTCTGTTGATTCGGGGTTGTATCGTGCGCGAGGTGTTGGACCCCGATTGTATGGATACTCTTAGACAGAGTTCTTATAGGCCGGTAGGCCGGTAGTTGTTGTGGTGTGATTATCTTATTTGGTGATATACTTTTGAGTGTCTGTGGAGGTAGAGCCATTCAGGCAAGGTAGCCATGGGGCTTTGTAAGGATGTTCTTGCGGCACGGATCTGGAGTGTTGTGGGTCGGCATAGACTAGGCGTGTAGCGGTAGGTATGGTGCTCGACCGTTAAGGTATGAATTTTGGTTTGGGGGATTCGTCGTCGGGGTGTTCGTGATCTTTTATTAAAGGATTAGTGACACGTCGCAGTCATCAATGCAGTCAAAAATACAAGATTATACCTTACAGCTCACTAGCTAGCGGCAATGGTCGAACCGTGGAGTGAGTGGACAATATTATGTGTCAAGAACTCGACCAATCTATAGTGTCACTCTACAGACGGTTTTTATCCCCACATGGGAAAATAATCGGAAAATATCGAAAATACGCAATTATAACTATCGATCTAACTTGCATTCAAATCTCAATCAATCAAAACCAAATCAATATGATTCCAAGATGTACTAAGAAATCAGAAACCAGTCCAACTTCCACAATCAACACAACAGTTATTATTAAACCGAACTCGCGAATAAACATCAAATGTAATCAAAACAAAACTTCCATTAAAATTATGCCTACAACCAGAGCCGAATGCTTCGGACTTAGGGATGAAATCCAGATCTTCGTGGTCAACTGACTTCTACAAGTCAGAATCCTTGAACACACTAGAGAAGAAAAACCAAAAATTACGAAATAACAATGAAAATATCAAACTACCAAGTAATAACCACTATGCTACGAAAATTTGAGTCGAAGAAGCCTGAGTTCCCCACAAAGGTCGAATCTTCGCTCCCGAATCACGAACCGGAGGCCTCTATTTATACTTGCTGAAAATTCCTTCCCGCGCCTTGTGAAGGGTTTATATCCAAAAACCCCGATTCTTCACACTTTCAAAATTCAAATCTCTTCTGGTGACACAGCTCGCCGCGTCACGTAGCTCTTCTAGGCCCGCGACGTGCGTATGACTTCGACATTAAGTAGCCTTCCTTTATAACTTTGCCAATTTGTACGCTTTTTACCTTGTATTTCACACAATTTGCACAAAACAAACTTGGCACAAAATGTGAGTAATATCGTGATTTAAGATATATATTTCACTCAAAACAAAGCTCAATAACGTCTAGGATAGTTAATATTACCAGGCGTTATCTAACAAGAACTGAAACATTTTTGAATGCCTTCACTTTCAAAGTATATTGTGTTCGAAAAGTTAGATGAAAATGATTTTGAAAACAAACATGACTAGAATACCTTTTAGGAATCACGGCTTTCTAAAGAATCCTATATTACAAATTTTTAGTTCACAGGAGTGCACTTACTCATTCAGATTCTAAAGGTCGTTAACGAACTATCCATGACTTTCGATGTTGTCCGTGTAACGAGCTTTCGAAAACACTATCCCAGACCAGACGATCTTAGGTAGTGAGGTGCATAAATGCCCTCCAAGGTCACCCTTTTCGGACCTACCGGCTCGAACAACAAAGGCCATTGATTGATATTTCCCCCCTGAATCCCAATCCTAAGATATTCTAAATCCAGAATTTTTCTAACTTTTAAACACTCAACATGTTTTAACTCAAAAATAGCATGATAACAACTAAACGGTATCTCTTGAAAAATACCATAATGCTATAACACTCAAAATTATTCGTTTTCAAGTTACAATTCCTTAAAAAAATTTAAATTTGCTAAAATTTTGAGAAATGAGACTCTTTTCGCAAAAATTGAAAAATCTTTTCGATCGTCCCACCCCACACTTTAAACTGTACAACTTCCCCGTTGTATATAGAAAAATTAAAAACAAGGGAGAAAAGGGTTACCCCTTTTTTGGAACGACGAACTGCTCGATTGTCGGGACCATTTGTAACAGAGTATCAAATTACGTACCTTGGTTTTTTTGTCCGGAGTTGTAGCGCAACAGCGAACACACCTGGCATATTACAAGTGTACGGTTACTGTGACCCCACACTTGCGTTATACTACTCCTTGGTAGATTTCATCGGTAGCTTGCAATATAAACATTTAAACAAAAAATTAAAAGAAATGTACAAACAACTAGAGTAGCGAGTTTATATACAATGTTTTCAAAAATAACAACAGAGAATACATATGATCACTTATCATCATGTTACGTCCCAGATGGACCAGCCTCATCGTGGTCTGTGGTCGGGAAAGGTCGTGGCTCCAGCCCAGCATGAAAAAGGAGTGCTCGCTGTGACTCTACGATCCATCTCATATGTGCTCGAATATCTGCCACCGCAGCTATCAGATAACGCAGTGTAGCCTGGACATCTACAGGCTATTGTGCTGGCTGTGGTTGTGGCTGAACAGCTGGTGCCACTCTCCTCCTACTGGCGGGTCTCTCCTATATTATCCAACTGCCGTCCCCCCACGGTACTATCACATACTCACCCTGCAGCCTCTGGCTCCTCCTGCTGAGCTGCTAGATGACGAGCTGGTGGAACCTCAGGTACTATCACATACTCACACTGCAGCCTCTGCTATACCACCCCCATATTATCCAACTGCCGTCCCCCACGGTCGAGGTGGCATCGGCCTCAATCGGGTCATAACATCGCCGGTAAGAATACTGTAGGATCAGGCCAGCCTCGTAATGAAGTGCCCGCCAGTCATCGGGGTCCCATCAGTATTCCCCATAACCCTGGTTGTTAGAAAGAAAGACAAGGTATGGGGCAGGTTGAGGAACCTGCTAGAATCGGAGAGGACCAATATATAGAACATCTCCTCTCGTGACACTTTCTCACTCCCTTTCCGATGTGCAATCAAAGTGGAAATGAGTCGATGCATAATGCGGTGTAGTGGGGACCGAAACTGGCTCACCTTGGCCCCCCAACCTCGAACTGGTCATTGGACATCCGTGCCCAAATGACCTCATCTGTCTCTCTTCGTGGCTGCTCGATCAAGCAGGCATCCAGGAATGATTGAAAATGGATGCTCCCTGTCTCATCCCGGGTGTATATCCCCGTATGCCTGGCGAATTCTCGCACGGTGCACTATCGGCTCTCCCCCCCAAGTCTGAACCTACTGAGGTGTCATGTGGGCTCGTCGGAGCCAAGCTCGAATCGACATGTCTCTCTATAGGCGATGTCATCCTCCTAGGTCATCAGTCTCTACCAGCCCCGACATGTGAATGAGAATGCACCCTCAGGGTATGTCCAGGTGCAGTAGAGGAAGGGTAGCAGTCGATTCCATTGTCCTATTGCTGTCAGAAACTCCCGGTCAAAATGTAAAGTCGGCTAGAGCACCCGTGTGCTCACAAAGTGTAACCATGCCTGGTATCTGTGCATCTCCTCTAGCGCATCCGGGAATCTCAAAAAAGGGTGTTCAGGCATGTATGGCACTCCAGGATGTTGTGGGCGAGCCATCTGCATAAAATTCATCACAACACGAAATTTTTTGCACAATCAGTCCTGCCCGCTTCGGGGCTAAGTACCACGCGTTAATTCAAATGTCACGTCGCGGCGTATGACTGACTCGATAAACCCATTTTCAGTATCTGTTTTGCTTCCACTAACATGTATAAGGGTATTCTAAACACTTGACTAGCCTCCTTAGGGTGCGAATTTTGCAAATACATCACCCGAAGCCAACATTGATGATTTTCTATGTTTTCTACAAAAAATCCCTATTTGATCCAATTCAACACTCACATACATGCATAACGTAGTCAAACTAGTTTAGATGGGCTTACCTCAGTAGTAGAATAATACAATGCATGAAAATCACGAAAGAAAGCAATGTACTCGATCTCTGCTATCCGCGGCGTCGGTAGTGATGTGGTGTGAAAAGTGAAACTCATACCTGGTAAAAATGTTGTTGACTGATCAGAATCCACGACGCAGCTGGATAAGATCTGCGACGCGCGCCTTCTTGAGAACCCCTGCCCATCTGGTTCACCCAATATCCCGCGTCGTGTCCTATCACTTCCCGCGACGCGTACCCCAATTTCACTTCATTCCTTGTAATTTTAACCCACACTTGTTCTGTACCCCGTCTTCCAAGATTATGATGATAATATGTTCCTAATTGTTACTGAAAATAAATCCAAACTACCTACAAATGGGTTGCCTCCCACCAAGCGCTAAGTTTAACGTCATCAGCTAGACCATGATGTCCTTACATTTCCTTGGGCACAAGCGTATTCATCTTTGGGGAAATGTCATGAACTAAAGTTGCCAATAATGTTGTCAGTTGCGTCATTCGATCACTCATTTGATTAATCAGCTGTTGTTGTGTTTCCAAGACTTGTGTCATTTTTAATTCGCGACATTTAACGTTCCTTGCAAATGCCTGAGTTTTTCTTTCCATCATTTCCATCATTGCTAAGAAATGCATCGTTTCCACTGAGTCGAGTGTGTGGCTTTTTGATTTCCAGAGGATCACCTCATCCTCTCCCTTTTGTATTCGGTTTTCATCTTCTCTTCCCTTGCTGTCTGTTTGTTGCATCATTGGAGGTCTAATTATCTGTGGATGTTCCTCATGTCCAGGTGTAAGAGAGAGAGGGCATCTAAACATATTCAACCATTTCTTTCTTGTTCCAAATGTGAAGTCCACATCACATGTCTTACAGTCCATAATTTCTCACGCTATAGCCAGAAATGATCGTCGAATCAGGGCAGGTGCGTCTTGTTGGCTCTCATATTACATTACTAAAAAGTCCATAGGATAGAAGAAATCCCTAACTTTCACTATCACATTCGTCAACTTACCTCTCGAAACCTTAGTGGATTGGTAAGCCAATTGAAGGACTGTTTTGGCGGGCTCCAACTCCTCATTTTTGTAATGGTCATACAAATGACTGGCAGTATATTTGCACTGGCTCCCAAATCTAATAAAGTGTTTCTTATGACAACGTCACCAACAATAACAGTAATGTAGGGGATTCCTGTATCTTTTTCATTCTTGGGTAACGTTCCTAGGAGTGCCTCATTGGCTTTGACAACTAAACAGACTTTTTCAGGCATCGAAACCTTAATATTTTCTTTCTCCTTGCACATTTCCTTTAAAATCTTAGAATCTTCTGGTGCATCCTTCAGTTGATCCAGAAGAGATTGATTAATAGATGATTTACCTGAAGTATTATGTTTCTTCTTTGCCTTTGCAGTCTTCTTTTTCTTAAGGGCTGCTACAACTAACTGTTCCTTTTCATGAGTGCTCTTGTCTTCATCTTCTATCCCAAAGAGATATTCTACCTTCACAATTATCCACACTTTTTCCGTTGCATAACTTTCTAGAGCATTTACATGTTCCTTCCGTGCTCGTTGTATGTGATATGGGTTGACTTCAGTATTACTGGGAAGCTTCCCATCGTCTCTCTTTCTCATGTCCTCGGCTATCTGAGCTATCTGTCGCTACATATTACCAATGGATTTTTTGTTGATCTGTGTTTGCTAATGGTTTGGTGTCATAAATTCATATAATTTTGCAAACACATTCCCCTGGGTTTATGGATGGTGTGATTATTATTGATTGAACCTTTATTACCATTGTTGCTTGGACCGTTATTGATGTTGACCGCTTGGTACTGTCGAGGTTGGTTTTGAACTAGTCCATGGTGATTATTTTGACAGTTGTTATACGGTTGATTGTTGTCGTTATAATTACTACCATAATTTTGACCTCCTTGATTATATGGCTTATATGGTCATCCATTGTTATTGTTATATTGTCCTTGACCATATACTTCATTAACTTCTTGAGTTCTTTGTCCTTTCTGACTATTCTGTTACAGGTTCGATGGTCCTTGCTGTATCGTAGCCAATAATCGGTCAAATTTCTATTGAGATCTCCAATCTCCTTCTTTACCTTCTTTTCCACACATTGTTTATTCCTATAGCTGCTGCTGAAGAGGTGTTGGCAGGTTTCCTTGTCGAGTAATTGTTTTTACAACCATTTCTCAGTTATTCCAAGAACCTCCATGCTGTTTCAGAATCTTGCACCATAATTGTGCCTCCTGATGATGCAATAATCATGGCTTGACTCGTGGTGTCAACACCATCGTAGAAAAATTTGACTAGTTGCCATCTTGGAAATGCATGATACGGACACGAACGCAATACCTCCTTGAGTCTCTCGAAAGCATTGTGAAATGCTTCCCTGGGCTTCTGTTGAAAGTCTTGAATAGACTTCCTGATCTCTGACGTCTTGCTTGCCGGATAGAATTCTTGTCAAAATTTGGTTTTTAGCTGCTCCCATGTTGTAATTCTATTTGCTGGCAGCGACGTGAACCAATATTTACCACTATCTTTGAGCGTGAACGGGAATAACCTAAGCCTATAAAAATTCCTATCAACATTTCTAGGTATATTCGCGTTGGCAATAGCTAAAAACTCATACAAATGATTGTACGGATCATTCTTTCTATAACCTTTGAATTCAGGCAAAACTCCTAATAATTGTAGCCTAATCTCTACCTGACAATCTACATTTTCAGGAAAGTAAATAGGTGATGCAACGTCATATTCCCGAGGTTGGAAGTGTGATGCAACTGATTGCCCAATCGGTTGTGCAAAATAGAGTGGGGGAACGAGATTACAATCATTGTATAAATCGTTATTATAGTACCATTGCCCCAGCCACTGGTTGTTGTACTGTTGCTGGCTTGGAGGTCCTCGACCTTGATTCCATTGGTGTTTATTGTTGTTGGGGTTGTTTGGCATACAACCCTCATCATCATCCTCGTATCCTAGGTCTCCCACTTGAGCCTGGTACTGCTGCAGTTGTGGTTGTAAAATGTGTTGCTGAGGTTATTGGGGTTGTGGTGGTTGCTGTGGTTTAGGAATCTGCACTGGTTGGCGTTGGTGTGGAGCACCATCACAATTTTGTACTCCCCACGTCGGCACAGTAGTTGCAGAGTTCCCACAAGGGTTGGGAATGGGGTGACTAACATGTGGAACTATAGGCTGAATACATGGTGGAAGAGATACAGGGGCTGAAACTGCACCACCACCAATACTCGTGGAAGCTCCATTAGTATTTATCGAAACTGGGGGCACCAACGGTTGTCCCCCTGTTACCTCGCTTGGTGGCTCATTGGTAACATCCTCAACTAAAACATCATTCAAACTCATACTAAATAACCAAAGCAATCTGATTCCAATCTCAATCAATCAAAAACAAAAACTATCGATCTAACTTGCATTAAATCTCAATCAATTAAAACCAAAGCAATCTGATTCCAAGATGTAGTAAGAAATCAGAAACCAATCCAACTTCCATAATCAACACCACAATGATTATTAAACCGAACTCGCGAATAAACATCAAATATAATCAAAACGAAACTTGCATTAAAACTACGCCCACAACCAGAGCCAAATGCTTCTAACATAGGATGAAATCCATATCTTCGTGGTCAACGGAATTCTACAAGTCAGAATCCTTGAACACACGAGAGAATAAAAACCAAAAATTACGAAATAACAATCAAAATATCAAACTACCAAGTAAAAACCACTATGCTACGAAAATATGAGTCGAAGAAGCCTTAGTTCCCCTCAAAGATCGAATCTTCACTCCCGAATCACGAACCGGATGACTCCATCTATAGTTGCTGAAAATGCCTTCCCGTGCTTTGTGAAAATGCCTTCCCGATTATTCGCACTTTGAAAATTCAAATTGTGACAATCAAAATTTTTGTCATATATAAGATAAGAATTTATACAAGTATTTAAAATAAAAGAGTTGACACTTAAATAAGCTCAACATGTTGAGCAAGGGCAAAATGGTCCAAAAAGGTGAAATTATGGAGAATTTATTTGTTAAGACTTTTATTTAACTCATGATATGATAATTATTCGATTAGAATTTAATCTTACCTACATAAGGGAAAATTTCGAAATAAATGACTAAAAGTGAAAAGTTTATTGTTCAAAGTTTGGAAATTACTATTTCAAAATCTAGAAAGATTTGGGCAAAAGTCATCAAGATGAATTTTGTAATATTTGAGATGACAAAAATATAGAAAAAAAATTCGGGTCATTTGGGCTCACAACGAAGAAGTTATGACAGAATGAAAATGACCCAAAAGTGGCAAAAATGACCAAATGGTCATGTTCAAGGGTCTGTAACGAAAAATCTAATAAGATTCAGACTTAATTCAGTAAGGATAAAATGTTAAGCTCGTTTCCATCTTCCCTAGGATATAAAGTTTACAAAGTTTGGATGTCGTATAAAAAAAGTTATGCAAGTGTAAAGATTGGGAAAAATATTGTGTGTACTTAGAAATTTTTCTAAGGCAAACATTTCAGGGGCATTTTTGGAAACTTTTCATTGACAAGTGAAAATCAGGAAAAATCAAAACCCGGTTTATTTGAAATCCCGTGTGCGTCTTCTGTAAGAAATTGACATATCACACACATTCATCAAAATCAAATTCGTGTGTGTGTTCGCCAAAAATCGAGATCAGAGGGAGTTGATCTTGACTCTATGGTTCTCAATTTTAGATTCAAGAGAGATCCAAAGACTGATTGAGAACGGATTCGCAATAGACGAACCTGCAGGTGGAGTTGCTCCGCTTGGACCAGCAGTCTCGCCGGAGAAGATGACCGGCGGCGGCGGCTTAGGTATACGCCTGAACCAGAAATCGAGATGGAGGAGAGACAGAAGCGATAAAGAGACAAAGGAAGTGAGAGAAAGGGAGACAACAGCGATCTGCTGCTGTTGGGGGTGCGATGGGTGAGGAAAAAGACGCCGGCGGCAGCACAAATCGCCGGTAAAGGTCCGGTAGTGAAGGCTGGTGGTACTGGTGGTGCTGTTGGGGTCCGATTTGGGCAGAAAAATTTAATCAACAGCTCCTGATTTCAGATTTCTTGAGCTTGGGACAGAAATTACAAAGATACCTTCTTGATTTTTAAGAACCGTAACTATGAAGTTGAGAAATAGTTAATGCATATCAGATTTAGAACTTTGCTTTCCGATTTATTTCACATTGTAAGCTCGAGAACAGCTGGAAGTGGTAATATTAAAGTTACTAAGTTTGAAATCTATCGAAGCATGTTGGAATTGAGATTGTTTTTCTGATTTAGTCAGGATATGAGTTCAAGAACACTTCTATGACATCAGATCTTGGACAAGAAAGTGAAAGGTAAAGGTTGATTCCTTGGAACCTAGTTTGTTATGCCAAAATAGTTACATGCATGTTGGATTTGAAGTTGGTTTTTGATATCTAACACATTTTGGCTTCAAGAATCATGAAAGCATGAGTTGTTTTGAAGTTTGGACAGATTTGGTGTTCATCTTAGTGAAACTTTAGACTTATGGTGAAATTGATATATATAAAGGATCGATGAAACGAGGGAATTAACTTGGTAATTTGTTTGAATAATATTTCAAGCTTATGGCTAATAGTTAGTGAAGCTTTTCTTGCTGATGGATTTTTGATATTGGAATAATGAATTAAAGTTTCAATGTATGTGGCAAGTTGGAAGTAATTTTCGATATATGTTGTTTTATGAGTTAAATATACCAAAGTTCACACATTTATATTATGTTTTTTATAATTTTATATAAATGGCTTTAAAAGAACTCGTAAAAGAATAATGCAATCTTTATTTCAACATAATAAGCAAGTATGAGTCGAATAGTGAGATGGATTGTATGTTTTGTAAAGATGATGAAAACTTTGCAAATTGGAATGGAATCGTGAATTCCACCCTTTATGAGACAAAATTTGGTATGTGTTAAAGTGGTGTTCACAATAACATCAAATTTAGTCTGAATGACAATTATGAAGTATTAAGGATGTATTTTTGTTTAGTAAACGTAAAATCACATGTTTTTACAATGGTTTTTACTTTTAGAAACTTTATTGGTTTAAGTTGGCTAATATGATCTAAATGGGTAAAATGAAAGATGTTTTGACATCTAACTGTTTAAATAAGTTTATAAAGATGTAAAAATTTGAAAGTTGCTAAAATAACATTTTAGAAACCGAAAATACCATTTTTGGTCAAAATGGGACAAAAGGGTAAAAATGTCCAAAGTTGGTATTATACTTTAAGAATCACACTTGGATATTGGAATGGAATTAGATAATGACTAATAGTAGTCAAGAATGATGAGACACATGATATATGTTTAGTTGTCTAATATGTTGTAATCTTCTATTAGATTAACAGGGATTGAAGGACGTTTGGAAGCAACGAAAGGATAGAGTTATGTGGATTAGTGTAGCTAGACGTACCTAGCTACTAAGGTGAGTACATGTGGCTTTTTCCCACTATGGGGTACATGGCAAAATGTTTATATAGTTTTATGTGATTTTTCTAATATGAAATGATACGCAAGTTTACTTATCTATGTTATGATTTTGAACGTCTTATATAACGATTTGAAAGCATGTTTTGACATCAAGCCTTAATGATTTGAAAAGTATGTTTTGGTATAAAACCATAACGATTTGAAAGCATGTTTTGGCAATAAGCCCTAACGATTTGAAAAGTATATTTTGACACACAGTCATAACGATTTGAAAGCAGGTATTGGCATTAAGCCACAATGAGTTGAAAGTACGTTTTGGCAACAAGCCACAATGTTATGAAAGAAAGTTTTTGGCATCTAGCCTCAATGTGTTTATAATGGACTGGTATTATGATATGAAATGCACGACAATATGAAGTAATAGAAATGTTCTTGTACCCGGGGGATGACGTTCCCGCAAGGGAATCCAGAGGAGTCTACTGGGGTGGTACCAACCCCTTCGCGAAGTAGATTTCCTAAAAGCATAAGACGCTAGGGTGGACTGATTATGTTCTTTCCATCCTAGTCCAGACTTGGGGTTAATGCCCTAAGTATAAAAAGCACGCATGTTGAGATACCAGTCAAAGCATGTGATATGACGCTGAGATGGTTTGATTATGTTCTCACCATCTCAGTCCAGACTTGGGGTATCACCAAGAGTGATTAAGGCCCTAACTATAAAAATACTATCATGTTCAAATGCCAGTCAAACTAAAAGAAAGAAAAAGAAAAGCATTGCTTTACAAGCTTTATTACTTGATGGTTAAAAAGACTTTGAAAGTAAAATATTTTTATATGACGTATGAAAGGTTTTGACATCTAGTGTCATTATATGAAAACTGTTCATAAAGGTTTGAACACTAGTCAAGTTTAAGTAATGAAAGTTTTATAATGACAAACTTCTTATGAAAGGCTTTAAAAGCAAAACGATGATACGTTCCAGTTATAAAGATTTTAAAAGCAAGTGTTATCAAATGATTTGATTACAAAGGTTTTGAAAATGATATATGTTATGTTTATAAACGTTTTGTGTCCAAACCCATGTAGCTCACGAGAGATAGAAGCAGGTAGATGAGTCGAGGATATTGAGATTTTAGATGCAGCGAATTCTGGCTCATGTAACGGTTTGTAATCCTAACTTGCTTTCTATGGTCTTGTATGATATGAAGTTGTAACCCCTGAATTTGTATAAACATTTTTACAACTAAATGGTTTATGTTGGGACCAAGTTTTTAAGACATGACCCGAGGTCATGATAAAAGTCTTTAAAGCTTGACAATTTTGTTCTATAAAGAAATACGGTTTTCGAAATATGAGATTTTTCAATACCGAGTGTTATAAAATACTACACCAGTTATTGTGCTTTTAGCGCTATTGCGCTTTTGGCGCTATTGCGCTTTTGACGTTAATGCGCTTTTGGTGCAAATGCGCTTTTAAAAAAAGGGTCAAATTTTGGGGTGTTACACAAATCTCATCTAGTGACACAGCTCACCACGTCACGTAGCTCTTCTTGGCCCGTGACACGGGTATGACTTCGACATTAAGTAGCCTTCATTTATAACTTTGCCAATTTGTACGCTTTTTACCTTGTGTTTCACACAATTTGCATAAAACACACTTGGCACAAAACTTGAGTAATATCCTGATTTAAGATATATATTTCACTCAAAACGAACCTCAATAACGTCTAGAATACTTGATATTACTAGGCGTTATAAATTGGTTGTGAGTTCCTTCAGGTATCAGAATTGGTATGAGATTAGGCGCAGTTTTAGGTTAGTAAGGAAAGGATTTCAGGGAAGAAATGTCGTTAAGTCGGGGAAAGTTGTAAGACCCTAATCTCAAAATGTCAAAGTTCAAATTTAAAAGAATTTATTTTTGGGAAATAAGATGACAGGAAAATAGCGACGCTATGTGTATGGCACAACGACGCTATGTGTATGGCATAGCGACGCTATGTGTGGTCTGCATGGTGGGTTGGCACGATCTTTATATAGCGCCACTAGCATAAGGATAGCGACGCTATCTGTCGCTGTTTGGGCCAAATCCTTTGATTTCGAGTTTTGGGTCGTAATTAAGGGCACAAAACCCTCAGTAGCCGTCATTTGACACCCTTGAGCCTTCAGAATTGTCTCCAACTCCTCTCTAGCCTTTTTGCGGTGATTTTTGGTGATTTTTGTAATTTTAGAAGATTTCTTGAAGAATGGCATGTGCATGGTGGTGCTAGAAGGTGTTCCTCAAGTTGGATTCATGAAGAGCTTCTTGATTCTGGACTTTTGTAAGTAGAGTTTCCTCATTTTTGTATTCATGGAGCTATTCTTGTAGTTACGAAGGTTATCATTGGATTTTGGTCCTTTGTTATGTTATTTAAGGTTTTGAGTGATAAAGGTTGGAACTTTATGTCCCTTGAGCCCTCTTTAGGAGTGTTATACTGATTTGGGAGTAAGCCAAGCTCCTTTGAGAGTTTAAGTGGATTTTGCTCATTTTAGATCTAGATCTTGACCATTTGCATGCATAGTCATGTTTGGATGAGAAAGTTTCTATTTTTATGGATCTAGTGACTCTTTGGAAGGGTCTTGGAAAGTTTAAGACATTCGCTTAACAGATTAAGAGTTTTGGAAAGAAGTGGGCTGAACAGCGTAGATAGCGCCGCTATCTATGGAGATAACGACGCTATCTCTGTGAAATTAGGTTTTAGCGACCATTATACTTAGCGACTCTATCCTTAGGTGATAGCGGCTCTAAGTGAGGGTTGACTTTTGTGTTGACCTTTAACCATTAACCGTTGACTTTGACTTTTGGTCAAACTTGAGAGATACCGGGTATCGATATTGGTGATTCATCCTGTTTGGGTTTAGGATTACTAAGTGAAGTTTATCCTTATTAGGAAGCTTACGTGGTCAGGATCTGAGAACATGCGCGTTTAGTGATGTCTAGCTTATCAGATCAGGTGAGTCCTCACGTTACTGAATGATTTATAACATGATTGTTGTACTTGATGTTACTTTTGTTGATGAATGATTGTCGATGGATTGGGGCAAGCCCGAGAGTCAAAGAACGAATGATTACCGATGGATCGAGGCAAGCCCGAGAATCGATGAACAAATGATTACTGACGTATTGGGGCAAGCCCGAGAGTCGAAGAACGAATGACTACCGACGGATCAGGACAAGCCCGAGAGTTGAAGAATGAAATGATTATTGGCGGATCAAGGAAAGTTCGAGAGCCTGGCTGTTCGGGGCAAGCCCAGAAACCATGACCAGAATGATTGTGCCTTATGTGATGGATCGTGTGGTATTTTGGGTAACTCACTAAGCTTTGTGCTTACTCTTTCACCCTAAATGTTTTTCAGGTATCTATTAAATTGAGCTTAGAGCACGGCGTGACTGTATCGCATCTGAGGTATTCAAGTCTTCCGCTAGATAATGTTTGTAAATTTTTTTATTAACATAATTTCATATGCACTACAAGAAAAGTCTTTCTTAGTGACAAAGTTTTTATTGACGACCAGAATTTTGGTCACTAAAAGCATCATTTAGTCACCATATATTAAGTCGTCACTGAATTTGGTAATGCTACAAATTTAACCACTAATACTATGATTGTCGTCACTAACTGGTTACTAAATCGTAAAATAAAATAAAAATATTATTTTCAAATGTTATTACAAAATTAGTGACTAAAAATAATGGTCACCACATTAAAACCTTAGTGACAAAAAAGGTGGTCACTATATTGGAGAATTAGTGACAAAAAAAGTGGTTACTGAGTATTTTTTTGGTTTTAGACTACAATAAACCGTAAAATAAAATAATTTTTTTCAAATATTATTACACATATTAGCGACAAAAAAGGTGGTCACTATATTGGAGAATTAGTGACCAAAAAAGTGGTCACTGAGTATTTTTTTTTGTTTTTAGACTACAATAAACAGTAAAATAAAATAATTTTTTTTAAAATGTTATTACAAATATTAGTGACAAAAAAAGGTGGTCACTCTATTAGAGAATTAGTGACCAAAACCAGTGGTCACTAAGTATTTTTCGTTTTTAGACTTCCTTAAAAGTTACTTAAAAGCATTGTGACGACAAAAATTGATCATTGAATTTATATGAAAAAGTTTAACGACACTGAAATAATAATCACTAGCGATTTTAATAATTAATTTTTTAAAACTATTTTATTATCATAGAAATTATTAAAAATCTACTCAAGTTATTTAATTTATAAAAAAAATGTAAAAAAATAGAAAAGTGACGCTAAATCAATTTTTTAGATTCTTTAATTATGATGATGTGTTCTGGACTTGTTAAAAACCCATCGGAATTGTTTGAAAACCCAAATCAATTTTTTAACATTTTATGTTTTGCCAAATTTGGCCTCTCGTTCAGTTGACGTAAACCCAAATCACGTTTTGCAAAAATTACCCTCTGGTTGAAAACCCTTCCCCAATACCACGTAAACCCTTCCCTAATCCGCCAACGTAAACCCTTCCACGATACGACGTAAACCCGCTTCATCTTTTCTTCGTCGTCGGCCCATCCTCTCGCCATCTCCGCCCATCATTCCACGTCGTCGTCGCCCTGCGCTACAACGTTGCAGACTCAAACGCACAAGCCTGTTAAAGCTCACATTCCAGACTCGAACTCACTATATATTCAGACTCAAACTCTCGAAGGTACGATTCTCTGCTGAATCAGTGTGATATTACTACATTTTAACTGGAATTGTATAATGTCAACAGATTATTACACTTTATATCTCAACTGGAGTTGGGAACCAACTTTCAATTGCTAAAAAGGAAACGTGAATAGATATTCATTGCATTTGCTGCTCCTTTTTTCAAGTAATTTTTCTAAATTTCGTAATAAGTATTAGAAAAGTCCCTAAAATCACATGATTTTCGTTTTGTGAACCTAAATTTAAATGCATAGAAACTATTAGTCTTTAGCCAATGCTTATACGAGTTTGTGAAAGGAGTTTATTCAACAATCTGAATGTGTTTAGCCAATGCTTATATGATTAGCATAATGTCCTGTGGCCTAAATAGTAAATTCAGGCACAAATATAGTAACACAAACATGTTCTACAAAACCACAAGTATAAAAAAAGGAACTCCTGTAATATACCACACATACAATTATCTTCTAACTTCCGAGCCACAACATACTTGTAAAATACAAGAATGAGCAATAACATAACAATGAGTACACATATGGCAAGTTGCATAAATAGCAATGCACTTTCACTTCATTTCAAATTTGATTTCTAGACCTTAAAAATCCGACCAAAACCATCCAACTTTCTAAAACCAATGTAGAAACTCATGTTCCTATACCACTTTGTGATATCCACCGGTCAAATGTTGACTTCCATGTCATGCCTTTTATCCATTATAAAAATAATTTTGGGAAAATTAAACTAGAATGCTATAATAAAAAAGAATATGGAAGTGCATTGCTTTTTCTAGCATTTGGCCTAATGCAAATGAAAAGAAAAAATAATTTTGGGAAAATTTGTAAAAAGTTTGGACTTCATGAGAAAAGCCTTGATTCCATGAATTTCTCGATTAAGTAGTTCTTGCTGCATTAAGTAAAAATGGAACACTCATACATAGTTTAGCAGATTAAGGGATTGTTTCTTTTTGAGTTAATAGGTTAAGCACTTAATCTGTACAGCTATATAATTAGAACGGAATTGGAATCGATGAATGACACGCCTAGGTCGTCGTACGGTCAAAAATAGTAAAATAAACCTCACTCACACTAGTACAATGGTAGTCAGGGTCGATCCACAGGAGTTGCGTGGTCAAGGTAGGCAACAGATTACCAATTGTAGTGTCACTTTAAAACCAGAGGATCTAGTTTCCAACTTTTACCAAAAACAGTCCAAAATCATAAAATCCAACAAATCTAAATTCGAACATCAACTCAAACTAAAATCAAAACCAAAACTCAATCCAATTACTTACTGAAATCAGAAATGCAATTTAGAAACAAAAGTAATAAAGATCAAGCCAAAACAATCAAACATCCAAATTCATTCCAAGCATTAAAAATGTAAAATGAGCAATTAAACATAACCGAATGATTGACTATATAAAAACTTAGATCCAACTTGTTCAAAACAGAAAACATAAAATTCAGAAACTTAAAACCTAATGCTAATGGTTGTCACACCCAATAACACCAAGCCAAGCTACTAAAACTACTAAACTACATGAAAATTAAATGAGAAAACAATAAATACCACAAATGGCGACTGAAAACCGAATCTTGGAGTCAAAGAAGGGTGGTATCCACCTTGTTGGTCGTCTCTTTGCTACTGATTTCGACCTAGAAGCCTCTATTTATAGTTTTGGAAAACAAGAAGTCGCGTCGCGCGTACTTAGAATCTGCGGCACGCGTATGAGTTTATCCTTGTTTTTTTGGCATTTGAATTCTTCTCATCGCCTCATCTCTGACTCAGTGCGTCGCGCCCTTGTATATCTCCACGGTGCTCGTGCTTGTTCGACTCTTTTTGGCTTTATCTCCAAACTTCTTCCATTTTGTATGCATTTAGCCCCTGTTTACATCTTTTTTTCCGAACAAGCACTGACACAAAAAGTGAGAATATCACAGCATATATGATATAAATTCACCAAGAATAGGGCTCAACAACGACTAAAATACTTGATATTACTAGGCGTTGTCAAACACCCCACACTTATGCGTTGCTTGTCCCCAAGCAAGAGAGTTTTTAACAAATTCTAACTAAGACTCAAACAATTTTTTAATGCATTCAATTTCAAAGCTTATTGCCTCAGGAGTTAGAGTGAAATAGTTTGTGAAAACATAACCGGAATATTCTTTGGAATTCATGACTTTCTAAATAACCCTTGATTACAAATTTTCTGTCCACAGTGAAGTGTACGTACTCATTCAGATTCTAAAGGCCATTAAAGAACTGTCCATGACTTTCGATGTTGTCCGTGTAACGATCTTTCAGAAATACCATCCCAAACCAGACGATCTTAGGTGGTAAGGTGCATAAGTGCCTCTTCGAGGCCACCCTTTTCGGTCCTACCGGCTCGAACAACAATGACCACTGATTGACAATTCCTTCCTAAATGCCAACCCTAAAATACTCCAATCTTCTAACTCTTAAAACTCAACTTATTTGACTAAACCAATAGCATGATAACAACTAAATAGTATTCCTCGAAAAATACCAATGCTAAAACATTCAGAAACTATTCGTT
Organism: Cichorium intybus; assembly: GCA_023525715.1. Classification (NCBI taxonomy): domain Eukaryota; kingdom Viridiplantae; phylum Streptophyta; class Magnoliopsida; order Asterales; family Asteraceae; genus Cichorium; species Cichorium intybus. The sequence continues at coordinate 105,049,896 of CM042013.1, read as the reverse complement.
TTAAAATTACAACCTATTAAAAATTTTGAAAAATTGCTAACAATTTTGAAAACGGGTCATTTCCTAAAAAAAATTTCAAAAATACTCTTTCGACCGTCCACACTCCACATTTAAAATCGTACAACGCCCCCGTTGTACAAAAATAATTTCAGAACAAGGGAGAAAGAGTTACCCCTTAGACGGTAGACTGCTTGATGGTACTTGGTTGTCACAGGTACAAACACACGAACAATTCATCAACTTAGAATTCAGGAGTTGTAGCGCAACAGTAAAACACGCCAGTGACCATGGCAAGTGGAGGGGGCACGGTGACCCCACACTTGCCTCGAACAACTCCTCTACTTTCCATTTGGTATTACATGCATCACTCACAAAAACATTAAATGCAAACAGAAAAAACAAATGAATTAAAAATGTACAACAACCTAATTTTTATGTGTTGCGAATAGCCGCGGCGCGAGATGGAAGTGCACGCGTCGCGGTAATTACGAGGTTTGAAGGTACTGTCAAATTGGAAATGACCGCGTCACGCCCTATAAGGGTACCGCAGCGCGCTAATTTCAGAAATTTCAACCAATTTCAAACACCCATAAAAGTCATTCAACACAAGATTTTACCCAAACTTATTACTTTTTACTGATGCCATAAGGCTTATTATCTCTTCTAAACAGGTAATCCTAAGAATTATCAACAATTGTTCAAAATATTAAACCTAACCTAAAAACTAAAACTAATGTCCTAAAATCCTAAAAAAATAATTACATCACCCCTTAGTTGTGCGCAGTGTCATCTTTTGGACCCTCTTCTTGTTCCTTGTCATCCTCCATTGGCTCATCTTCCTCCTACTCAATGAGTGGTGGTTGAGGTTCGGAATCGGGTTTTGAGTTGCATTTATGAAATTTATCATACACTCGGATAGCCAAAGAAGTTGGGCTTGAGTGTTCTTCGTCCTTCGGTCGACCTCATGCATCGCCAAGGCTTGTACCCGATGCTCTAGTTTGTGAGAGTGCATGGCTCTTTGGACTGCCTTTACCTCGTCAGCGAGAAATCGAGACTCCATGAAAGCAGGAGAGAGGCCGCGGGGTAACCTAATGGTTGCTCCCGACCGTTTCTTTGATGTCGAGGGCTCGGATCGAAGTACTAGAAAAGGCATGCGGTCCACGGATGTTATCCCGTCATCCACATAGATGACGTCCCGCAAGGTAGTCACTGGTGGGCTAAATGGAATCGGAGGGATAACCTCCAGCCCGCTGATGGTGTGCTCCGCCAATAGACCGTAAGAATGCGCCAAGCGCGTCACAAAATGTCCCCCGCCTAATGCAATGTACTTCAAGGGTGCATCTGTCAACTGCTTGAAGTAATCGGCAATAAAGTAAGGAATATTGCAAGTATTGAGCATCCGCGTCATCGCCCACATCAAATGTAACTCGCTAGGCAAAACCCTCTCCTCGTTCGTGCGAGGCCATAACATAGTGGAGATAAGCCGGTGCAACATCCGATGCGCCGGCAAATGCATATAGGTCTCCCGAATGGTATTCTCGTGGTAATAAGCGGAAGAGATTGTGCTCCAGTAATCGGCAGGTGAGAACGAATCGGCAGCGGTACAGCTGGCCCATCTATGGAATGTCCCGAATGCTAGTGCCTGTGACTCCTCCTCCATGTACAATCCAATACGGTACCCAAACTCCCTCACGCTATAGCTACGGTTATGATTCCCCAATCGGAATCTGACTGTCTCCATGGTGTCCATCTCGGTATGAAGCTTATCAAAGTGGTAACTCGCGAGGAATTGTAGGAATACCTCGCGATATACGGGCTCATCCATTTGGAACGCGTTTTCGAGTGCCCGGCAAGTATATGTTAATACGCCCTCTTCATAACCCCCCGGACTAACCAGTCTTGAATGTGTTCCAGAATACCCGACTCCTTGGTAAACTCCCAGTTGACCGTTCGAGACGGCAAAACTCGTTTGTGTCGCTAGATCCCACGGCGATTGAAAAACTGGTTATGAAGAACTTTTCCCATTCCGGTGTCTAGGGAGTTCCAGTCTAGTGATTCCGAGCTTCCGGATGAAGACATGTTTCCTGCAAAAGTGTATTAAAACTGCAAATGAGTTTTTTTTTCTGCGTACGCCACGGCGTGGGCCGAAAAGGCCTGTGACAGTCCGCGATGCGGCGTATGAGTTCAAGACAGAATCGACGATTAAACCCTAATTCAAACCACTTTTTCGATTCTAAATACTGGGTTTCGTGCCGTACACTATCCTAAAATTAATTACATCATCAATTTCAATATACAGTTACTACATTGCAGATTAAAGGTGATTTTCAGAGTTTCCAATACTTTAAAGAAAAAGATAGAAATCAGAAGCACTTACTTGGTTTGCTGAGAGGCAAGATGAAGATGAAGATGAATGGGATGCACAGATGAATGATCGGCAGTAGAAAAGCACTGATTTAAGCGAATTCGGATTTATACAGGTATGGGGTAATTTGGTTTGCTTTCAAACTCTGTTTTAGTGATTATCTCTAAATTCAAATTAAGATAAGGCCACGGCGTGGGAAGCTTCTATCCGCGTCGCGTATAAAAATCTGATTTTATTAACAATCGCGAAAACCCAACATGCACGGCACGAATTCCAAGATCCCGCATCGCGGAGCTCTAAAATTACCAAAATAACCCCACCCTAGTTCTTTTCTTATCGTGGCCAATTAAATGCGATTAAATACTACTGAAAATGCAAGTTATTGATCGGGTTGCCTCCCGACAAGCGCTAAGTTTAACGTCTTCAGCCGGACATGCACTTACGTGGCTTATTGCGTGTATACAGGGATATTTGTCACGAACTCTACCGTTTCCACCTCCAGTTTCTGAAATGTGCCTGCAATGACATAGGGTTTGAGCCTATGCCCACTGACTTTGAATGGTGGTCCACCTTTGAAACCCCGAATTTCTATTGCACCGTAATCTGTAACACTGACAACTTCGTATGGCCCATTCCACTTGCTTTTTAATTTCCCAGGGAACATCTTCAATCTCGAGTTGTATAGCCAAACCTTCTGCCCAACTTCAAAAGTTTTCAACCGGATTTTGGCGTCATGGAAGCATTCTCGTAGGCTTCATCTCGTAGCTCTTCCAATTCAGAGAGCTGCAACTTCCATTCTTTTCCAGCTTCAATATAGTCCATATTCACTTGTTTGATCACCCACAGGGCTCAGTTGGCTAGCTCCACATGCAAATGGAAGCCCTTCCCATAAACCAAACGATAGGGAGTAGTTCCGATCGGTGTCTTATAAGCAGTTCTATATGCCCATAGAGCGTCATCCGACCTTTGCGACCAGTCTTTTCTATCTGTCCTAACCGTCTTCTAAAGAATTTCCTTGATCTGTCTTTGGATACTTCTACCTGGCCGCTAGTTTGTGGGTGATATGGTGTTGCGATTCGATGATTCACCCCGTAATGTTTTAGCAGCCTCCTAAAATTTAAGTTCTTAAAATGCGACCCCCCATCACTTATGATAACCCGTGGAACTCCATGTCGGTTGAAAATATTTTTCTTAACAAATTTGCACACCACATGATGATCATTTGTGTGGGTTGCCTCCGCCTCTATCCATTTAGAAACGTAATCTGCTGCTACGAGAATGTAGACATACCCATGCGAGGTGGGAAATGGTCCCATGAAGTCGATTCCCCATACATTGAAAATGTCTACCACCAAGATCGGATTTAAGGGCATTTGATCTCTTTTTGATATATTCCCGAGTTGCTGGCAATTCAGGCACTCCTTGGCAGTTCTATGAGCATCCCTGAAGATAGTCGGCCAATATAGTCCAGATTTCAAAACTTTGTATCATGTCTTCTTGCCACTAAAGTGTCCTCCACATGCTGAAGCATGACAATGTTCCAGAACATCACCAATCTCGCTATCAGGCACACACCGACGAATTATTTGGTTTTCCCCCACCATAAAAAAATCAGGATCATCCCAAATGAACCTCTTCACGTACGTACAGAATTGCTTCTGTCTCTGTTTCGTCCAATGCATCGGCATTGCTCCTATAGCCAAAAAATTGACATAATTTGCATACCATGGAGCCCCAGCGAGTTCCAATAGCTGCTCGTCTGGAAATGAATCTTTGATACCGACTTCTAACCCTTCTGCTGGCAGTCGTGAGAGATGATCTGCCACCACATTTTCTGCCCCTTTCTTATCCTTGATCTCCACATCGAATTCTTGAAGCAATAGTATCTATCTGATCAGTCTCGGTTTAGATTCCTTCTTTGCAAGTAAATGTCGGTCAGCACTGTGGTCAGTATAGACCACCACCTTTGATCCCCAGATGTAGGATCTGAACTTATCTAACGCAAATACTACGACAAGTAATTCCTTTTCGGTGGTTGTGTAATTCAATTGAGCCTCTGAAAAAGTCTTACTAGCATAACATATGACTACTGGCTTCCTATCAACTCTTTGTCCTAATACTGCACCAGCAGCGTAATCACTAGCGTCACACATAATCTCGAAAGGTTGGGTCCAATCGGGAGGTTTTAAGATGGGAGCCTCGACCAATTTATTTTTAAGGATGTTGAATGCTCTTACACACTCCTCATCAAAAATAAACGGTGCGTCCTTCAAAAGAAGTCCACAAAGGGGTTTGGAGATAGTACTAAAGTCCCTAATAAACCTACGGTAAAATCCAGCATGGCCTAAGAAAGATCTAACCCCTTTCACGGATGTCGGGGGTGGTAATGTGGAAATGAACTTAACCTTAGCTCAATCTACCTCAAATCCTCTCTCGGAGACCACATGACCTAAAACTATTCCTTCCCTAACCATAAAATGGCTTTTCTCCTAAGAAAGCACCAGATTTGATTCCACACATCGTTCTAACACCTTTTCCAATTGAATCAAGCATGCCTCAAATGTCGATCCGAAAATCGAGAAGTCATCCATGAAGATCTCCAGTGCATCACCAATCATATCCGAAAATATCGCCATCATGCACCTTTGAAACGTAGCGGGAGCATTGCACAAGCCGAATAGCATTCTGCGAAATGCAAAAGTACCATACGGGCAAGTAAATGTGGTCTTTGCTTGGTCCTCTGGGTGAATGGCAATCTGATTATACCCTGAATAGTCGTCCAAGAAACAATAATACTTCTGTCCAGCTAGCTGACACGCCTAGGTCGTCGTGCGGTCAAAAATAAGAAAAACCTAACACACACACTAGCACAGTGGTAGTCAGGGTCGATCCGCAGGAGCTATGTGGTCAGACTAGATGACAGATTACCAACTATAGTGTCACCCTATAATCGGAGGACTTTAGTTTCCAAACCCTTATCACTAGAGCTCATAAACCTAGACTAGACAATTCCAAAACAAACATAGACTAAGCTAAGCTTTAACCCAAACCTAGTTACTTTCTGAAATCAGAAGTGCATCTCTAATTCAGAAGTAAACAAAGGCGTTCAACAATCCAAACATAAATCAAATCAAGGTATGAACTGAACCAATAACTAAGATCCAATGGGCCAGTCACTGGCTAAGGTTCAAACCCTAAAAGCTAACCTAGTTGGCTACTGATTTCTGCAAGGGAAACAGTCCCAAACAAGGTCAAAATAACATCCAAACACAATCCAAACAAGCACAATCAAACATAAGCATCAAAACACCGAAAAACTAAGATTAATTGTAACCAAATGATTTTCATTAACCAAAACCGAATTCCAGTGGTCCAATACAATAACCAATGATATGAAACAGAAAACTAAAGTGCTCAAAGTCAGTGGTTGTCACTCCCAAAGACTTTAGCTACAAATGCTACTTGCTACTAAAAGGAAATTAAATTATAAAACCTGAAATGCCAAAAGATGGTTGCTGAAAACGAATCCTTGGAGTCAAAGAGCCTCTACGGTCGATTTTTCACCAGGGTTTTTCTTAGGGTTTCGGCTGTAAATGCCTCTATTTACAGTTGAAGTTTCCCGGAGTCGGGCCGCGCATTTAAGTAAACCACGGCGTGCGTACTTATCTTCTCCCGTTTTCTTCGGCCTTTGAATTTGGTTCACCGCCTTGAATCTGCGTCGCGCGTGCTTGATTCCGCGGCGCGCGTACGTGTTTTCCTGATTTTATCTTCTTTTCCAAACTTTCTCCAATTTGTATGCTTTTGGTCCCTGTTTTCATTATTTTCCTCCAAACAAGTACTGGCACGAAAAGTGAGAATACAACGAGATATATGATATAATTTTACTAATAATAGGGCTCAACAATGACTAAAATATGTAATATCACTAGGCGTTGTCAAACACCCCACACTTGTGCCTTGCTTGTCCCCAAGCAAGAGAGTTTTTAATAAATTCTAACTAAGACTCAAACAATTTTTTACTGTGTTTAGTTTCAAAGCTTATTGCCCCAAGAGTTAGAGTGAAATAGTTCGCGAGAACCTAATCAGAATGTTCTTTGGAATTCATGGCTTTCTAGAGAATCCTTGATTACAAACTTTCTGTCCACAATAAAGTGTACTTACTCATTCAGATTCTAAAGGCCATTAAGGAATTGTCCATGACTTTCGATGTTGTCCGTGTAGCGAGCTTTCGGAAATACCATCCCAGACCGGACGATCTTAGTTGGCAAGGTGCATAAGCCCCACCCATTTTAGACCTACCGGCTCCAACAACAAAGGCCACAGATTGACATTTCCTTCCTAAATTCCAATCCTAAAACAATCCAATCGTCTAACTCCTAAAACTCAACTTGTTTGACTAACTAATAGCATGATCACAAATAAACAATATTTCTTGAAAAATACCAGTGCTATCACAATCACAAACCATTCGTTTCAAATCTCTTCACACGACCCCACACTTGCCTTGGACGCGGAGGTGGCTCTCCCGGGAGGTCCCTGCCTCATAGATAACGTTGGACAACGGTGCCCAAACCTCCATGTTGGCAGCCTGCTCCGGCTGCCCCTGAATACATGCCTCGAAGAACTGGGGAAAATGGCGGTGCTGGAAATCCGCCTCCACGTATATCCCCGTGCGTCTGGCGAACTCCCGAAGGCTGCACTCCCGGTGCACGCCCCCAACCTAAATGGGATCAACCTCGCCCGCGGGTCCGTCGCCCTCGGCGCATACTCAATGGTGGAAAGGAACTCCAAGAGGAGCTCCGTGTATACGACATCCTCGTCGGTGGCCATGATCCTGTCATAGCCCTGACATGTGAAGGATGCATCCCTATGGGTCCAGGTGTGATGTAGAAACGACTTTATCTCATCCTATAACCCGGCCTCCCCGAGGATGGCCCTTTCAATAACGGTCGCCTCAAGAACTCGGCGACTCGTCAACGCGTCTCTCTGCGATCTGTACTCAGTAACGGCCCCTGGCCCCTCTGGAAGTCGTGGTTTAGTATGAACATGATCTGAAGGAAGTCGTGGTTTAAACGAGTAATAGCTAGTTAGAATGAGATACCGTAGTAGTGGCAAGGAAATGAGCAAGAAAAAACGCGAGAATTTTTGGTAATCAGAGCTCCGATTCGTGGTGTGTGTGAATAGTGTCGCGGCTTACCTTAATATAGGAGAAAACCGACCGATCGATTCCCGTGTCGCGCAATTGCAAGACCCGCGGCGTGCGTGTCACCAAAACAACCCTTGCGCATCGGGTTGGTTTACGAACCCGCGTCGCGCAAGTAAGAAAACCGCGGCATGGTCATTAGAATTTCAAATCTCTTCACACGACCCCACACTTGCCTTGGACCACTGCTACCTGCAATTAATGATAATATTTTTCCTAATTATTTCTAAGAAATACAGAACCTAACCTATGACACGATGGGTTGCCTCCCAACAAGCGCTAAGTTTAACGTCTTCAGCCAGACGTTGAACTCCTGCTTGTATTCTTCCTCTGCTGGAACTTTTGATGGCATCTGCTTGAATCCTGGTACGAAATTATGGGCCATCATCGACATTAGGGATGTGAGCTGAGTCATCCTATCGCTCACTCCACTGATCCATTGCTGTTGCGATTCCAAAAGCTTGAAGACTTTTGCTTTCCTGTCTCTTGATTCCTTCTCATATTGCTGGTGCCTCGCTTCTAACATCTCCATCATATCTAGCAACTGCTCCTTATCAATAGTGGCTAACGGGTGGTTCCTTGTTCCTTCAAAATTTCTTCCTTTCCTCCTTCCCCCGTTCGCATCCAGATTTTTTCTTTGCTCCTAATCCCTGGCTCCATTAACACAATTTTGTCCAGTTGCTTGTCACCATTCTCTGAAAGTAAGGATACCGGATTTCCGAATACATTCAGCCTTCTCTTTCGCATCCCAAAGGAGATGTCCTCATCCCCCGTCTTGCAGTCAATCACCGCGCCAGCCATAACTAAAAATGGGCGTCCTAAAATGAGCGCAGGCGCGTCATCCAAGCTTTCATACTCCATGACTAAGAAGTCTATAGGATATAAGAAATCCCCAACCTTGACTATGACGTTAGTCAATTTCCCCCGGGATACCTTTGTTGACTGGTCAGCCAGCTGTACTATAACTTTTGCTGGCTCTATTTCTTCATTCTTGTACTTATCATACAAGTATCCTGGCAGCACAATTACACTTGCTCCCAAGTCTAGCAAGGTGTTCCGAATGACCACATCTCCTACAGTAGTAGTGATCAGTGGCGATCCAGGATCCCTCTCCTGTTTGGATAGTGTTCCCAACAGTTCCTCACTGGCTTTAATCGTCAATCTAACGGTGTCTGGTGTGGGAATATTACTTTTTTCATTTCTTTCACACATCTCCTGAAGAATTCTTGTATCCTCAGGACCATCCTTAAGTTCATCCAACAGCGGTTGATTTATCAAAGGCCCTCTTGGTTTGGGTGCTTCTTGTTTCTTCTTCCCTTTCTTATCTTTCTTCTTCTGCTTGATTCCTGCTACCGTCCACTGCTCTTCTTCCTGAACTTCCTTGTACTCCTCTGGTTGAGTTCCCTCCTCAACAGGAATTTCTTTTTCCTTACTTTCCTCTTTAATCTCCTTAGTCTCCTCCTTCTCCTGGACTGTTTCTCCTTTTTCAAACTCTTCTTTACTTCCTGAATCTAATAAGTCCTCTAAAGTCACTTTTCTCCATTCAGCCTCAACAGTATTCACATGCTCTTTCCTGGCTCGCTGATTGTGGGTCGGATTAACCTCCGTAGTACTTGGCAACTTCCCATTGTCCCTTTTTTGCTGATCCTCGGCCATTTGTCCAATTTGTCTTTCCATGTTTGCGATAGCTTTTGCATTGGTCTGGGACTGCTGCTGAGTAGCACTGAACATTTCATACATTTTTGCAATCGTCTCTTCTTGAGTTCCTGGGGCATTGTTGACAGCATTGTTGGGCCCCCTATTATTATTGCTACTACTCCAACTTGCATTTCCATTATTGTTTGCAGACTGGTATGACTTAGGCTGATTAGATGATTGACCTTGGTAATTATTCTGCCTCTGGTTGTTGAAATTCTGCTGCTGCCCTTGATTATATGGTCTGTAGGGTCGTCCATTGTTGTACTGACCTTGACCCTGGCCAAGAACTTGGTTTGTCTCCTGAACTTTCGGTCCTCCTTGACCTCCTTGTGATTGACCCTGCGGTCCATTCTGCAGCATCGACATGAGCCTGTCAAACTTCTTATTCAAGTCACTTATTTCCTTTTTTACTTTTCTTTTCAACTCAGCATCAGCTCACACTGCTGCTGTTGTGCCTACAGTCTTTCTCGTAGAAAAGTTTGCTTTGGAGCCATTGCTTAACTACTCCAAGAATTGCCAAGCTTCCTCTGGATCTTGCCACATAAATGTGCCGCTTGACGAGGCATTTATCATAGCCTGATGTGTTTCACTGACTCCTTCAAAGAACAATTTCACTAACTGCCATTTAGGAATCTCATGATGCGGGCAGGATCGTAACAACTCCTTCAACCTATCAAAAGCTGCGTGGAAAGGTTCTCCTGGTTTTTGTTGGAAGTCCTGAATGACCCTCCTGATCTCCGTTGTTTTGCTTGCCGGATAAAATTCTTGTAGGAACTTGGCCTTGAGCTGATCCCATGTGGTAATACTGTTTGATGTTAAAGACGTAAACCAATATTTGGCTTTGTCTTTAAGAGTGAATGGGAATAACCTAAGCCTAAAGATGTTCCTATTGACATTCCTAGGGGTATTAGCATTGGCAATCCCTATAAATTCATATAAGTGATTGTACGGGTCCTCCTGCTTATACCCTCTAAACTCTGGCAATATCCCTAAAACTGAGGCCTTATTTCTACTTGAGATTTAATATTGTCAGGAATATAAATTGGCGACGAATCATCATATTCCCGTGGCTAGAAATGTGATGCAACCGATTGCCTTCTCGGTTGTGCAAAATATAAGGGTTGAGCAGGATTACCGTAAAGATGATCGTTATAGTTCTGCTGACCTTGTGGTGGTGGATACTGTGGTGCTCTTCTCAAAGGTCCTCGACCTCGGGTCCTTGGTTGCTGAGGTGCTGGTGGCACCCATCCTTCGTCTTCCTCATCATATCTCTCCTCCTTCTCTGGATACTGGTACTGTGGCTGAGGAGGTTGATGATATTGTTGTGGTTGAGTAAGTTGAGGTTTGAAAAATACTGTTTGTGGTTGAGAAAATGGTTGAGAAGTAGGTGTCTGTTGTCTAGAAACTGGGGTGCCATTATGGGTCGGCTCTCCCCAAGACATTGCAGAGGTAAATGGATTGGTGGATTGTTGTTGTGATACTGGTGAAAGTGGTGGAATCGATGGCAGAGTGCATGATGGTATGGGTGCAGGGGCTGAAACTGCACCACCAAAAGCACTCGTGCTCCCGAACTGAAACTCTGAAACTGGGGGAATAAAAGACATCCCCGTTGCCTTACCTGATGGTTCCTGGGCAACACCTACTGTACTACTACTAACTTGACTAAAACTCATGATATTCAAACGCCTGTGGGCACGGATTTTGCACGCAGCTCGCTCAATCTCTGAGTCAAAATGTAATGGGGATAAATGCTCACCCCTGCGAGTACGCATGCACTAATGCAACACGCCCGCAAAATCAAAAACCAGAAACTAACCAAATGAAACTCAAGAAAATCAAGAAACAAAAAGTCCTACTAATCACCTAATCTAAGCTCACAGCTCCCCGGGAACGGCGCCAAAATTTGACACGCCTAGGTCGTCTTGCGGTCAAAATAAGAAAAACCTAACACACACACTAGCACAGTGGTAGTCAGGGTCGATCCGCAGGAGCTACGTGGTCAGACTAGATGACAGCTTACCAACTATAGTATCACGCTATAATCAGAGGACTTTAGTTTCCAAACCCTTATCACTAGAACTCATAAACCTAGACTAGACAGTTCCAAAACAAAAATAGACTAAGCTAAGCTTTAACCCAAACCTAGTTACTTTCTGAAATCAGAAGTGCATCTCTAATTCAGAAGTAAACAAAGGCGTTCAACAATCCAAACATAAATCAAATCAAGGTATGAACTAAACCAATAACTAAGATCCAATGGGCCATTCACTGGCTAAGGTTCAAACCCTAAAAGCTAACCTAGTTGGCTACTGATTTCTGCAAGGGAAACAGTCCCAAACAAGGTCAAAATAACATCCAAACACAATCCAAACAAGCATAATCAAACATAAGCATCAAAACACCGAAAAACTAAGATTAATTGTAACCAAATGATTTTCATTAACCAAAATCGAATTCCAGTGGTCCAATACAGTAACCAATGATATGAAACAGAAAACTAAAGTGCTCAAAGTCAGTGGTTGTCACTCCCAAAGACTTTAGCTACAAATGCTACTTGCTACTAAAAGGAAATTAAATTATAAAACCTAAAATGCCAAAAGATGGTTGCTGAAAACGAATCCTTGTAGTCAAAGAGCCTCTACGGTCGATTTTTCACCAGGGTTTTTCTTAGGGTTTCTGCTGTAAATGCCTCTATTTACAGTTGAAGTTTCCCAGAGTCGCGCCGCGCATTTAAGTAAACCACGGCGTGCGTACTTATCTTCTCCCGTTTTCTTCGGCCTTTGAATTTGGTTCACCGCCTTGAATCTGCGTCGCGCGTGCTTGATTCCGCGGCGCGCGTACGTGTTTTCCTGATTTTATCTTCTTTTCCAAACTTTCTCCAATTTGTACGCTTTTGGTCCATGTTTTCATTATTTTCTTCCAAACAAGTACTGGCACGAAAAGTGAGAATACAACGAGATATATGATATAATTTCACTAAGAATAGGGCTCAACAACAACTAAAATATGTAATATCACTAGGCGTTGTCACACACCCCACACTTGTGCCTTGCTTGTCCCCAAGCAAGAGATTTTTTAATAAATTCTAACTAAGACTCAAACAATTTTTGACTGTGTTTAGTTTCAAATCTTATTGCCCCAAGAGTTAGAGTAAAATAGTTCGCTAGAACCTAATCAGAATGTTCTTTGGAATTCATGGCTTTCTAGAGAATCCTTGATTACAAACTTTCTGTCCACAATAAAGGGTACTTACTCATTCAGATTCTAAAGGCCATTAAGGAATTGTCCATGACTTTCGATGTTGTCCGTGTAGCGAGCTTTCGGAAATACCATCCCAGACCGGACGATCTTAGGTGGCAAGGTGCATAAGCCCCACCCATTTTAGACCTACCGGCTCGAACAACAAAGGCCACAGATTGACATTTCCTTCCTAAATTCCAATCCTAAAACAATCCAATCGTCTAACTCCTAAAATTCAACTTGTTTGACTAACTAATAGCATGATCACAAATAAACAGTATTTCTTGAAAAATATCAGTGCTATCACAATCACAAACCATTCGTTTCAAAATTACAACTTAGTAAAAAAATTTGAAAAAGTTGCTAAAAATTTGAAAATTGGTCATTTCTGCAAAAATTTCAAAAATACTCTTTCGACCGTCCACACCCCACACTTAAAACCGTACAACGTCCCCATTGTATAGAAAAATAATATTTGGAACAAGGGAGAAAGAGTTACCCCTTTGGACGGTAGACTGCTTGGTTGGTACTCGGTATCACATGTACAATTTCGAACAAACATAATTCTTGATTTTCGCATTATGGAGTTGTGGCGCAACAGTGAACACGCCGGTGGTCAAGTCAAGTGGAGGGGGCACGGTGACCCCACACTTGTGTGAGACAACTCCTTCCCAATTGACATAACATGCATGACTCAACAAAACATTAAAAGCAACATAACAAATATAAACAAACAAAATATAAAAGTGTGTCATAGATTCAGTACATATATCCCAAAAATAAAATAAAAAGAAAAATACATCAATTGCCACCTGGTGGACTGGAGGATCCAGCCTCGTGATCGTGGGCTCTGGCTGGGAATGGTCGGGGGCGCTGATGCGATCTGTAAAAGTACCTCCCCGATCCACTCAAGCTAGTCCTCGATCCTCGTGACTCTAACCTCCACTCGGTGGATGGCCGCTAAGTCCTCCTGTGGCTGTGGCTCTGTCGGCGCCGGCGCTGGCTCTGCCGGCGTCGGCGCGGCTCTGCCGGCGTCGGCGCTGCCGGCGCCGACGCTGGCTCTGGTGGGGGTGCTCTCCGGCGTCTCCTGCCAGGATGTACGTATGCTGGCTGGGGGTCCTGGGGTGGCTCTGTCGGTGCCCGGATGAACTGTCCCAGGCGCTGCTGCTCGATCAGCCCCATCTTCTCCAGAGCTCGCGCAGTAGTGCGAGATGGAGGTAAAGCGGTCAAGGTGGCAACAGTCCTGGCAGTGAGGATCCGGTATGATCGGAGAGTAATGAAGTATCCCCAGCCAAGAGGACTGCTGGCGGAGGCACCCGTCGCACGGGTGGATAGGGCGACTGCTAAGGCGAAGGGAAGGTTGATGAACCTGGAGGGGTCGAGGAGAACCCAGAGAAACGTCACGTCCTCCCCAGACACGTTCTCGCCCCCCCCCCCCCCCCCTCCCGCTGCATGATGGGAGGTGGAGACGAGGCGGTGCATGAGGCGGTGGAGTGGGTCGCGGAGGTGGCTCTCCCGGGAGGTCCCTGCCTCATAGATAACGTTGGACAACGGTGCCCAAACCTCCATGTTGGCAGCCCGCTCCGGCTGCCCCTGAATACATGCCTCGAATATCTGGGAAAATGGCGGTGCTGGAAATCCGCCTCCACGTATATCCCCGTGTGTCTAGCGAACTCCCGAAGGCTGCACTCCCGGTGCATGCCCCCAACCTAAATTGGATCAACCTCGCCCGCGGGTCCATCGCCCTCGGCGCGTACTCAATGGTGGAAAGGAACTCCAAGAGGAGCTCCGTGTATACGACATCCTCGTCGGTGGCCATGATCCTGTCCCAGCCCCGACATGTGAAGGATGCATCCCCTTGGGTCCAGGTGTGATGTAGAAACGGCTCTATCTCGTCCCATAACCCGGCCTCCCCGAGGATGGCCCTGTCAATAACGGTCGCCTCAAGAACCTGGTGACTCGTCAACGCGTCTCTCCGCGATCTGTACTCAGTAACGGCCCCTGGCCCCTCTGGAAACTGAAGGAAATCGTGGTTTAGTCTGAACATGATCTGCACAAACGAAAATAAAAAAAATTCAAAATAAGTCCTTAATCTTCTCCACCGCACCGCGGCGCGGCCCTAGAGTAAGGGCGCAGCGCGGCGAGCTGCTGTTTCCAAAAACCAACCCCAAATCGAATTTTAACATGTTTAAACTCAATCCAAATACACCACAGGGTAGCCTAAGTGCCGACTAACTCATCTAGGGTATCTATTTGGCGAAACAAACACCCTATGAGTCAGCATTGGCGATTTCTAAGTTTTGAACTTTTTGAACAAATCACTTAAATTAACTACCTAATCACTAGTTTAAACGAGTAATAGCTAGTTAGAATGACATACCGTAGTAGTGGCAAGGAAATGAGCAAGAAAAAACGCGAAAATTTTTGGTGATCAGAGCTCCGAGTCGTGGTGTGTGTGAATAGTCTCGCGGCTTACCTTAATATAGGAGAAAACCGACCGATCGATTCCCGCGTCGCGCAATTGCAAGACCCGCGGCGCGCGTGTCACCAAAACAACCCCTGCGCATCGGGTTGGTTTACGAACCCGCATCACGCAAGTAAGAAAACCGCGGCGCGGTCATTAAAATTTCAAATCTCTTCATACGACCCCACACTTGCCTTGGACCACTGGTACCTGCAATTAATGATAATATTTTTCCTAATTATTTCTAAGAAATACAGAACCTAACCTATGACACGATGGGTTGCCTCCCAACAAGCGCTAAGTTTAACGTCTTCAGCCAGACGTTGAACTCCTGCTTGTATTCTTCCTCAGCTGGAACTTTTGATGGCATCTGCTTGAATCCTGGTACGAAATTATGGGCCATCATCGACATTAGGGATGTGAGCTGAGTCATCCTATCGCTCACTCCACTGATCCATTGCTTTTGCGATTCCAAAAGCTTGAAGACTTTTGCTTCCCTTTCTCTTGATTCCTTCTCATATTGCTGGTGCCTCGCTTCTAACATCTCCATCACATCTAGCAACTGCTCCTTATAAATAGTGGCTAACGGGTGGTTCCTTGTTTCCTTCAAAATTTCTTCCTTTCCTCCTTCCCCCGTTCGCATTCAGCCTTCTCTTTCGCATCCCAAAGGTGATGTCCACATCTCCCGTCTTGCAGTCAGTCACCGCGCCAGCTGTAACTAAAAATGGGCGTCCTAAAATGAGCGTAGGCGCGTCATCCAAGCTTTCATACTCCATGACTAAGAAGTCTATAGGATATAAGAAATCCCCAACCTTGGCTATGACGTTAGTCAATTTCCCCCGGGATACCTTTGTTGACTGGTCAGCTAGCTATACTATAACTTTTGCTTTCTCTATTTCTTCATTCTTGTACTTATCATACAAGTATCCTGGCAGCACATTTACACTTGCTCCCAAGTCCACCAAGGTGTTCCGAATGACCACATCTCCTACAGTAGTAGTGATCAGTGGCGATCCAGGATCCCTCTCCTGTTTGGATAGTGTTCCCAACAGTGCCTCACTGGCTTTAATCGTCAATCTAACGGTGTCTGATGTGGGAATCTAACTTTTTTCATTTCTTTCACAAATCTCCTGAAGAATTCTGCTGCTGCCCTTGATTATATTGTCTGTAGGGTCGTCCATTGTTGTACTGACCTTGACCCTGGCCATGAACTTGGTTTGTCTCCTGAACTTTCGGTCCTCCTTGACCTCTTTGTGATTGACCCTACGGTCCATTCTGCAGCGTCGACATGAGCCTGTCAAACTTCTTATTCAAGTCACTTATTTCCTTTTTTACTTCTCTCTTCCACTCAACATCAGCTCCCACTGCTGCTGTTGTGCCTACAGTCTTTCTCGTAGAAAAGTTTGCTTTGGAGCCATTGCTTAACTGCTCCAAGAATTGCCAAGCTTCCTTTGGAACTTGCCACATAAATGTGCCGCTTGACGAGGCATTTATCATAGCCTGATGTGTTTCACTGACTCCTTCAAAGAACAACTTCACTAACTGCCATTTAGGAATATCATGATGCGGGCAGGATCGTAACAACTCCTTCAACCTATCGAAAGCTGCGTGGAAAGGTTCTCCTGGTTTTTGTTGGAAGTCCTGAATAACCCTCCTGATCTCCGTTGTTTTGCTTGCCGGATAAAATTCTTGTAGGAACTTGGCCTTGAGCTGATCCCATGTGGTAATATTGTTTGATGTTAAAGACGTAAACCAATGTTTGGCTTTGTCTTTAAGAGTGAATGGGAATAACCTAAGCCTAAAGATGTTCCTATTGACATTCCTAGGGGTATTAGCATTGGCAATCGCTATAAATTCATATAAATGATTGTACGGGTCATCCTGCTTGTACCCTCTAAACTCTGGCAATATCCCTAACAACTGAGGCCTTATTTCTACTTGATATTTAATATTGTCAGGAATATAAATTGGCGACGAATCATCATATTCCCGTGGCTGAAAATGTGATGCAACTGATTGCCTTCTCGGTTGTGAAAAATATAAGGGTTGAGCAGGATTACCGTAAAGATGATCGTTATAGTTCTGCTGACCTTGTGGTGGTGGATACTGTGGTGCTCTTCTCAGAGGTCCTCGACCTTGGGTCCTTGGTTGGTGAGGTGCTGGTGGCACCCATCCTTCGTCTTCCTCATAAATATCTCTCCTCTTTCTCTTGATACTGGTACTGTGGCTGAGGAGGTTGTTGATATTGTTGTGGTTGAGTAAGTTGAGGTTTGAAAAATACTGGTTGTGGTTGAGAAGTAGGTGTCTGTTGTCTAGAAACTGGGGTGCCATCACGGGTCGGCTCTCCCGAAGACATTGCAGAGGTAAATAGATTGGTGGATTGTTGTTGTGATACTGGTGAAAGTGGTGGAATCGATGGCAGAGTGCATGATGGTATGGGTGCAGGGGATGAAACTGCACCACCAAAAGCACTCGTGCTCCCGAACTGAAACTCTGAAACTGGGGGAATAAAAGACATCTCCGTTGCCTCACCTGATGGTTCCTGGGCAACACCTACTGTACTACTACTAACTTGACTAAAACTCATGATATTCAAACGCCTGTGGGCACGGATTTTGCACGCAGCTCGCTCAATCTCTGAGTCAAAATGTAATGGGGATAAATGCTCACCCCTGCGAGTACGCATGCACTAATGCAACACGCCCGCAAAATCAAAAACCAGAAACTAACCAAATGAAACTCAAGAAAATCAAGAAACAAAAAGTTCCTACTAATCACTTAATATAAGCTCACAGCTCCCCGGCAACGGCGCCAAAATTTGACATGCCTATGTCGTCGTGCGGTCAAAAATAAGAAAAACCTAACACACACACTAGCACAGTGGTAGTCAGGGTCGATCCGCAGGAGCTACGTAGTCAGAGTAGATGACAGATTACCAACTATAGTGTCACGCTATAATCGGAGGACTTTAGTTTCCAAACCCTTATCACTAGAACTCATAAACCTAGACTAGACAATTCCAAAACAAACGTAGACTAAGCTAAGCTTTAACCCAAACCTGGTTACTTTCTGAAATCAGAAGTGCATCTCTAATTCAGAAGTAAACAAAGGCATTCAACAATCCAAAGATAAATCAAATCAAGGTATGAACTGAACCAATAACTAAGATCCAATAGGCCAGTCACTGGCTAAGGTTCAAACCCTAAAAGCTAACCTAGTTGGCTACTGATTTCTACAAGGGAAACAGTTCCAAACAAGGTCAAAATAACATCCAAACACAATCCAAACAAGCACAATCAAACATAAGCATCAAAACACCGAAAAACTAAGATTAATTGTAACCAAATGATTTTCATTAACCAAAACCGAATTCCGGTGGTCCAATACAGTAACCAATGATATGAAACAGAAAACTAAAGTGCTCAAAGTCAGTGGTTGTCACTCCCAAAGACTTTAGCTACAAATGCTACTTGCCACTAAAAGGAAATTAAATTATAAAACCTGAAATGCCAAAAGATGGTTGCTGAAAACGAATCCTTGGAGTCAAAGAGCCTCTACGGTCGATTTTTCACCAGGGTTTTGCTCAGGGTTTCGGCTGTAAATGCGTCTATTTACAGTTGAAATTTCCCGCAGCCGCGCCGCGCATTTAAGTGAACCACGGCGCGCGTACTTATCTTCTCCCGTTTTCTTCATCCTTTGAATTTGGTTCACCGCCTTGAATCTGCGTCACGCGTGCTTGATTCCGCGGCGCGCGTATGTGTTTTCCTAATTTTATCTTCTTTTCCAAACTTTCTCCAATTTGTATGCTTTTGGTCCCTGTTTTCATTATTTTCTTCCAAACAAGTACTGGCACGAAAAGTGAGAATACCACGAGATATATGATATAATTTCACTAAGAATAGGGCTCAACAACGACTAAAATATGTAATATCACTAGACGTTGTCACTAGCTTTTGTACAATCTGATCAACGAACGGTAATGGGAAATGATTCTTAGATGTAGCCACGTTGAGTTTCCGGTAATCAATACATACCCTCCATCCAGTCACGGGTCTCGTGGATACCTTGTCACCATCTTTAGTATCCACTACAGTTATCCCAGATTTCTTCGGCACGGTTTGTGTCGGACTTACCCATTCACTATCGGAGATTGGATATATGATTCCAGCATCCAACCATTTCAATACCTCCTTTTTCACGGCTTCCTTCAAGTTTGGAGTCAATCTTCTTTGCGTATCCCTAGCAGGCGTGGCTCCGTCCTCTGTGATGATCTGATGCATACATGTAGCCAGGCTAATTCCCTTCAAATTTGCAATCGTCCGACTGATGGCCTCCTTATGTTTGGACAAGACCTTAAGCAAATCCTTTTCTTGTTCCATTGTCAAATTAGCTGCTAAGATCACTGGCAGAGTTTCCTTTTCTCCTAAGAAGGCATACTTCAGGTGAGCTGGTAACGGCTTCAATTCCAAAGTTGGTGGTTCCTGTAAAGATGGTTTTAATGTCTTAGGAATCTCCGTCGGCAGCTTCTCAATGTGTGTGCATTCTTCATGCTTCATGCGTCATGCCTTTATCTTTTCCTGCTACTTCCTCTTGCTTCTCATGCTCAACATCTCCTTCCTTATGAATGTCCATCACCTCTTGTTGTAACACTTTAGGTGTGTATTGCTGTAGTAACTCATCCATGATGTCCACATGGTAGCATTCTTCATCCTCTATTATGCTTCCCCTAGCGTTAAAAATGTTAATCTTAGTTTGCTGATGTCCAAAGGATATCCCCATCTCTCATGTACAATAGTCAATGTTTGCATTAGCTGTAGCCAAGAAAGGTCGCCCCAAAATGATCGTCGGTTGCTCCCTGTTGGCGGCCTGACTGGTATCTAAAACTAAGAAATCAGCTGGATAGTAGAAATCTCCCACTTTGATGATGAAATCTGATAACATCCCCCAATGAATCTTTATAGACTTGTCAGCAAGCTGTAAAATTACATCTGTAGGCCTCATAGTACCGAATTCATATTTGTTAAAAAGTTGTCCCGGCAGAATATTCACACTTGCACCCAGATCTAACAGAGCTTTCTTGATATGCATATCTATAGGTCCCTTGATCTCTCTAGAACAATGATATCAATCAAATATGATGAACACAAGGAGATTAATCACAACTTCAATGCATTCTTGATTCAAGACTAATACATAAGTTGTTTGTGGTTGCTAGAACACTCAAGATCTCACTATGATTAGCACACACTTCTAGGACAACCAACCCATAAATGATGTCATAATAATGCTTATATACTCTAGACCTAATGACCTAGCCCATGGACTAATCCACAAGCCCATAATTGCAAGGGCTAAAACCGAACAACCTAGTGTTGTTCGGTCCACACCGAATTTCCACATAAAACCCAAACTAATTAATATTTTACATTTTAAGTCCTAATAAATAAAGATTAAACCAAACTAAAATAACTTATGGACCAAGGAACGCTAACTGGACCGAACAATAGGAGTACCGAGCAACCAAATGAAGCGGGCCGAACAACTTAAAGGAGGCGGAGACAACCGAGCAACACGCTACCGAACACCTATTAAACCCTAAAGTACGGATTAACTAAATGGGCCAGCCGAGTAACACTATAACTGGACCGAAAAACCAAGACAAAACACTAAATAATTAATGCACCCGCCGAACAACAAAGGGAAAAACCCTAGCCGCTAGGAGCCTCCACCGAACAACTAAAAATCACGCCAAACAGTTTCGAAAATCAGTTTTTGGATCAAAAATGGGATTTTTGTACTTTTGCTTGAAGATCAACCAAGAACACTAAGAACTTCAAGAACAAAACACCCAAAAACAGTCTAGAAACGGATCAAAAACTCAAAATCTTCAAAAAATATCCAAGAACAAAATGATGATTGATATCAAAAACAAGCTCTGATACAAATTGTAGGTCCCTTGATCTCTCTAAAACAATGATATCAATCAAATATGATGAACACAAGGAGATTAATCACAACTTTAATGCATTCTTGATTCAAGACTAATACATAAGTTGTTTGTGGTTGCTAGAACACTCAAGATCTCACTATGATTAGCACACACTTCTAGGACAACCAACCCACAAATGATGTCGTAATAATTGGTATATACTCTAGACCTAATGACCTAGCCCATGGACTAATCCACGAGCCTATAATTGCAAGGGCCAAAACCGAACAACCTAGTGTTGTTCGGTCCACACCGAATTTCCACATAAAACCCAAACTAATTAATATTTCAAATTTTTAAGTCCTAATAATAAAAGATTAAACCTAACTAAAATAACTTATGGACCGAGGAACGCTAACTGGACCGAATAATGGGAGTATCGAGCAACCAAATGAAGCAGGCCGAACAACTTAAAGGAGGCAGAGACAACCGAGCAACACGCTACCAAACACCTATTAAACCATAAAGTACCGATTCACTAAATGGGCCGGCCGAGTAACACTATAACTTGACTGAAAAACCAAGCAAAAACCCTAAATAATTAATGCAGCCGCCGAACAACAAAGGGAAAAACCCTAGCCGCCAGGAGCCTCCACCGAACAACTAAAAATCACGCCAAACAGTTTCGAAAATCAGTTTTTCGATCAAAAAACGGGATTTTTGATACTTTTGGTTGAAGATCAACCAAGAACACTAAGAACTTCAAGAACAAAACACCCAAAAACAGTCTAGAAACGGATCAAACACTTAAAATCTTCAAAAAATCTCCAAGAACAAAATGATGATTGATATCAAAAACAAGCTCTGATAATTATAGGTCCCTTGATCTCTCTAAAACAATGATATCAATCAAATATGATGAACACAAGGAGATTAATCACAACTTCAATGCATTCTTGATTCAAGACTAATACATAAGTTGTTTGTGGTTGCTAGAACACTCAAGATTTCACTATGATTAGCACACACTTCTAGGACAACCAACCCACAAATGATATCATAATAATGGTTATATACTCTAGACCTAATGACCTAACCCATGGCTAATCCACAAGCCCATAATTGCAAGGGCCAAAACTAAACATCCTAGTGTTGTTCGGTCCACACCGAATTTCCACATAAAACCCAAACTAATTAATATTTTACATTTTAAGTCCTAATAAATAAAGGTTAAACCAAACTAAAATAATTCCCAACAACATCACCTAAATCGACAGAGATGAGAGGAACCCCTAGGTCCTTCATCTTAGGAGGTAATGCATCCAAAATTATTGAACTTACATTTTCAGGCAAGTTGATCCTTTTGGGAAGATGTGACAAAATATGCTTTTTGTGAATACACATGTCCTTGAGAAACTTTGCATACGCAGGAACCTCCTTGATAAGCTTAACCAATGGAATGTTAACTTTGATCTGACTGAACAGATCCCACATATCTTCTGCTTGCGGTCCTTTCTTCCGGTATGGTTTCTTTTCCGGCTTCTCCAAAGCCGTAGGAAAAGGAGATGTCCGACTTGTTTCTCCTTTTTCCCATATACTTGTTGGTTTTCTTCTTCAGCGCTTGCCCTTCTTTTTCTCTTTTTTCTTTTTTTCCAGCTGTTCCTTTTCATCAAATACTACTTCCACGTCACTATCCTCCTCTGATGGCAGAGCTGTAACTTTGTTGTCCACCTTCTTTCCACTTCTGAGCGTGATGACCTCATTTACTTGCACATTTGGTGGTTTTGCCTTTTCTTGTTCCCTATCTTTCTCCAACTTCATAAGCAATTCCCCTAACTTCAAAATTGCTTGAGAATTGGCGTCTTCTACTTCCTTGAGTTTAAGCAACATTTCGAAAATCTCCTGTGTGCCAATGTTAATATTTCTTGCTGGAGGCACTGGTTGTACATGCTGTTTTCTTACTGGCGGTTGCCTCACTTCCCTCTGTTGATTATTTCTGAATGGTCGTGTCGTATTGTGGAATTGACCATATCCGTGTACCTGGCTGATTTCCTCTTGTGTCATTGAGCATTCACTGTGGTTATGTCCTACTTCACCACATGTATTATAGATAACTTGCCCATGCAATACATACGCTCCTTTCTCCTTCTGAAATCTCGTGAGCATTTGATTGAACTTTTTGGTAACAGCGCCTAGCTCATTTTGGATTTCCTTCTTCCACTTATTTTCTGCTTCTATATTCGCCACATATACTGTATTATCCTTCATGGATCTGCTGACCTTAAGTCCTAAACTTAACTGTTCTAAAAATCTCCATGCATCCTCTGGCTCTTGCCACATGAATGTCCCACTTGATGAAGCATTTTATCATCGCTTGATGCGTCTAGTTCACTCCTTTAAAAAACAATTTTACCAACTACCACTTGGGAACTTCATGATGCGGGCAAGAAAGCAGCAACTCCTTCAATCGATCGAAAGCCTCGTGAAATGCTTCGCCAGGCTTTTGCTGAAAATCTTGGATTGCGCGTCTAACCTCCGTGGTCTTACTAGCTGGGCAGAATTCTTGTAAAAACTTGGCCTTAAGTTGATCCCAAGTAGTAATACTATTAGGTGGAAGAGATGTAAACCAGTACTTGGCTTTGTCCTTTAAGGTGAAAGGAAATAATCTTAACCTAAAAATATCCCTATTGGTGTTCCTAGGAGTATTAGCGTTTGCTATGGCTATGAATTCATACAAATGATTATATTGATCATCTGTCTTATATGGATGGTTGGTTCCGCGTGGCATGTATACAAATGATTATATGGATCATCTGTCTCATTCTGGCGTGCATGGGTTTTCACGAGTAAAAGATCAAATGGATGGTTGGTTCCGCATGGCATGTATACAATAAAGTGATGATATTCAGCAGGCTATGTCATATGATTTTTCAAAATAATTCTTGGGTGGAAAGTGTGGAATATGAGCAATGAAAGTTGAGCTAAAACATCCATCTCAAGCTTAGGGGGAGCAACACCACATAAATCATGGTACCTTATGATTTGACGGTGAACTCTCATGAGTTCTAGTATGCAACTTATGTACCTTTGTGGAATTGACGGTGGACACTTCCAAGTCCAAGTTTGAAACTTTTTGACTACAAATAAGTGTCCCTAGAAGCATGCTGCTGCATGTGACCAAAGTCTCGTTTCTCACTAGCAACACCAGCTTTGAGATGTTAAAGAGCCACTCACTCACGCTTAATGCTCTGGCAAAGTTTATACACTAGCATGAGATTGCCCGGTCCCACTAATAAAACATTTCATCAGGGCTTAAGTATTAAATTTTCTTTTAAACTTTACCGGACCCTGTCCCTGGAAACATGCTGCCGCATGTCAAGTCTCATGTTCTGCTGAAACATTGAGCACCAACCCGCCTCACTCACTGAACACATGTTTCAGTGCTTCTTGTATTCTTGGTCCTTCTCAATGGCAAAGGGTCCTATTTTATTTTTCTGTTAAAATAAATAAAAAAAATAAAAAAATAAAAAAAATAAAAAAAATAAAAAAAAGGATATAAAAAAGAAAGAACATATTATTCAGTTTTTATTGATGCTGTCAAAAAGGGGGGAGAATGTGCAGAGAAGATTGTTCGTCTAAGGGGGAGCAAATACCAATGTTCATCTAAGGGGGAGCAAATACTGGTATTTCTTGGTACATTACTTTCCTTATTATTTCTTTGTATAGTTTAGTTTTGACATCATCAAATAGGGGAGATTGTTGGGAATATATTTTATAGATTTGATGATGTCGATTTGTATAAGATAGTTATGTTTAGACTGCTCATTGTTGACAGCCAGTCTTGTCTAATAACTGTAAATATTATACTTAGACAAGCTGAGCTGTCACGCAGTGCTTGGTTTATACTGTAAATGTTGGAGTTGTCAAAGACTAAAGCAATGTCGACCACAGTAAATATAAGTATGTCGCAGCTGCTGTCCTTGGAGCTGAAAAGAGTGAAGTGCCTGAAGCTGATAAGCTAATGTTGATACTGAAGCTGATCAGCTTATGCTGATACTGAAGACGGACAGTTGCTGATGTTACTGAAGATAACCAGCAGATGTCGATACTGAAGACGGACAACTGCTGCTGTTACTGAAGATAATCAACAGATGCTGATATGGAAGACATGCTGATCAGGCATCAGCTGGTGCTGATGGGATCAGCTAGTACTGATAGGATCAGCTGGTGCTGATATTCGTCAGGCTGAAGCTGCAGCTGATAAGCTGAAGCTGAACCTGACTTTCGTGCTGATCCGACTGAAGGTCAGATCTGATCATATCCTGGAGATCAGATTTGTTATTATCCCTGAAGATTTGAATTCCTATAATCTTGGGATATGGTTTGAATTGAAGATCTGCAGATAATATTGTTTGATTTGAAGATCTGCAGAGATTATCTTGATTGAAGATTCTCCTGATTTTTAGGAGATTATTCTAGAGCGTTTTTATGACTATATTAATCAACAAATCTGTGTGAAAATGTTGGTGATTGATGATTTTCGTGAGTGACGAATTAGAGAGATTTAGAAGTTAGTGTTTTAGTTCTTCTGTGTAATCTGTATGATTAAACGTAAAACCCTCAATAAATAAACTGTGTGATTTATTTGTTGAATACTTGTGTTTATTCCGCGTTTCTGTTAGATTCATACACGAGTGTTTAGATCGAGGGAACATCAAGTGGTATCAGAGCCAGAATGCATCACTACAACGTCTCCCAACTGTTGAGAAGAGAATCGTTCGAGTATTGGAACCTGCAGGTGGGGTGATGGAAGAATTCTCAATCTCAAGTGGACCCAGGAAAGGGTCAACAATCATTGTTGCGAGTTCATGAAATTAATCAAAGATATTTCTAAATTTGGAAGTTGCTTCAAGTCAAAGGAAAGGAAGAAAATAATTGAAACAATTGTACAAAAGGCTGCAAAGAAGGAGACGGGTCTCAACTTCTTATCTTTTGAGCTGACACGCGTCTGAGTATTTGGCATGGCTATCCGGCTATGGTGTGAAGTGTTTTGGTCCTCCATGTGATAAAAGAAGCATATAATCATTCGTGCATGGGAATCGAGCTTATCTCGTGACCTGTTCAATAATTCCGGAATATTGATGATTGCGATGGCATGAGTAGTATGGTTCATATTAACGTCGGATTTCAACGAACAATAAATGGCATGCATATTACCATTTCAGAAGGCTCTACGTGTTAATGTCGCATGAATTTTCTGACCAAGAAGAGATGTCATCGAGTACTTCTTCTGTTTCAAATTAGTCAAGAATTCTTGTTTCCATGGAGAATTTCGTTTGTAGAGGTAAATGATTTGGCTGCGGAAATTCATGCAAAGAAGAAAAAAGAAGAGTATTGTAACTCGTTGATCCATAAAGTGATTGTTTCATCACCGGTTGGTTCAGAAACTTGTAGAAAGAGAAATCAAGGTTGCAGGCACTATGACGAGAATAATGAACAGAGTAAAAAGTCAATGGTTAAGTAGATTGCGATCAATGACATGTGTTGTCGATCGGCGGAGAAGACGTGATGGTTTGGGAGAGGATGCTGGTCAGGTTCGCAAAAGCAGAGTTTAACAAGTCAAAGTTCGCCAAAATAAGAATCGATTGAAAGAACTCTCGGCTGTTTCAAGGGACAAGATATCATGTGGGAGTGTCAAAAGCTAATTAAGGTTGATGTCAAAAGTGGTTTTCGTAAGTCAAATGTTGTGACTTTTGGAAGCTAAGGTTATTAAAAGCATGGATGTATTGTACCTATGGCTCATGATCACGTGGGTTTCAATACGTGGCATATTTGGATGATCCATGACATGCGTCATAATGTCTTCAAGCTAAAAGATGTCTCTCTTTTATTCAAGAAAATTACAAGACACGTTGCATGGTGATGTGTTTCAAAAGGTTAGCCACAGGTGTTTTAACATCAAAATGAAGAAAAAGGGTTCATGTGTTTCAAGAAATTGCTAGTCACGTGGATTATGCTTAATAAAGATTGGAGAATTGAAAACATTAATGATATGCTTAAAGTTGTCATCAAAGATTTACAACAAAGGTGGTGAAGGAGTTACGTTTTCTTTCATTAAAGAGCATGTCACGTGGATGTTCAATCATCAAAGAAAGAAGTAAAATGGGCAGCCTCTTGATTCTTTTTTAGTCATTAATTGAAGTCGTCACAACAGAAATGCAGTCATTTATCATTCATTTTGGTAATATCAAGAAAAAGTCATATGCATCGAAAGCTACGCAGTTTTTTTTTTTTTTTTTTTTGGAACCGGCCAATAATTTATATGGAGCGTACTCGGGCGTGGTAAACCAGGTCGGTATTTAGCCGGCGGCCCGGAAGGACGCGCCTTTCCCCTCATTCACCTTGTTGGCTTCGCCTAGGGAAAATCCCCCACATGTTGCTCAAGTCACGAGTTGAACCCCCGACCTTTGCCCCACATGGGTATATAACCCGGTACCTCAAACCAGCTAGGCTGGAATACATGGCTGCATGGTGTCCCTCATGGTCAAAAGTTGAAAGCTTCTCTCACAGGCTTCTACTCTGCCACGTATGGTTGAATTTGTAAAAAGCCTGTTGGATCACAGCTCGCGAAAAAGATTAAAAACACATAATATCACAGGTTAACTAAAAACATACACAAACAACGTGAGCCAATTTTCTGGGTTTATACTTTGGATGAATACGAAACTTACAAGGTGCTCACTCTAATAAACAATAAAGAAGTCTTTAAATACTAATCTAGGAAACAACTCTCGTACTCCTAATAAAATGTAGTAACAAACCCATTACTATCCACCAAATTCGGTCAACCATATGACTAAGTCTAACTAAAACCTATTAACTTAAACATATAAAATCATAAATATTAATTAAATCAATCTTCCAGCCATGCATGTGATTATCAAACCAATTAACCCAACAATCACCCCCTTAATTGGTTTGATCATACCACTCGGCTCCTCTTCTTTTTTTTTCAAAGCATCTCGATTCTTGACCTTTTCCGGACACCCGACCTTCACCTCGGTCACGTCCAAAGTCTTCACCCACTCCCGACTTTTCTGGGACACTCGACTTTCATCTCAGTCACGTCCAAAGTCTTCTACATCCGGCTGTTGTTTGTCACCACACAGAACCCGTTTGCGCATAACACTTCTGTGACACGAGAGCTTTCTTCCACCGATCAAGAAAACAAAGCTACCCGCTTTTACCGTCTTCTTCACCTGCAAAAATGAAACAAACCCAAAGCCACTTGCTTTGACGGATCTTTTCTGTTCGTTTTCTCACGCATCTCCGGTAACTCTCTCCATTTTCCGGTGACATACCAACAACCTACCGCCGGACTTTCCTTTGAATACCATATATACTTCCCTTTGATCACAACTAACAGCTACGAACCGCCTATTTTCATCACCAGTCACCCCTGTTGTCTTGAACGGTATTACACGTCTCCCTACGACAACGGTCGACCCGATAAACCTTTAACTTCTCCGCCTTCTGCTGTAAACAAGTCCCGAAACACCCCCCCCCCCCCCCCGCTGCTGCTCCCCGCAGGGAAAAATTGATGCCAAACAAACCTTGTTTCTGATTTTAACCTGCAAAACATTTTCGACCCGCTGCTTCTACTGCTCTCGTAGCCCTGCAGTCAAAGTCTCCTCCCTCCTTCGAAAGTCAACTCTCAAACCGGCCCTCTTCTTAAACCGCTCTGATCCAAACGCGAAAAAGATTAAAAACACATAATATCCAAACCGGCCCTCCTTCCGCAAGTTCTTCAAAACAGGTACCTAGGTTCGGTTTCCCACAATGTACAATAACTCGTTATCAACCCAAAACTGTCGTGTCTTTCCCTCCTTTGCTAGTTTCAACAGGTTGCTTGCTACTGGGTCGTGGTCCATTCCTTCTTTGAACAATTGAAGGAGAGTTGAAGGTGATTGGGTAGAGGATATTCCGGCCAGTTCTGCCTTTCGGCTGAGGGCATCTGCCACAACGTTTGTCTTCCCAGGTTTGTATCTCAGCACATAATCAAATTCTGCCAGGAAATCCTGCCATCGGGCCTGCTTCGGGCTCAGGCGTTTCTGCGTCTGGAAATAACTCGTTGCAATGTTTTCAGTCAAGATCACAAACCGGCTTCCCAACAGGTAATGTCGCCAAGTACGGTGGCAATGTATAACATGCAAGTGAAGCCCAGCCTAGCTGGGTGGATGCACCCGGGTTATATACCCATGTGGTGGGAGGTCTGGAGTTCGACTCCGACTAACCCCATGTGGGGCATTTTCCTGGAAGGCGAATTAGGTGGAGGGGAAAGGCCTTTGCGCCTTAGGTAATCGCCAACCGCCCTGGGTTGCGGGGCTGATTACCCTCAGGTGAAACCATATATCTATTCGCTGGTTCCAAAAAAAAAAACTAAAAACATACACAAACAACGTGAGCCAATTTTCTGGGTTTATACTTTGGATGAATACGAAACATACAAGGTGCTCACTCTAATAAACAATAAAAAAGTCTTTAAATACTAATCTAGGAAACAACTCTCGTACTCCTAATAAAATGCGGTAACAAACCCATTACTATCCACCAAATTCGGTCAACCATGTGACTAAGTCTAACTAAAACCTATTAACTTAAACATATAAAATCATAAATATTAATTAAATCAATCTTCCAGCCATGTATGTGATTATCAAACCAGTTAACCCAACAAAGCCTGCATGGCCCTATTCTTGGTTCTTGGTTTCTTTGAAATGAAAGCATGTGTGGTCGTGAAATGGAAAAGAAGACGAAAATTCAAGAAAGATCCATTATCTTTGGTTGTTAGTGGTTACATGGCTAAAGGATAGGAGTATTGTCCTGGTCATTTGTGTGATGATGTTACTTAAATGACACGTATGGTCAGCTGCAAAAAGTAGCAAATTGATACTAAAAAACGAACGTGGCTGAATTATTATTTATGTGTGAAAATCATGTTGTCTCAAATCCAAAAAGGTACATGATGTGACTTAGACGTGGGGATAACCAAAGTGCAGTATGTATTACATAAATTTAAATTTTCCAAAGAGATTCTAGCGACGTGCCTCTGCTCAAAAGGAAAGGATGAAAAACTTGTGTGTGCATGGATATCAAGTTGGACTGTGAGAAATGATACAAGCTATTCACGACGTTATTTTTTATAGAGAACTGTCCAATGAGTTGTTTAGAGCAAGTTGATCACATGGGTCTCCCACTCGTAGCTATTTTCTTGATGAGTCTGCATGACCTTTTGTGGATGCCACGTTAAAAGGTGTTTGCTCAATTCCTTTTGATGGTGGGATTCTCATTTGCAATTATTAAGGGTCTCGTGGGTCTTTAAGTGGTTTATCATGCAACTTACGCCAGAACAAAAGGATGACGCATGTCTCATTCTGGCGTGCATGGGTTTTCACGAGTAAAAGATCAAATGGATGGTTGGTTCCGCGTGGCATGTATACAACAAAGTGATGATATTCAGCAGGCTATGTCATGTGATTTTTCAAAATAATTCTTGGGTGGAAAGTATGGAATATGAGCAATGAAAGTTGAGCTAAAACATCCATCTCAAGCTGTTGAAAAATGTTTTTTGTATGTGACCATCATTGAAATAAGATGAATTGTTTTTATTTTGTCTGACAAATATTATCAGTTTATTTCAGGTTGCGTAGATTCGAGATTGAACGAGAAAATAAGAAAATAATTTTTAAACAAAAAGATTGGAGTTAAATTTATCATTTATTAAATTTAATTATTGAGGAATAATTGTTTTAATTATTTTCTAAATAACTGATTTTAATAAAAGATGCAATTTAATTAGAAAATGAGTTTTAAAGCCAAAACAAAGAAAAATATAAAAGAAAATTAAATTAAATCTATTTAAAATGAATTTTTTGAAATATAATTTCTAAATAATTTATTTTATTATATTTAATTAATTTAAGAAATTAAAAATGAATTTTCCTAATTTATTTAAATTTATTTCGGATTTTAAATGAATTTAAATTAAAATTAAAAGGAAAAGGAAGCAAGAAACAGCAGTAGCCCAATTTCAAGTCCAGCCCAAGAAAATCAGGAGCCCAACAGTCCACCGGCCCACCCTCCGCCTTGATCCAGACCCGAACCGCATCCGGAAAACCGAACCCGATCCAGCGCTCCAAGATCCGGTGCCCTCACAAAAGTTCGCGGACCATACCCGAACCGACCAACCCGTCGGCGCTCCACTTCTTCTCACAGAAGACCCGCGCCTCGACCCGGTTTACGACCCATGCCCCGACCCGACGACCGGTGTGTTTCTGGATGGAAATTCTTACATTTCAGCCCCTGAACTTTGTAAAATGTTCAAAAATACCCAAGAACCAACTTTTCAGCCAAGAACACGAAAATATTCCAACTTTTCCAATTTTTAACCCATTTTTTCAACTTTTTCCAACCAAATCTTCCACAAAATTAATTCTTTTCATTTATTTTGATGATTTAGATCTTAGATCTAATCTGAAAAGATTAATATTCCTTGCTTTACATCACATCTTTTGTTATTTAATTCATCCATTTTTCACTATAAATACCAACCCAAACTTCCCATTTTAAACACACCATTCTACATAATTTCTACATCTTTCTACACCAAATCCCACCAAAATTCACCAAATCCTACCCAACTTTCACCATCTTATTTTTCAAACCTTAAACCAAAAACACCAAAAATCTATAACCATCACACCAAACCAAAACAACATCAATACACACCAAAACCTACACAAATACACCAAAACCATCTTACACCAAAAAACCCACCAAAACATACACCAAAACCTATACAAAAAACACACCAAAACCTACAAACATCCAACACCAAAACCTACAAACACCCAACACCAAAAAACCTACAATCAACAACCAAAAACCCAATATCTCATCTTGCCGCAAAGAACAAAGATCGACGCATCAAGAAATACACCATCTTCTTCCGGTGTCGATAAGTTCTTTTGAAATTTTCATTTCAATTTCATTTTAAATATTTCAAATGTTTAAATATAAAATGAATGATTAATTTCTTGTGCTATTTATTTAACGATCACATTTTCGCTATTATTTCGACTAAATTTAATTGTGCCGAAATTCCAAGACATCCAAATTGAACCGTGACGAAGAAAACTAATGTGGACTATATTTAACCAAGACATTACTAATTTCTAACTTTTTATTTATTGTAAAAACCCTTTATCGTTGATAATGGTGTTTATTACATCTAACGTCTAATTTTTTATTTATTGTAAAAAACTCTTTATCGTTGATAATGATGTTTATTACATCTAACGTCTAACTTTTTATTTATTGTAAAAAACCCTTTATCGTTGATAATGGCGTTTATTACATCTAACTTCTAACTTCTAACATTTATTTTATTTACTGCTTTCTGTCTATTTAAATACTGTCTAGTTTAAATTTACCGCTTTATTTTATTTATTTATAGCTTTCAGTAATTTAATTTTTGTCTAGTTTAATTATTTTTGTGCTTTATTTTTAGTTTCTTTTTAAATCCCTTTCTCATCTCCCCAAATATAATTGACATAATTAAAACGTTAATCCAAGGACCGTCAAGTTTTTCAACAATTGGTATCAGAGCTCGTGTGATTTAGTCTGAAATTTTTGTCGAAAACTTTTGTGTAGCGTTTTTATAAACTACCAATAAGTTTTCTTTAAAAATTTCATCTTAATATCACTTGTTCAAAAAAAACATTTAAAAATTACTCGTGTGATTTAGTCTGAAATTTTTGTCGAAAACTTTTGTGTAGCGTTTTTGTAAACCACCAATAAGTTTTCTTTAAAAATTTCATCTTAATATCACTTGTTAAAAAAAACATTTAAAAATTACTCGTGTAATTTATTTTGAAAATTTTTGTCGAAAACTTTTGTGTAGCGTTTTTATAAACCACCAATAAGTTTTCTTTAAAAACTTCATTTTAACATCACATTTTCGTTAAAAAAAATTTTAAAAATAAAAAAATCAAAAAAAAATGTCTTCCGCAAACTACTCAAACATAAATTCTGTATCTATTGCTAACAGCATAGGTTCAGGTACTCGAGCACCCATTCTTATTCCTGGAGAATATAACTCATGAGTAGGTCGTCTGAATCTTCATCTTAACTCTATAAGTGAAGATGTGTGGAAATGTGTAGAAGGATCTCTACCAGAAAACATGACCTCTCTTACGAGTAACTTAGATATACTGAATGAAAGGAAGAAACTTGAACTTCAAGCCAAAAAGGAACTTGTGTCTGGAATACCCCACAGTATTCTAAGCCAAATGAATGATATAATCCTTTTAACTGCAAACCAAATTTGGCAAACTTTGAAAAATCGTTTTGAAGGAAATGAAAGAATCATTGGAAACAAGAAAACATCTGTTTTAAACGAATTTGACAACTTCAAAATATTTTCACATGAGACCATCCATGATGCTCATGACAGGTTCAATCTCATTACCATCAAAATGAATAATTTGGGCATCAAAAAGTCACAGCATGAGATAAACCTCAAGTTTTTAAACAACCTTTTTGAAAGCTGGAAAATGGTCAAACTAATCATTCAGGGAAATCTAGCAATTCATACTGAATCTTTGTACAATCTGTACGGAGAATTACAATCGTATGAATCCTCGATTGACCCACCAACGTCTACTTCTTTTGGAGGACCACTTGCTCTTTTGTCAACATCTTCTCAAAACCAAACACATTTTCTTGATCAAAGTCAAATTGATTTAAATCAAATCTCTCATCAAAATCAAAACCAAGCCTTTTCGAGTAATTCTTGTGACTTGTCTGATCCAAATAATGAAGCTGATTACCAACAATTGTGTGCTTTGGTAGCAAACACTAATCTCGAAAGATTTTTGCCACATCATGGTCAATCAAATTTTAGACCAAATTTTCAAAACGGACCATCTTTTGGACAAAACAATTCAAGGTTTCAATATAGACATTCTTTTGGACAAAATTCTCAAAGACCTTCCTTCCAAAACAACTCAAACCAAGGTTCTCAAAACCAGGGATTTCAAAACAATCTAAATTCAGGTCATAATAATAATCCAAACAACAACTTTCAGAATCAAAACAGAGGTTTTCAAAATCAAGGTTACAATAACCAAAACAACAATTTTCAAAATAACCAAAATTCTGGATTCAAACAAAACCATTCTCAAACTTCCCAACAAACCCAAACTCATGCACCCAAAAGACTTCCCATAAAGAGTCAAAATGATGACAGTGATGAAGAAGTGATCAACTTGTAAGGTTTTATGCAATCTATGAACTAAAATCCTAAGTTCACATGCAACCTAGAAAGGATCTATGTTTTCTATCTTTGAACATATAATAATAATTCTAACGGCTAACAGAAATTTCTAATAACGACTAACAGAAATTTCTATATAAAACAATTAATAAAACTAACCTTTAGTTTTATTCTTGAAGCCGAGCAGCACAAGTGTCCTGCCTCAAATGAGATCACACCCAGAAGCCCAAGCAGAGGTTAACTGTCTTAACCTCTTATTAAGAACAGCTCGCTATAAAACCTTAGAGAAAGATTATAGACGGCAAGGAGAGAAGAGAAATTCCAAGGAGATTATTTGGAATGGTGCAAGTTTTCAAGTGATGGGGAGAGGCTTATTTATAGTGTTCAACTTTTGAATAATTGCATTCTAGCCCCTGCACTTATAATCAATTTAGCCCCTGCACTTTTAATTAATTCCAAATTAATTCCAATTAATTCTGATTAATTCCAAACTAGTTTATCATTAATTTGTTATCACATAATAAATTAACGAACTATTTATTTCTCTCTCTATTTAACCTTGATGTCGGTTGGACTACCAAGGGCAACCCAAATGGACTTTGCTTCTATTAATAAGATAAATACAAATTATAAGTCATGGCTTAGACACCTAATCCAACAGTCTCCCACTTGGATAAGTCTATGACTTTAGTTGTCCATTTATCTTCAGATTAATTAGCAAACTGTAGCTTTCTAGAAACTGCTGCCGAACTCTGACCTAGTCAATTCTGTCCAAAGATAAGTGATCAAATGATCCTCCGTCCAACTAGATATTTTTCAGACTCAAGACATGGATAAAATCAATCTGGTCTGATTCACTGTTCATCGATTTCCTATTTGTATATGACTCTTAGACTACCAATTTAGTCCCGATTGGCCAACCATTTTAGTCAACTTCAAATTCATCGAGAGGCCTACATATATCTGTTCCCCGTTAGGGTCAAGGGACGAATAAACTTTGACTCATATACTTATGTCTTTTACCAGACAAATTACTCACAACAACACGTTTTATAACACCGAGTTACCGACGCGTTTTCATATTATCAATGAACAACCGTCTAGTAAATCATAACTCATATGTCTTAGCTTAAAGATCAAAAGATATTATCGTCTCAATATTGCTCGTGATATAATCCATGAAGCAATCCATTGAGCGCGGGTTTATCCAATACTCAAATCTCCATTTCCAAGTACTCATGAATGTTGCAGCAATCTTATTGCAATGTCTAACTCCTTAGACAATCTACAACTAATTCATGACAGCCTTGCTTCATACTTACTCCCTAAAAGTATGAACGACTGTGGATATTTGAATAATCCAATTATTCAGGAAATAAAACATGCAAAATGAAACACAATGATATATTATTGACAAAATTAGTAAACCATTACTCATTAATAAATCTCCATTATTAAATCACATAAGTCAAATACCATAACATTGTTATAAGTTTCAAAACCTATCTAATTGCAAAAACTTATATCATCTCTTAATCCAATGCTCCTAGCATGCTGATTATGCTTAATCCTACTCAGAGCCTTTGTCAAGCGATCTGCAGGATTATCTTCCGATGATACCCTCTTTACAAGGAGGTGACCTTCTTCTACCCTATGTCTGATGTAGTGGTACTTTCTGTCGATATGTCTGGACTTTCCATGATCTCGCGGTTCCTTTGTCAAGGCGACCGCACCTTCGTTATCGCAGAACAGTTCCAAGGGCTCCTGAATACTCGGGACTACTCCAAGGTCACCGATAAAGTTCTTCAGCCAAGCCGCTTCCTTTGACGCTTCACTTGCTGCTATGTACTCTGATTCGCACGTAGAATCAGCCACTGTTTCTTGCTTGGAACTTTTCCAAGTAACTGCTACACCGTTCAAAAGGAAAACCCAGCCCGACTGAGACTGACCACTGTCTCTATCCGTCTGAAAACTGGCATCTGTATATCCTTCAACTCTCAAGGTATCACTGCCACCGAGGACTAACACCATGTTCTTTGTCCTTCGCAGATACTTGAGTATATTTTTTCACAGCTATCCAATGCGCCCTTCCAGGGTTACCCTGGTACCGACTGACCATGCTTAAAGGAAAAGCCACGTCAGGGCGAGTACACATCATAGCGTACATGATCGATCCTACAGCCGAAGCGTAAGATACCCGACTCATTTCAGCTATTTCTTCGTCTGTACTCGGACTTTGAGTCTTACTCAATTTTGCATTATTTTGGATAGGTAGCTCTCCCTTCTTGGAATTTTCCATACTAAACCTCTTTAGTACCTTTTCCAAGTATGTACCCTGACTAAGTCCAATTATTCTCTTCTTCCTATCTCTCAATATTCTTATCTCGAGAATGTAAGCTGCCTCTCCTAGGTCCTTCATGGCAAAACATTTCCCAAGCCAAGTCTTGACATCTTGCAAGGTTGGAATATCGTTTCCCATGAGCAGTATGTCATCGACATACAACACCAGAAAGGTGACTATACTCCCACTAGCCTTGACATATACGCAGGACTCATCCTCGCTCCTAGAGAAACCAAACTCTTTGACTTTTTCATGGAAACAAAGATTCCAACTGCGAGAAGCTTGCTTCAATCTGTAGATTGATCTCTCAAGCTTACACACTTTATTGGGATACTTTTCGTCGACAAAACCCTCTGGCTGATTCATGTAAACATCCTCAGTCAACTTTCCATTAAGGAAAGCGGTTTTGACGTCCATCTGCCAAATTTCATAGTCATGAAATGCAGCTATGGCCAGCATAATCCTAATAGACTTTATCTTAGCTACTGGTGAGAAGGTCTCGTCATAGTCAACCCCTGGGGTTTGAGTAAAGCCCTTCGCAACCAGTCTTGCCTTGAAAGTGTGTACCTTTCCGTCCATGTCGGTCTTCTTCTTGAAGATCCATTTGCACCCGACTGTCTTTCGACCCGGTACGTTGTCAACCAAGTTCCAAACTTGATTGTCATACATGGACTTGATCTCGCTATCCATGGCCTCTTTCCACTTGGCAGACTCAGGGCCCGCCACTGCTTCCTGGTAGTTAGCTGGTTCATCCAAATTTATCAGTGTCCTATCACTGACAAACATGTCCCCATCCGAAGTTATATGGAACCCATAAAACTCGGGTGGCATGCTAACCCTACCGGAACGCCTAAGAGGTAAGGATACATCTGTCGGACCAACAGGAACTTCTTCCTCATGTTGGTTGCTAGTTTCTCCTAAGGTTGCGTCATCTGATGACTCTTGAATTTCTTCCAGATCAATGGTACTCCCACTGTCCTCTTTGAATATGAGCTCTCTCTCGAAAGACTACTCGTCTAGCTACAAAGACCACGTCCTCGCTCGGTCTGTAGAATAGATATCCAAAGGACTGTTTGGGATAACCAAGGAAGAAACACCTTTCGTTTCTTTCTACGAGTTTGTCTTGAGTCTCTCGTCTAACGAAAGCCTCACAACCCCAGACTTTGATATGTGCCAACGAGGGAACTTTCCCTGTCCACATTTCATGAGGTGTTTTAGCAACCTTTTTAGTAGGGACAAGATTGAGGATATGGGCAGCAGTCTCTAAGGCATACCCCCAGAAGTGAATGGGAAGTGAAGCTCGACTCATCATGGAACGAACCATGTCCAATAGGGTTCGGTTGCGCCTCTCCGCAACACCGTTCAACTGTGGTGTCCTGGGAGGTGTCAACTGCGAAACTATTCCGCATTCCTTTAGATAGTCAAGGAACTCGATACTTAGATACTCTCCGCCTCTGTCGGACCTGAGCATCTTTATCTTCCTGCCTAATTGATTCTCTACCTCGTTCTTAAACTCTTTGAACTTTTCAAAGGTGTCTGACTTTTGCTTGATTAAGTAGATATAACCGTATCTACTAAAATCGTCAGTAAAGGTTACGTAGAACCGCGTGCCATCCTTTGTGGTTGATCTGAATGGACCACACACATCCGTGTGAATGATGTCCAGCAGACCCTCACCTCTTTCAAAAGGCCCTTTGAAAGGTGATTTAGTCATCTTGCCCAACAGACAAGATTCGCATACATCATCCGACCTGAGGTCGAATGATTCCAACACTCCATCCTTCTGGAGTTGGGCGATGCGTTTCTTGCTGATGTGCCCGAGCCGACTATGCCACAGACATGCCTTTTCTACACCACTAGTAGAATCAAT
Organism: Cichorium intybus; assembly: GCA_023525715.1. NCBI lineage: Eukaryota > Viridiplantae > Streptophyta > Magnoliopsida > Asterales > Asteraceae > Cichorium > Cichorium intybus. The sequence continues at coordinate 105,011,450 of CM042013.1, read as the reverse complement.
ATAATTTACACTATGTCCTAAATTGTCAACACATTCAACGGTTTCATACACACCATCACAAGGATAAGCAGTAAAAATCAAAATACCATTTTTGAAAACAGAAATCGAACCAATTTTATTATCAAAAGAAAATTGAAATCCTTGTCTGAACAATGCGTGAAATGAAATAATGTTTCTTGCCATTTCTGGCGAATAGCAACAATTAATTAACTCTATACTAACATCACTACTAAGCACTAAACTGTACAAGCCGATCTTGGTAACAGGGGACGATCTCCTATTGCCCATGATCAAGTTCAGTCTACCGTGCTCCACCTCCCTGCTTTCCTTTAGGCCCTGCAGATCAGAACAAATGTGAAAACCACATCCTGTATCAAGGACCCAAGAATTAGAAGATGGTGAGTTTTTAGAGATAGTGTATATACCTGCTGTCGATGGCTTTACTTTCCCATCCTTGACATCCTGCAAGTATTTGGGGCAGCTTCTCTTCCAATGGCCCTTCTCTTTGTAGTAGAAACAGTTGGCTTCATCGGGGTTGGCCACACAAGGAATCTGGGAAGACTTGGTTCTCGAGCCATTTCTTGATGACTCGACCTGAACCTTTTCCCTCCAATTTTGCTTAGGAGGGCCCTTCCTCTTCTTTCCTTTGCCACTTCCAATGGCTAGGACGGGCTGATTTACCGAGGGTACACTTTTACCCTTCATTCCGTCCTCAGCAACTCGAAGCATGCGATGCAACTCAGTCAGGTTAGCCTGATTGTTGTTCAAATGATAAGCCAGCCTGAACTGGTCATAAGAACTCGGTAGGGAGTTAAGTACTATGTCAACGGCCAACTCCTCCGGTATTGGCATCGCAAGCTTTCTAAGCCGCTCCACGTAACCTTGCATTCTTTGCACATGAGTGCAGATGGACTCTCCATCTTTAGATTTGCTGTTTGTGAAGTCCTTGACCACCTCGCACCTCTCGATGCGCTCTTGCTTGAGGAACTTTTCCGCAAGCTCCTTGTGCATCTCAAAGGGCCAGTAGTCTTCGTATATCCTTTGCAATTCGGAGTTCATTGTGGCGATCATGATGCAGGCCACTTTGGTCGCATCATCAGAATGTTTTTGGTACGAGGCAATCTCCTCGGGAGTAGCAGTTTCAGAGTCAATATCGACAAGCTCGGTCTCGAGGACATACTCTTTGTTCTCGTACCTCAGAGCCATCTTGATATTGCTAATCCAGTCATTATAGTTTGTCCCGTTCAATTGAACCTTGGAACACAGTGAAAAGATAGAGGGAACACTGGAGTTTGAGTGGGGAGCAGATTGATCAGCAGAAGACATCTTTAAAAGAAGGTAAGTTTAATTAGATACTTGTCGGTCCTTATAATAACCCAATATAAAATAAGGCTAGGATCCAACTATAACAATTTGCAACATAGAAGAGGGATGCCGTAATCTATAAGCAAATTTTATAAAGGTAGGCGAATGACGATTCAGCCAATTCCACCGCGGAAAAATAATCTTATTATAAATGGAATTCCTAGTTTCTTTTGAGATTTATTGAACTGTTCAATAGCATGTTTAATCTCGGATATGCCCCACCGTTTGTTACTGGGATGCCGAGGATCACCAACCGGGTGTAAATAACCATGCAAATTAGCTTGGTACTCTCGGGGTCCATTATCATCTCAAATTGATATGCCGGTAAATCACACACGCTCCATCAACAATGATAACACCCAAGACACCCATTGCCACTCTTTATGAACCCCCATTGGTGTGCCGGTAAACCACACACGCTCCACCAACGTTTTATAAAGTGCAATGTGCAATTTCATAGGTTAGCATCAAATTCTCATTTTTTCTAAAGTAACTAGATTGAGATTTTTATAATGATTCTAGTACTTTCAAATATATAATTTTACTTTTAAGAGGCTTTAGCGGTTCCATCAAACCCATTCGGCTAATGACACTCGACTGACCAGGAGAGCGGTGGGTGAGAATGGATACCCATTAGACTACCATTTTATAGGCAGTCGCCTTATACCCTCTTTATAGGACAATTTTGTGAATGAGGCCTACTAACGGTAAGACTAACCAATTTATCTTATATATAAAATATTAACTATTAATTATAATATATATAAGATGTATTTTAAACTTTTAAAATATTTCTGTTTTATCTATTTAATTTTTCAAAAATTAACTCTTAATTTTAAAATTAAATTTAAACCGTTAAACGATTTAATTTATCTTTTAATTAAACAATTATAACAATTCAATAAAAAAACAACCAACACTCTGATACCACTGTAAGGTTTTATGCAATCTATGAACTAAAATCCTAAGTTCACATGCAACCTAGAAATGATCTATGTTTTCTATCTTTGAACATATAATAATAATTCTAACGGCTAACAGAAATTTCTAATAACGACTAACAAAAATTTCTATATAAAACAATTAATAAAACTAACCTTTAGTTTTATTCTTGAAGCCGACCAGCACAAGTGTGCTGCCCCAAATGAGATCACACCTAGAAGCCCAAGCAGAGCTTAACTGTCTTAACCTCTTATTAAGAACGACTCGCTATAAAACTTTAGAGAAGGATTATAGACGGAAAGGAGAGAAGAGAAATTCCAAGGAGATGATTTGGAATGGTGCAAGTTTTCAAGTGATGGGGAGAGGCTTATTTATAGTGTTCAACTTTTGAACAATTGCATTCTAGCCCCTGCACTTATAATCAATTTAGCCCCTGCACTTTTAATTAATTCCAAATTAATTCCAATTAATTCTGATTAATTCCAAACTAGTTTATCATTAATTTATTATCACATAATAAATTAACGAACTATTTATTTCTCTCTCTATTTAACCTTGATGCCGGTTGGACTACCAAGGGCAACCCAAATGGACTTTGCTTCTATTAATAAGATAAATACAAATTATAAGTCATGTCTTAGACACCTAATCCAACACAACTGTCATAACTGCAAAGGAACGAATCACTATGCCTGAGATTGCCGAGCCAAAAACAAAACCAAGGTCAAAGACTCAGCTTACTATGCTCAAAAAGCCGAAGAGCTGAAAAAACAAGAAAAGAAAGCAAAGCAAAAAGCTTTGATGGCAATCCACGAACAAGCGTGGAACACTGGCCAACTTCTGATGATGAAGCAGATAATGAACCAGCTCAATCAAACTTCTGCTTCATGGCTGATAATGAACCAACCACAAGAGCTCCATATGTCATCGATCAGGTATGGTCTATGATCTCAGAAGTCGTTCTTTCAAGAACACCATTTGAGTCCCACATGACTAAGATTGAGAACAGTCTAAAAGCTGATCTCAGACTGTATCATGACACAATAGTCAAATCTGACATCTACAAATCTGAATTACAAACCTTGCAACTCAGATTTGGAGAATCAATAAGGACTAGAGACAAACTTGAAAGAGACATTGAACGAAAATCAGAAGAAAATAATCACGTCTTAAAACAATTAAATGAAGCTCTAAAACAAAAAAGGGACTTAGAAATAAAAAATCAATCTGTTATTTCATCTGAAATAAAAGATACCTTAGAAACAGAAGTCCTTCAGTTAAAACAAAAAATTCAAGATTTAACTGACAAAAACACTAGTTTGATTCTAAAACTAGATGATTCTTCAAAACAAATCAAACTTCTTGAATCTGAGAATCAAAGATTTCAAGGAAAACTGGATTCTATCAATCTTGCTAGAAAATTGAGTGATGATATTTTCACTAAAGCAAACAACTTAGGAACTGACAAAATTGATACGAATTATAAACCAGGAATTGGAAGAGAATCATTTGAAAATGAAAAGACTAAAAAGAAAAATGGCACAATTTGTGAAAACTCTAAATCGCCTCTACCAGATCTTTTCATATCTGCCAATGAGGACGATTCAGATGATGAAACAGTTATCAACTGCAGCCCAGATGATACTTTTTTCAACAAGTCATTCAAAAGAGTTGTAAAATCTGAATCGGACTCTGCTAGTTCAGTAACTCATCAATTGAGATCTACTAAACTAACAAGGAATGATGGCACAATCAAACTTGAAAATTTCTTAAATGGAGAAAATTTTGTTCATCAGAATGGTAGTACTTCTGCTCCAACTGTCTTTCCCTCTTTAAACTCAACCTTTATTGGAAAGAACAGTCTGGGACAAAAGTATTCAAAGAAACAGCAGATAAATAAACAACCCATTCAAGCTGTCTTTAAGCCAAAAGAACAAAGCAAGCCTAAAGTTTTCAAAGAAACCCAAGAGAAACCTTTGAAACCAGTCTCTGTGCCACAAAAACAAACTTTTAATCCAAAACAAAAACCTTTTCAAAAACCAATTCAAAGTCGCTTTCAAGAGATAAACTTCAATATCTCAAGGAACTTTCAGAAACCATCATTTAACCAAATTCCATTCCATCCTCATAATATTTTTCAAAACCATCCAAATCCCAGATACAAGTAAAGGTTATCAAACAGATCTTCACATATAGGATACCTTTCACAAAATCAGAAATCATTTCAAATTACAGATTTTCAAAAACAAGTCTTACTTTGGGAAAATCTGATAAGTCAACTTAAACCTCAACCATTCCGTCCAATCAACAAATACCACAATGATTCCAAATTATCGAAAACCATTAACAAATCAGGACCCACCATGGTTTGGGTACCTAAACTTTCTGTCTAATTACAGGCATATTGTGCTGGAGAGCCCAAGGATGGCACATGGCATATTGATAGTGGCTGCTCCAAGCATATGACAGGAAACCAGAGCTTTCTACGAGACTTCAAACCCACAGTATCCAAACAAGATGTTACTTTTGGAAATAACATGACTGCAAGAATAAAAGATTATGGAAACATAACAAATGGTCACTTCACCATCAAGAAAGTAGCCTACGTTGACGGCCTGAAACACAACCTGATCAGCGTATCACAACTTTGTGACAACAATCATGAAGTTCTTTTCACCAAACAACGAAGCATAATCATGGATGCCAAGACCAAAGCCATTCTAGTTAATTATGATCGTCTAGGCAACATGTATCCACTCGATATGGACCTTATCTATGGAAAACCAGACATCTGTCTCTTATCCAAAGCTTCATCTGATATTAGTTGGTTGTGGCATCGTCGTCTTTCCCATCTCAATTTTGGCTACATCAACAAGTTGATTGCAAATGATCTTGTTCGCGGACTGCCACTTCTAAAACTTGATAATGAAACTCTTTGTGCAGCTTGTGAAGGAGGAAAACTGTCCAAATCCTCTCATAAAAGATTTCCTGAATCTAGTGTATCCGAACCACTAGAATTACTGCACATTGATCTTTGTGGCCCTGCAAAACCCAAAGCATAAAAGGGAAGAAATACATCCTTGTTATTATTGATGGATATTCACGCTTTACTTGGGTTTTCTTTTTAAGGCTAAAGTCAGAAGCACCTGAAGAAATGATCAACTTCATCAAACAGATTGAATTAAAGCTCAAACGACTTGTTCGTAGAATCCGAAGTGATAATGGATCTGAGTTTAAAAACATAACTCTAGATTCGTTTCTCAGAACCAAGGGAATTAAACACGACCTGTCAGCTCCATATACTCCACAACAGAACGGAGTTGTTGAAAGAAGGAACATAACTCTGTGTGAAGCTGCAAGATCAATGCTTATCTTTGCTGATCTACCACAATACTTCTGGGCAGAAGCAATAGCCACAGCTTGCTACACTCAAAATCGTTCTTTAATCCATAAACATCTTCATAAAACACCATATGAAGTCATTAACAACCGAAAACCAAACATCAAATTCTTTCATATTTTTGGTTGTCGATGCTTCATAAAGAATAACAAATATCACCTTTCAAAATTTGAATCAAGATCGGACGAAGGAATTTTCCTTGGTTACTCTTTTACCTCAGCTGCTTATCGAGTACTGAATAAACGTACTAGAGTAATTGAAGAAAGTACCGATGTTCATTTCGATGAATTTTATGTCAGGAAATTGGATCGTGAACATTTTGGTTCTAAAATGATTGATAATATTTTTCAAAATCCAATTCAACAAATGCCTTCTGCGGACATAGAAATCGATCTTGATTTACTTTTTGAACAACCCAAAACCGCTTATAATTATGAGTTTCTAACATGTTCTACTATTCCTACAGGTAACTCTGATGCAGAAACTTCACAATCAAACCAAGAAAATGCAGATCAAGTTGAGGGGGAACTACCAACACTAAATCCCTCTTTAAATCCACCTGTCCAAAATGATCCCAGTGCATCATCTATGGGGGAACTTTCATTACCCCATTCTCACCCTATAATCCAAAAAGACATATCTGACAACACCGAAAATCTATTCCCAATAGAATCACCTGACCAAGAAGAACAATGGGACATAGAAACACCAATCGAAATAGCTGAAAAAACTCGCCTAATCAAATGGACCAGGAATCATCCTACAGAACAAATCATAGGAGATCCCAATTCTGGTATTCAAACAAGAGCAACTACCTCAAATGAATGTTTATACGAAGCATTCTTATCCATGACTGAACCCAAAACCATCCATTCATCTCTCAAAGATCCATACTGGGTCAAAGCCATGCAAGAAGAACTAGCTGAATTCGAAAGAAACCAAGTATGGGATCTTGTTCCTACTCCTCCCGATGTTACTGTAGTAGGTTCAAGATGGGTTTTCAGAAACAAAACTGATGATCAAGGAATAGTTTGTCGAAACAAAGCAAGACTTGTCGTCAAGGGCTATTCACAACAAGAAGGAATCGACTACGATGAAACTTATGCTCCAGTTGCAAGACTCGAAGCCATTCGTATCTTTCTAGCATATGCAGCACACAAGAACTTCAAAGTATTCCAAATGGATGTAAAATGTGCATTTTTACATGGAGAGATTGATCGTGATGTGTATATTCAACAACCTCCAGGTTTTGAAGATCCACAGTTCCTAAATCACAGTTTTAAGTTACCAAAAGCAGTTTATGGCTTAAAACAAGCACCTCGAGCATGGTATTCAACTTTGTCAACATTTCTAGAAGAATCAGGATTCAAAAGAGGTTCAATTGATCAAACTCTCTTTCGTAAAATCTTTAATAAACATCTGTTAATCGTTCAAATATATGTCGATGACATTATTTTCGGTTCTACTGATGAATCTTTGAGTATCAAGTTTGCAGATTTAATGAAGAGCAAATTTGAGATGAGCATGATAGGAGAAATGACTACTTTTCTTGGACTTCAAGTCAAACAATCATCAGATGGAATTTTCATCAATCAAGAAAATTATGTCAAAAATCTTCTAACTCGTTTTTCTCTTGACAAATCCAATACAGCAAAAACCCCAATGGCCTTTGGTTATAAATTAGATGCAGACTTAGATGGCAAGCCTGTTGATTAAAAGAAATATCTAAGAATGATAGGATCACTCCTATACCTCACAGCCAGCAAACCCGACATCATGTTTTCTACATGTGTCTGTGCCAGATACCAAGCCAATCCTATGGAGTCTCATGTTGTAGCTGTGAAAAGAATTTTCAAATATCTTAAAGGAACTCCATCTCTTGGCCTTTGGTATCCAGCTAACTCTGATTTTCAGCTTAATGCCTTCACCGACTCCGACTATGGAGGATGCAGACTAGACAGGAAAAGTACATCTGGTTCTTGCCAATTTATAGGAGGCAGACTGGTAAGTTGGACTTCAAAGAAACAATCATGCGTGTCCACTTCAACCGCAGAAGCTAAATATGTAGCCGCCGCAAGCTGTTGTTCACAAGTCATGTGGATGCAAGCTCAATTACGTGACTATGGCTACAAAGTCTCACAAATTCCTGACAACGCCTAGTGATATTAAGTATTTTAGGCGTTGTTGAGCCCTCTTCTTGATAAAATTATATCAAATATGTCTGGGTATTCTCACTTTTCATGCCAGGACTTGTTTGGAGAAAAAGAGTGGAAACAGGGACTGAAAGTGTACAAAAGGAAGAAGTTGGGAAGGAATGAAAAATCAAGAGAACTCGTACGCGCGCCGCGGGAATCAACTATGCGCGACGCGGGCTTAAGGCGGTGGAACACATTTAAATGACGAAAAAACAGGGAACGGATAAGTACGCGCGCCGCGGATTTCACTTCTGCGCGGCGCGGTCACGGGAAATTTGCAACTATAAATAGAGGCATTTCCAGCCGAAAACCCTAGCAAAGATCGGGTGTAAACATCGACCTTGAAGCTCTTTGACTCGAGGATTTCATTTCAGCAAGCTCACAATTGGTATTTTATGTTTTTGGATTTAATTTCATTTTAGTAGAAAGTAGTTTTGTAGCTAAAGTCTTTGGGAGTGACAACCACTGACTTTGAGCACTTAGGTTTCTGTTTTAAAAGCATTTGGTTACTGATTTTGTATTTGGAATTCGGATTTGGTGAATGGAATCATTCGGTTGCATTTTATGTTAACATTTCGGTGTTTTTGGATGTTTGTGTTTGGTTGTGATTGTTGAATTGTGTTTTGGACCTTATGAGGACTGTTTTCCTTAGTTAAAATCAGTAGCTAATTAGGTTATTTGGTAAGCATTAAACCTTGGATAGTAACTGTTCAATATGACTTTAGTTAGTAGCTAGTTTATGCTGTGCTTGGTTTTGCTAGTTTGGATGCCTTTGATTGCTTCTGATTCAGAGATGTACTTCTGATTTCAGAAAGTGACTAGGTCATTTGGATATAGCTTAGCTTGGCTTGAGTGTTCAATCATTGTCTCATTTGCTAGTGATAGGAAAATAGAAACCAGATCCTCCGACTATAGCTGTGACACTATTAGTTGGTAATCTCTCATCTAGTCTAACCACGAAGCTCCTGTGGATCGACCCTGACTACCGCTATACTAGTGTGTGTGTTAGGTTTTCTCTTATTTTTGACCGCACGACGACCTCTGCGCGTGTCAAATTTTGGCGCCGTTGCCGGGGAGCTGTGCGCTTAGATTTGGTGATTTGTAGGACTTAGTTTCTTATTTTTGATGTTTGATTTTAGTTTGCGGATTTTTGGTATGTGTACATCCTTATAATGGGTGATTACATGTACCCGGATCAGTATTATGAAGATTATGGGAATCCGGCCGACACCTATTATGAGGATGATTCCTACAATGGATTATTCGATGACAATGGATGGCGGACCGAGGAGTCATCTCAGCTTGAGAATTCTGTAACTTGGGCCCAACTTTGGGTATTCATGTATAACAACTACCATGAGCAGAAGGACCAGGCTGAAGCTCTTGAAAAAGTGCAAGCTTCTTTAGATAGGTTAGAGGAAAGTTGGAAATGTTCACCACCTTCGCCAGAACCGGAGGTGAGTGATTTTTATACCAATGATAATGTGTGTGAACTTGCATCACCTGAATATGTGATGGAAGGGCATGCACTGTGGGAAAATCAAGAGACCATTGAGATGGTCGAAACGGTTGTTGAGGAAGAGGTTGTAGGTGACAATGCTACTTCTGACTCAACAACCATTGAAGTTTTTGATGTGTTTGAAAGTATTGATAATGTTGATCTGGTGATGTGTGAATCTGTACCATCACCAGACGATTTGATTGATAAGGATGTTATGGAAGGGACTGTAAGTGACAGTACAGACCCCAGCCCAATGATTCCCGAAATTGTTGATACTATTAGGGAAGGGGGTGTAGATGACAATATTACCCCTGACCCTGTAATTTTTGAAAATTTTGAGAAATTTGAAAGTAAGGATCTGGTGATGGGTGACTTTGTACCACCATCAGATCAAATAAGTCACTCACTCTTGCTTTCGATCCACCTGTTGGACGATGACCAAGAAGTTGATGCTGACGAATTAATATTCGAAAACAAAAAACATGATTTTATCACCACTCATGATCCATTCATGAATGGAAAATTAGATGTAATCAATACTATCGATGAAGACATATGGAAGCATCCTAACATGTTGCCTTCCGATCCCATTCGATTGGAAAATTTTTACTGGCACTGCAAGCCAAAATTGCAACCTGAAGATAGCATGCGAGACACTAGCAAACGAGGTGTGGAACAACTACTGGAAGCGGCATTGGGCGCGCTTCATGTCAAGCCTGTGATCTTGAAGAGATACCAAAGGAAGGACCGAGCTTGGAGGTTCAAAGTTACCTCCAAGCATTCACGGGAGTTAATCAGAAAGCAGCAACTGGGCAGCAATAGGAGAAGTAGCAAGCCATTTGACCCAGGAAAGTTTGAAAGGCAGTGGGTCAGTGAAGGGATGGTGGAAGTAGAAAATCAGCGAAGGAAGAAGGCATACTATCCACCGTAGCTGTAGAAGGACTCCACGTCTGGCTGAAGACGTTAAACTTAGCGCTTGTTGGGAGGCAACCCATCGTGTCATAAGTTAGGATATATTTCTTGAAATAAAATACAAAAATACATCAATCTTTTTGCAGGTACTAGTGGTTTGAAATAAGTGTGGGGTCAATTGAGAAGTTGAAAATTTTTGAAGACCGCGCCGCGGATTTTTGTATTGCGCGACGCGGGGTCGGAACTCAACCCGATGCGCAGGGGTTGATTTGGCGACACGCGCGTCGCGGAAAAGGGAAATGCGCGCCGCGGGAAACGATCAGACGGTTTTCCCCTCTATACGGTGAGCCGCGGCTCACAACTCAAATCACACGACTCGGAGCTCTGGTGATCAAAAATTTCTTACGATTTTTCTTGCTTATTGTGTTTCTACTGCCAAGGTACGCTCTTTTAACTACTTATTAGCTGTTTAAACTAGTTATTAGGTAGTTAATTTTAGGGTTTTATTCAAAAAGTTCAAAAACTTAGAATCACTAATGCTAGCTTATAGGGTGTTTGTTTTGCTAAATGGAGACCCTAGATGAGCTAGTCGGTACCTAGGCTACCTTGTGGTATGATTAAATTGAGATTTAGCAGGATAAAATGAGGATTTGATTTGGGGTTTTGAAACAGCAGCACGCCGCGCCGCGCCCTTGCTCTTGGGCCGCGCCTCGGTGCGGCTGGGAAGATAAGGACTGATTTTGCAAAATTTTTTGTTTTGTGGCTATATTTTCTTTTTTGCAGATGATGTTCACATTGGAGCATGCTTTCCTCTAGTTCCCCGCGGAGCTGGACAGTTCTGTTGAGTACACCTCGCGAAGGGATGCTTTGAGGAGTCGCCGGGTGTTAGAGGCGACGGTCATTGATCGAGATATTCTTAGAGACGCAGGGCTCTGGGGTGCGATCGAGCCGTTCTTACATCGCACCTGGACCCACGAGGAGGCGTCATTCACGTGCAGAGGTTGGGACCGGATCATGGCCACTGACGAGGATGTGGTCTACACGGAGCTTCTCCTGGAGTTCCTGTCTACAGTCCATTTCGCTCCCAGGGCGGGAGACCCGCATTCCAGGCTCGTACGCTTTCGTTTGGGAGGTGTGCACAGGCAGTGCAACCTTCGGGAGTTCAGGAGGCGCACGGGTATCTATACTCAGGATGACCTCCAGCATCGCTACTTCACCCGGTTCTTCGGGTCCTGCATTCAGGGGGAGCCGGAGCGGGCTCCCAACATAGAGGTTTGGGCACCATTGTCCAACGTCAGGTACGAGGCGGGGACCTCGAGGGAGAGCCACCTACGCGATCCACTCCACCGCCTCATGCACCGGATCGTCTCCACCTCCATCATGCAGCGGGAGGGAGGCGAGAAGGTGTCGGGCGACGACATGACATTTTTGTGGGCTCTCCTCAACCCGTCCCGATTCCTCCATCTCCCCTTTGCCCTTGCGACCGCTCTCTCCACCCACTCTACCGGCGCCTCCACCAGCAGTCCACTAGCCAGGGGGTATTTTATTACCCGCCTGGCCCGTTCCTATGGCATCCTTACTGCCCCCGTGGCAGCTTCTTTAACTGCTCTGCCTCCATCGCGCACTACAGCACGCACTTTGGAGAGGATGGGGCTCATTGAGCTGCAGCGTCCGGGGCAGTACATCCGGGCACCGACCGAGCTTCCTGAGGCACCCCAGCCTGCCTACGCCCAGCCCGGCAGGAGACGCCGGAGACAGGAGCCAGCAGCACCAGAGCCGGCACAGCCGCAGCCACAGCAGGATGACTCACCAGCCCTCCGTCGGCTGGAGGCCAGAGTCACGAGGATCGTGGACCAGCTCTCGAGGACACAGGACCAGCTTGAGTGGATCGGGGATGTACTTTTGGATTTGGCCACACAGCAAGGCCGACACCCCGACCATTCCCAGCCAGGGCCCATGACCATGAGGCCGGACCCTCCAGGCCGCCTGACAGTGATTGATGTACTTTTTCTTTTTCTTTTTCTTTTTGTTTTTATATTTTTGGGATATATGTATAAACTTATGACACATCTTTCTGTATATTTTGTGTTTATATTTTATTTCTGTCATGTGTGTTTTTAATGTGTTTGTTAAGTTATGCATGTTATACCAATTTGAGAAGGAGTTGTCTCAGACAAGTGTGGGGTCACTGTGCCCCCTCCACTTGTCTCGACCACCGGCGTGTTCACTGTAGCGCTACAACTCCAGCATATGAAATCGAGGATCCTTCTGTACGCAATTATACCTGTGATATTGAGCACCAAGCAGTCTATCGTCCAAAGAGGGGTAACTCTTTCTCCCTTGTTTTGAAATAAATTTTGTACAACGGGGACGTTGTACGGTTTTAAGTGTGGGGTGTGGACGGTCGAAAGAGATTTTTTTTGAAATTTTTTTGCAGAAATGATCGATTTTTCAATTTTTAGCAATATTTTTCAAAATTTTTAATGAATTGCAATTTTGAAATGAATGGTTTATGATTGTGATAGCATTAGTATTTTTCAAGAAATACTGTTTAGTTGTGATCATGCTATTAGTTAGTCAAATAAGTTGAGTTTTATGAGTTTAGAAGATTGAGATGTTTTAGGATTGGAATTTAGGAAGGAAAAGTCAATCTGTGGCCTTTGTTGTTCGAGCCGGTAGGTCTAAAATGGATGGGCCTTATGCACCTTACCACCTAAGATCGTCTGGTCTGGGATGGTATTTCTGAAAGCTCGTTACACGAACAACATCGAAAGTCATGGACAATTCCTTAATGGCCTTTAGAATCTGAATGAGTAAGTACACTTCATTGTGGACAGAAAGTTTGTAATCAAGGGTTCTCTAGAAAGCCATGAATTCCAAAGAACAACTCAATTATGTTTTCGCGAACTATTCCACTCTAACTCAAAAAGCAATAAACTTTGAAACTGAACACAGTCAAAAATTGTTTGATTCTTTATTATAATTTGTTAAAAACTCTCTTGCTTGGGGACAAGCAAGGCACAAGTGTGGGGTGTTTGACAACGCCTAGTGATATTAAGTATTTTAGGCGTTGTTGAGCCCTGTTCTTGATAAAATTATATCAAATATGTCTGGGTATTCTCACTTTTCGTGCCAGGACTTGTTTGGAGAAAAAGAGTGGAAACAGGGACTGAAAGTGTACAAAAGGAAGAAGTTGGGAAGGAATGAAAAATCAAGAGAACTCGTACGCGCGCCGCGGGAATCAACTATGCGCGACGCGGGCTTAAGGCGGTGGAACACATTTAAATGACGAAAAAACAGGGAACGGATAAGTACGCGCGCCGCGGATTTCACTTCTGCGCGGCGCAGTCATGGGAAATTTGCAACTATAAATAGAGGCATTTCCAGCCGAAAACCCTAGCAAAGACCGGGTGTAAACATCGACCTTGAAGCTTTTTGACTCGAGGATTTCATTTCAGCAAGCTCACAATTGGTATTTTATGTTTTTGGATTTAATTTCATTTTAGTAGAAAGATTGTTAAATTAATGATAAACTAGTTTGGAATTAATCAGAATAAATTGGAATTAATTTGGAATTAATTAAAAATGCAGGGGCTAAATTGATTATAAGTGCAGGGGCTAGAATGCAATTGTTCAAAAGTTGAACACTATAAATAAGCCTCTCCCCATCACTTGAAAACTTGCACCATTCGGAATCATCTCCTTGGAATTTCTCTTCTCTCCTTGCCGTCTATAATCCTTCTCTAAGGTTTTATAGCGAGCCGTTCTTAATAAGAGGTTAAGACAGTTAACCTCTGCTTGGGCTTCTGGGTGTGATCTCATTTGAGGCAGGACACTTGTGCTGCTCGGCTTCAAGAATAAAACTAAAGGTTAGTTTTATTAATTGTTTTATATAGAAATTTCTGTTAGTCGTTATTAGAAATTTCTGTTAGCCGTTAGAATTATTATTATATGTTCAAAGATAGAAAACATAGATCCTTTCTAGGTTGCATGTGAACTTAGGATTTTAGTTCATAGATTGCGGTGTTGGCACATGTAAATTTGATTAGTTGACATCTACATATCATATGTTTGATAATCCCAATGTTAACATGCACTTTCAAAAGTAATAAAATACCAACGTATCTTACCCACATGATATTATTTCATTTAAAAAGGAGCCGACCAAATTGACTAGTATATCCTACCCAGCCCCTAAATAAACCACTAAAAACATTGTTTTATATTTAACTTTCAATTGGTTTTTGGTCATTTGATTATAAAGAAACTTTTTATCAAAATCTTTTTGGATTGATCTGATGTTTTAAAGCAAACATCATTAGAGGTTTTTGGACATTTGTCACATGAAAGTAGTGACTAAAATTTAAAAAAATATATATTTACTTTAAGAACACAAGGGGGACAAATAAATTGCAATTTTTGGTGGGACAAAATAGCCATGATGTTCCACCGGTCCATTTTTTTGTTGGTACAAAATTGCAACTTTTGTCTTATTCAAAGGTAGCACAAAAGTAAATATAACAAAATGTAAATATATCCCATAAGGATAAAATGGTCATTAACCACATTCATTCGGTCCCAAAATAGACTTTTTGACACAGAACACTTAGTTGAAAAGCTTTGGATTTCAAAATGGAATTTTCTTGATTTTCTTTAAAGAACATTTGACAGCTGCATAATTCTTGTTTGTTCTTTTAATTAGATAGTAAAAACTTTCAATTCATCTAACAACTTCTAATTTACAATTTCTGCAGACTTTGAGATTTGAGGAAACTTGCCAGGATTGAACTTATTCCATTAAAAAAATTTGCATCAGATAAATAGTAACTTTTTCTCTTGTGATTAATTAATTTTTTCAAAATATGAATGTTTTTGCATGGATGTGACATCTCATTATATGTTGTTTTAACACCTTTTGGATGTGTGCATATAAATACATTTAAAATGTGTCATTTTATAACAAATTTTGGAAGTATGTTGCTATTTCATGCAACATACTTCCAAATAGAAGTTTCCGCTATCAAAATATCTGAGGTTGAGAGTTTTCATACTCTGCAAATTCTTGTTTTTATATTCCTTCACCCATATCTTCTCCCATTTCAATAAAGCGTTATATATATTTTTAATGAATTGGATTTCTTTTAGTTTTGTAGTGATCTGCATCTTGGAGCATATGGTTGGAGATACACAGACATTTTCATTGCTTTTGGTACTTATTACATACATTATTACATATAAAGAGTGTTGTGGTACCATTGGTATTATGGTTGAGCGATCTTACTAATATAAAGTTGATATGAATGTTTCATTTTAGTATTTGTAATTTTGAATGCTATATGAGCAGATATATAGAATGTTATGGTATTATCGGTTTTATGGTTAAGTTATACTTATGATTTGCTAATATAGTTAGTTTGGGTTTTTATATATTGTTTCCCAATTCAAATCTTGTTGTGTTTGAAAAAGAATCGCAAACGACATTAAAATCGGAATCGGAATCGGAATCCAAATCAAAATTGGAATCGTAATTGGAATGGAAAGAGGCAACCCAAATGTCTTTTTCTTCTATGTTCATAATTAGTGACTAGTTTTTTGGTCACTAACAATAAATAATTAGCGACAACTTTTCTTGGTCTCTAACAATAAATAATTAGTGACCACATATTAGGTCACTAAATGTATAAACTAGTGATGATTTTCAATTATTAGTGACAATATAAGTCGTCACTGATATAATGGCCATTACACTTCAGTCACTATATAGTGACAACTTATATATTTTGGTCACTATTCAGATTTAGTGACGGACCTATAGTGACGAAATGTGACCACCGATATTTTGGTCACTAAATCCTTTAGTGACTACTCTTTCATTTTCGTCAATCAAGACTTTTCTTGTAGTGTTGACATATAATTGCAATGTTGTGAGATTATGAGTATTTGTTCTTTTATGTTTAAATTGATGTTAAAACCAATCAAAACATACATTACTATAGGATATAAATTAGACTCTATAAATTAGTTTATTAGGATATTTTAATCAAGGATAGTTATTGAAAATTTTGAATAATAACATACTTGCATCTAACGTACTATGTGTCTAGCAATGAATATAGAAAGGCTCAAGAATTGCATAAAGCTTCCCATAGAGGTCCAATCTACACAATCAAGGGAAAAAAAACGTTCGTGAAGTCGTCCAGATTGAAGAGTCATCATTCCCTTCACGATGGTGAAACTACATAGAAACTTCAACATTTTAGCACATATTGAAAAAGTAAAAGACTGAGATTATAGGAATTATATGCAGAATAAAATGATTTATTGTACTTCCTGATAGACCATCTATAAAGTAAAAACATAGGGTATGCCTAATTCATCATTTTCTACATACATTAAAATGTCTTAACGATAGACCAAAAAAGGATAACAACTTCCTTAGCCAACAAAATGATTCATTGCTGTAAGTGATCCATGGTTTCATCTACAGAGTTGCAGTACAAATACTTTGTGTAAACATTTTGCCAAAGTCGATCATATTCCCAAATTGCACAAATGAAACCAACTGTTGTGTGTCAATTTTGGTGTCTATAAATTAAGGTAGTTTATGAACTCAAATCTGAAGCTTCCCATGAAAAAACACGTTTTCCAGGGCAAATTGGATCGCAGAACCCAATCTTTGATCATCGAATATCCTTTTCAGATTAGCATTAACCCTAATATCCTCATGATTGTGATGTATAGAACCAAAAAATCGTTTGGCAAAGAAAGGATTGCGACTCTGCTAGGTTGATTCCATGGAGATGAATAATACCATACCGCTAATAAATTGGTTGTATAATACCCAATCTATGACTCAAGATCGCAGCTTTTTGTAAACATAGAGGATCGAGGAGGACTACAGCAATACAGCAAAGACGATCATTAACGACCTTGATGGAAAAGAAGAGCGAATTGCCAATTAGGGCTCGTAAATGGCTGTTCGTATGTTGAATCTGATCGCGTTCGATGCTCGAGGCTTAAGTCGTCTCAGATTCGTTCCATTGTTGTACACAGGTTGAAGCCAAACTAGGTGGATGCATGTTCTGACCTCGCTCAACAAGATGATAACGTGAAATCGGTGTTCTGATCAATGCGTGATTTGGAAGGGGCCAATATGGTTATTTGAAATGAGTTTCATTATTTAGGGGTAAAATAGTCAATATGTTTCTTTATTTTAGATTAAGATGATTATTAAATATGAAAATTGATTATAGAATTCTAAAAATTGTTTAAAATTAAAATTTGGGTAAATATAATATTTTTGAAGTTAAGACGGGTAAACACGATATTTAAATTTAAGATCGGGTATATACGATATTTTGATCTTTAAGAAGGGTATACACGAAATTCACTCGTTTTAAGTTTGCATCTTTCCGATCTCTCTCTTTCTTTAATTTTTATTTGAAGTTTGTAGTTTTAAATTTCTCACTTAATTTTGATTGTTAAAAGGATTGGGTATTTTAGGTTTTCGAAATATTTTTTCTTCTTTTAAAGTGGGTCCCATAAAAAAGGCATGGGTTTCGGGGTCGTAAAAACTTTACTCAGTTGTGAAATAAGTTACGCTATATTTGAAGGTTAGGGTTTCCGAGAACTTGAAAGATTCGAAGTAGCTTTGATGTTGAGATTCCTTCATATTTGTGATCATTAATGTAATATGACGCTAGCTTCTTGCCCTTATATTCCTATTGTCCCAAGTTTCATATAATACATCAATTGCAAAGCATCGGTTTCATGGAATTGCAAAACATCCGTCTTTGGGTCATTATCTAATACGAAATAGCATACCAACCAATAACATATTTCCATATATAAAAGTATAATCAACCATTCATCTAAAAAGCATCGCTTTATATAACACTAACTTACAAACCCGTGTGTTACACGGTTGACAACTAAAAAATATACATAATATTAAAAACATTTTATCTAATCATACAATTCGCTATATACTACTTATGAGCTTCGACGCATAAATAAGTTTCCACGCATAAATAAGTTTCTACTATTTATAGTCATAAAGCCTAAAAGTGTTATGGTAGCGGAAAAAAGTGAAGTAAAAACAGACAGGAAAGGCTAGGTGTAAAAGTTTTGATGCCTTGGAAAACCGAAAGAAACGATTTGAAATATATAACATATCCTGAAAATAAGCAAAAAAACAATCATTTCAAAGGGTTGATCTCGCCAAAATGATCAACAAAACAACAAATTTCATAATCTCTTCGAACAGGAGAAAGAAAGAATGAAAAGTTATTAGTATAACTCTCTAAAGCCACAATGTGTAGTCAAAACCATTCTCATTTGCAAATCGTCGTACAACATCAACACTTAAAAACCCAATAATCGTTTGAATGGAATTATGTTGCTATTTCATGAATTTAACCCTTAAAATAATACACAAGTAGGGCAATGCCTTTAAAATGCAATGGAACTTTTATACTATATCTGAGAGGAATTTGAAACTCAAATATCTTAATAAGTTGTAATAATATAATGCTACTACATCGTATAACTCATGGCTATTTAAACCATGTCCACGATGATAACCAATAAAAAATCGTAACTTTCAGACCATTAACTTCAGAAAGAGGATTGAATCATGTGATTGTTCACCAAGAAACTGAAAAGAGACATGCATTGCGAACATCAGAGGGAAATGCTGAAGTGATCTAATATGGGGATTGGAGAAGTGGAAAATCACTGGTTTTTCATGGTATTAAAATCCAGGCTTGAAATAGTATTAGATGTGATTCTAATCATGTACGAATCAAGAGAGAACCTTCAACTCAACCCATTAGGAAAAGACAGATGTAGTGTTATAAACATTGTTACCACTTATAAGTGTGACCAGTAAAGTATTGGTTATAAATATGACCTTTCAATGCGAACCAAGCATAAGAAGACACGTCTAATTTCTAGCGTTGCAAATACTCATGACTTTTTTAGTCAATAACTTGACCTTTTGACTATGAAATGTTAAAAAAAAGGAAATGTAAGTGGTCAAACGAAGGAGCAATAGACAATTTTAGGACGAAAGTACCTTGATGGCGGTTATGAACATGCTCAATCGTTGATAGGTAAGACATAAAGCCTATAAAGTAATACAAAACAATAAATAATAAAGCAAACCATCAGTGAGAGAATATTAGGAAAAGATAGTACAAACTTCTCATAAATCTACAAACATGCAATCAGTACCCAAATGCTATATAAAAGCTGAAGTTATAAGTAAAAAAAAGTGATTGGTTGAAGTTGACATATGACGATTCAACCTAGTCGGTGCACCATAAGAGCTAACAATGTGTACGTGAGTTTCATGTGATGTTCATAGAGATCCTTACACTAAATTTCCTGAGTTTGAAATGTGCTTACTATTTGTGGGATATAATTGAATATATAATGATGTGAACTTTGAAATTACATAAGTTTTATTTGCTAAACATGATTAAATGTGGAAAGGTTAACATACTTAGGTAGTTGGGATATAATGAGACTTTGAGTTGGAAGAGAAATCACATGCACCCATATCAGAAAAGTAATAAGGAAATCGGGAAATTGAGTTGGAAAAGAAATCTCACACACACACGCTTGTGTGTGTGATCATGGGATCGAGAGAAAGAGATTTTGGGAGAGTGACTCCCAGCGAATAAGAGAGAATGACAATCGACAGAAAGAGGATAATCGCAGGAGCCATCATTTGTCCATGCCTTTGTAGAATGAATATATAGCCCAACAAACATTGTTAGCTCTTGCGGTGCACATGACCAGCTATCTTGAACACTTACAAGTCTCAAACAATAATTTCAAGACTAAATTACAATTTTGGTCCCTGTGGTTGACACGTTTTTATACAAATTGTCATCTTTTTCAAATTTCACGTTGATGGTCTCTGTGGTGGCTAAAATCTTGCACTTTTGGTCCATTGACCAAGTAAAAAGACTAAAATACCCTTTTAGTTTCTTTTTTAATTTTCTTTTAATGTTTTATTACTAAATCAATTTAAAAAAAAGAAAAATAAACAAAATATTTCTCGTCGTTCCTCTAGTGTTTCATTCTTCTTTTAATGCTTTCTTTTGGTCCCTTGGTGTTTCATTCTCTGATACCACTTGTAGTCCCGCTGCCGCCCCAGACCAGCTCAATTCACTCGAGTGGTATAATGCTCGTCGTTCCTCCATGAGTTATGAGACCCGATTGAGGTTGCCATCGGAAAGAAAGGACACAGTCACATCGGAGACTTCACGAGTCGATAGGGAGAGGACGTTAGACAAAGAGAGAGTGTTAGGGAGAGTTTTAGGTTTGTTGGTAACTTGGTATTAGAGATTCGATCTCAATTTCTCCGGTGGACTTCTAGCAAGGGTATGATGGTGGCTGCAACTGACCCATCACCCTTCAGAAATCCTAACTCCTAAAACCCTAGCCGCCACCACTAAAAACTACTGTCGATTCTTTTCATGTTATATAACGGCAAGCATCTGACCATTGCTCTTCTTCACCTTCTTTAGCTTCCTCAAGTACCTGTTTCTGACATCAAACAATAATTAATCAATGTTATAAACAATCAAATGCACAAATAGGTACTAATAACAACTGATTCGCTGAATCAAGAGTGAAAAACTCAAATGACGTTATTGATTAGTACCAGAACTTGCTCTTGGCAGGAACTTCATTCGTGGTCCACAACTTCATCCGATAGATCTTCGGTTTCTTATCTGTCCCCGTCGATAGGGCTCTGCCCACAACCTAAAATTGATGGAACTACGACAAACACAACAAAACAAACAATCAATTGTCTGCATTCATTTAACTCTGCCATACAATATCACATTCTAGGAAAATTCACCGAATAAACCATGGCATATAATGAAGAAATCGATTACAGAGATACGCAACAAGAACACGAACCTTGTAAAATGGTCGCCGGCCGGTAGTGGGGGCAGGGGGTAGGGTATATTTTTCTTTTAATTTTAATTGCTTAAAATTAGGATAAATTAAAAAAAATCAAAAAATAAATCGTAAAGGGCATTTTGGTCTTTTCAAATAGACGATGTTATCTTTTAGCTACCACAGGGACCAAAACTGTAACCAAATGCTCAGTACAGGGACCACGAGCGTGGAAAATGAAAAGGATGACTATAAGTGCGATTTTGGGTCAACCACATAGACCAAAATTGTAATTTACTCTAATTTCAAAGATAGTGTACCACTTCATAGATTATAAACGTCCCTAATTCGTCCTGTTGCATACTAGGTTGAATCATCCTAGGTCAACTTCAACCAATCACTTTTTTACTTATAATTTGAGCTTTTATAAAACAAAACAATTTTTATGATTTATACAAGGGAAATATTTAGAATAGTCCTTAAACTTTGACCTTATTTATGAATAACCCGTAACTTTATTTTCTTTAACAAAAAAATGACATAACTTGTTGAAATTTTTTCTAAATTGGGATTTTGATGAGAAATATCATGTTAACGAGTTATAGTAGTTTTTCTGCAAACAAAAGATAATGGCTTAATCAAAAATAAGAATCAAAATCAAAGGTTTTTTCTAAAACTAACTACTTCGATGTTATATATTGTATTAACTTACTGTAATATTTTTATAGTTCTTATATTTTGTTTATACTTATTCTACTATTGAATTTTAATCTTATTTAATTTTCACTACCTATGTAGAAGAAAGTATTATTATTTCATTTTTTTTCTAATGTAGAGAATCAGAAATTATTGTTTTATTGTTTTTATTGTAGTCTAGTATTAACATATCATTTTTTTACTTTAATTTTATTATATTAATTCTACAATATTATTTGTATTTTTTGTGTAATTTTGAGGTAAGTTTTTCAATGTAATTATGATTACATGATCGTATAAATGTAATGAGTGTTATTTATTTTATTTTTTTTTTCAAAGTTCATGTTGTTGTAGGTCAGTGTTCATATTTTCTCATGGTTTGATATGTGGGGGCTGGGTTATTTCTAATTTTTGTTTTCATTGCCTAGTTTTCTTTTCTAGTTTATTTACATTGTATTTTAAAGCCAGTTTCCGTTGATTAGTTTTGTTTTTTAAAAATCCATTGTTCTTGAAGACAATTGATGGTGCAACAACTATTCAGTCTAATAACTCTTGGATTTTGTGACAAATAAAATTTATGACGGAATATTTGATTCACTTTTATAGCTTAGACAGTGGAATGAAAAAGTAATGAACACAATAAAAGATAATAGTAGAATTTAAAAATTAGACTTTGAAACATACATATATGCATGCATAATTATATATGTACAAAAAGTAATTTTTTTTGGATAATTTTTGTGCTGTTTTCTTAATAATAATGTTGGGAAAAATTATTATTATATTACTATGTATTAGAAAAATAATGCCTTTGTTTTTTGAAAAGCAAAAGTTATTTTATTTTCGAAAAAGCCATTGAAAAACCATTTTATTTTCGAAAAAGACCCAGTGCAATTGTATTGCTAAAATCCCTTAGTAAAGGTTCTCCTTTTTTGTTAAAAAATAAAAATAAAACATTGAGTTTTTTAATAAATAACGTGAACGTTTATGGAATTTTCTAAACGTTTACCGAGTATAAAATGAAATGGCAAATTTTGCAATGACTAGAATGTTATGTCAACTTAGAATATTAGTCCCTCCTTTTATTAAGGAATTTCAGAAATACCCTTTAAGTTTTCTTTTGCTTTAAAAAAACCTTTTGCTAAAATCGGAGACATTTGTTGCTAAAATCGGATCTGCATTCTTCTAAAACCGTGTTGCTAGCTTGCATTATGGTTTACAAAGTAGCTTACTATTATAATAAGTAATCCCATCTGCATTCTGTTATTTTGTTTTATGGTTTTCATGTGCAGTAACCGTTTTTGACTATTTTAAAGGGTGTTTAATTATTTATTTATTCATTATTATTTTTTTCCCATTTATCTAGCCAGTGTAAAGTTATTGAAGTCTAACAAAGATTACTATTTGAAATTTCTAAACTATCAAAATTTACATTACTAAATACATTCCAAATAGTGAGACGGTGAATCCATAACCTTCCAGAAAAATATAATCCAATTTCTGACCATGTCAATTTCTATGCAAAACATTTATCACTGCAACAATGACTTCGAGTTATCATTCCTTTTCGGTTTTGCCTATTGCTGCCAATGGATTTCTTATGGTCAAATAGCCAAACTTGGTACGAACCTTAGATCATCTATGACCAATCATCAGGAATGGATGTTATAACATAAAGGTCTTTACGCATGAAGTAACAAAAAAAATTAACAACGAAAAAGATGGGGAAATCACACCAAAATGGGTTCATTGTGACTATGTTTAAACAAGTGTTAGATGCACTATTTTCCCATAAACCGTCCACTAAACTAATTGTGGTTATGTGCTCCAAGGTTGATGATGCGGGTCGCATTTCCTGTCCCTAAATCCTCTAAGACCACCCTGGTCTTTAGACAACCTGCTGTCGAACAAGCATAGAAATGCTTGCGGACCCCTCCTTCTACCCGCGCATGATACCTTATCCAATTTAGATTTGCTGGAAGTCCCCCTGGAGGAGGGGCACGTACATGTCGTAACACAGGGCGGCGTACTCTTGGAGGCTGTGGATAGCGGTCCTCACTTGGAATTTGTGTAGCAGCTTCGTGCACCATACTAAAACCGGTTTGCGCATAACCGATCTGACCCAACCACACTACCACATTGGCTCTAAACCTGAAACAATCATTAAAATAATCTTATAAAGTTTGTTGAATGGCTCACTTGTTCCTCCAATGAACAAAATACAAAACACTCACTGATGTTGGTTGGGGTTTCTGACTAAACCAGATTCATCAATCAATTCTTGTGCAGATTGTGGAAGGCCTATGGACTCCAGCCATAAAACAATGATTTCATTCATGACCCTGCGAAGAAAAGATGAATTAAACTTATATAGAAGAAGGAATTCCAGTTAATTAAATGAATGAAAAGTCAACACAAAAAAGAAATAAATTATTCACTTACGGAGAATTAGGTTGTGGAGCATCCATGAATGTTAATTGTGGAGAGGATTGACGGAGGATCTTGTAAGACCTGCAACATACTATTTAAGTGAATACTACTTACGTGAATTCTTCTGAAAAGGTTAATAAACTTATGCTAAACATCAATTGCACACTTTATTACGTTTATTCTACTGCGCGCTAATGATGTAGTTACAGAAAGCTGTTATAGGCAGAAATTAACCGTTATTAAAGCATTTTAATTTTAAATGCATCATAGTTTTAATAGTACCATGTTAAGATAATTAAGGAAAAGAAAGCGCCCTAAGAGATAGTATTTTAGATAGAAAATGATTTGTACATAACAGTTTTTTATTCTTAAACAACAATTACCTTTTTTTTTCATATTGTACAACCCACTAAAGCATTAATTGTTGTCTGTGGATAAAAAATGTCAATGTACGATCATTTCCCATTTTACATGCCTAGAGGGATGGTAACCAAGGAAAAAAAGGTGTGTTGTGAAATACGTAAGCTAAGAAATCTCAATTATTGGTGATTTTTATCTATTTTATCATTTATGTTTCAAGTCTAATTGTTTTGTATGTTGCAGTGGACTTTTGACGTGTTATGTTGATATTGGGATAAGAGGCTAAGTGGGTTGCTCCTAGAATTTGGGCTAGAACTTGATCTTCGATGTTAGACTTTATTCGAGGATTGTAGATGGTGGTTCGTGTAACATGGAGGACTTAAGTGAAAACTGCTAAATACTCAAACTCAACAAAGTGTTCCTAAGACTCAAAACGAGTAGTTTTATTGATGGATTTATTTATGTAATTTTATGTAATGTACTAAATTGTAATGTTTTTATTTAAATGGACCAAATGTGTGCAAGTTGATTGTTGTAAGAAATATTTGTTGGTTGCTAAAATCGGATATGCTAAAACCGTGTTGCTAACTTGCATTATGGTTTACAAATTAGCTTGATACTATTTAAGTTCTGAAAAGGTAATAAACTTATGTTCTTTTTGAGCAGTAGAACAAGACAAAAATAATTTCACTATAAGGGAATACAAGACTATACCAGAAGGAAACTAGGTTTTTTAACCTAGAAGTGGATGGATCTTTTCAAACAAATGGATAACGTTAACAAGTATTAACACGTAGATTAAACAATGTTTTGATAATCGTATTTGCACTAGGAGCAATACTTATTATAACAAAATGATAAAAATGTATGGCAGAAGCAAGAACTGAAACAGATGTAAACTTAAAACCACCACAATGTTGATATCACAAATCTGATAAGCATTAAATTTGTTGGCAACCATATGTTAATGGAACAGCAACATTCGATGGCAACAATACTGGACGATAGAAATATATAATCCTCAAGGGTATAAATCATAATATGTGATGTTCGAACTGAAACAGATGAAAAACTTACAAAAACTTGCTAGCCCAACAATGGTGGCTTGCTCCAAGAACACAAAAATGCACACCAGTAAGAACGAAGCAATAAGGTAGATGATAGCTCGAGGTTGAAAGGTTTTAAAAAGTTTTAAGAAACCTGGGGGAAGAAGAGAATCGCAAGATGTAAGAGAAGGAGTGTGATTGGAGAGCTTGGTTAGTGGGGAGGGGTTTTTTTGGCGGTACGGACAGACATACGCAAAAAAAATAAAATAATAATAAAATCAGTATTTGTTATTGTTATTCCGTCTCTATCCATTCCTCTATTCATTTTTGAAGTTATTAATACCAATGCATTTACTTTTAACATTTTTTTATTCTATTTCAATGAAAGTTTTTTGACATTTAATATTTGAATTACGATTTAATAAAAAATGTCAAAACAACTGAATATTTAATTTTAACTTTGTTATTATCATGTATCGTAGGTATGATTTGATTGCTTTTCATATTATGTACGATGATTATTTCAGTTCAGTTATTAATAACCATGAGATTTGCTACCATGTTTTTACAATATATTATGTATTCTATTAACTACTAGTAATCAGGTTTAGAATTTTATATTAAAGTGTAATAATTTTTTTATTGTATAGTATCCTAGTAAGTTTTATAACTAAGTAGCCAATTAAAGTTGAATTGCAAATAATGTATGAACAAGTTGTACGTGTAGGAGTGTAGGAATTATGGTGTCTTCGTCTATGATTATAGATATATATTCATTTATGATTGGATGTATATTCATTTACAATTATAAGTGAATTTATGTATGATTAGATGTATATTCATTTATCATTAAATTTATATTCTTTTTTGGTTAAAGCCATTGAATTTTTCCAAATACTTTTATTGATATTTATTTTGCTATTTGACAATATACAAGAAAAACAAGATTATTCTGGAATGTAATGTTGAAGTGCTAATATATAACCAAACACTACAAAGTACCAAAGATGATAACTTATTCATTTATGATTATGAAATAATAGCAAGAAAAACTATGATCCTCATTCGTCTTCCAAGAGGTGAACAATAAATCCTCGTGGGTCGTCAATATTGAACATGTTTAATACTACACCGAAGTTAATAGGGTATGTTGTCTTTAGAAACTCTTCTCCACCAACCTACTTCTCCCTTCCTGACTCTTTATCTTCATCGGTTCCCACTTCTTCATTGTTATTTATCAGGTTACATTCAAACCTTTTTCTTTTAATCAATTCTCTACTTTCTCTAGCTTTTCCTGGTTTGCATTCATTACTGATGGGTTTTTGTTCTTTTGGGAGTTTATATATTAAGTTTGATCATACGCATAAATCTAGTTTGCAATCATGGTTATTTTGGTTTGCATTCATTCGTGATGTATTTAGTAGTGATGAGTTTTCATCTGTGATGGACTCAGATGCATTAACAAGAAAAAAACAACCCTTTAATTATAGATGATTATATATCAGTTAATCATAAATGATTATTTGATGATTTAAATGATTATATATCGTATAATCATAAATGATTACAATAAAATTTTGATTATGTTTAGTTATTGGTTAAATTATAATAAACTTACTTCTGTTAACTTAGGTAGAGAATGTTTCCTACGTTTTGTTGTTATAGTTCCCAATATTTATGATTAATCTATTATAATTATCTTTTGTTTAGGTCTATTCATTAATGACTAGAGGTATATGATCATATATGAATATAACTATAAATATAGGAATTTAGATGTAATTTATATTCTCTTCATATGTATTTATTTTTTATTCTAGGTATATTTTGTTAAAAATAATATCATTGGGTTTTTCTATATTTTTTATTCAGTTAATGTTATTGATATTTATTTTTTATTTGACAATGTATAGAGAAATTCAATATCCTTCTGGAATGCAATATTGGAGTGGTGATTTACAACCCAAACACTACGAAGTGCAAACAAAAGTGGATTGAATAATAAACAAAGATAACAATCAATGAAATCGAATTAAACAAAAATAGATTGAATAAACATAGTGTCGAATGCTTTGATTAATGAATGATTGAATACAATATGTCATGCTCCGAATCAAACAAAAGGATGAGCAACGTATTAAGATCTAAAAGTATTCAAGCTTATCCAATCCTAGGTTCACTCTGATATTTATACATGATAAGGGGAAATGTTACCCTTTTATGCAACCATTGCAGCTAACGAATATTGATATCGTGTTAATATTGCACATAATTTGGGGATATCAGAGTGTTTCTGAGAATCAATTAATGTAAAAAGGGTTCAAAATACTCACCACACTTGGAAAATGATTTTGAACATGATTTTTGGACAATTAAGCGAAAAATGACAAAAGTTGGAGCAAAACGGAGAAAAAATGAAGAAGTGCTGAAATTTGAAGATAGCGACGCTATACTCACCGATAGCATCGCTATCTTCACCAATAGCCCCGCTATCTGGGTGTTACAAGAAGACCGAATTCGTTGGAATAGCACCTAACCAGACTGAGTCAGCCGGAGAGACTGAGATAGCAACGCTATCATAAAGAGATAGCGATGCTATATCCCTGAAGTCTATAAATAGCAATCATTTTCACCCTGCAAAGGAGTTTGGAAGCCGTCACCACTAACAACGATCCATGGAGCATTCAAGGCCATTTTCTAAAGATTTAGAAGGATGAATCACGTCTTTTACGATTCAGTTTACTTTCATTTGGTTGTAAGTACGTTTCAGTTCCATTTTTTTGAATTTATTGTTTTAATCTAGCAATGTCAAGATAGAACCCTAGATCTAGTTTTGGGTTCACACATGTTTATCATTTAGATTGAAACATTCGGTTTGATGTTTGTTTATGCATAAATTCTAGTGATCAATTTCTCGTTCCATTTTTAGTCTTGGATTTAGTTTCTTTTTGACTGGACACCTTAGATAAATTAAATTCACGCAAGGTTAATCGAAGAAGTGAGGCACCTAATCGTTTTACAAAGCTGATGTTTGCTAACAATAACAAGTGTCCTTGTTAAGAATTTGATCACATGTTCACACACTTCTGAGCGTATGAGAATAATTGGGCATTGTTAGTACTTGCACATCTAATACAATTCTTGCATTCAATCTAAGAGCATGTTTAGGTTGGATTATACGGAACTAGGTTGGATTATACAATTCTTAGCAAGTAAATTTCATAAATACTGCATTTTATGACTTTTAACAGCCAACTTAGGATTATAAATCATAAACACATCAAAGCGAATCTAGTTTGATAGACATCAAGAACTCAAAACTAGGCTTTTCTCAAATGTTATTTTAAATCCGACTATTCGCATGTTATTCTCTTTTGTTACTTTTACTACAAACCTCCATTACAATAATCTTAGATCCTGTACTAAGCGGCATAGATTTTGAGTCTCGTGTCTCTGTAGATCAACCCTACTTGCCCTATACTATATCTAATGCAGTTTAGCAGTGATACATTAGACATGTTATATATATTTTGAAACTCATTTGTGATGGCTGACAACCCTTAACAAATTGGTGTCGTTGCCGGTGACACGACAATACTAACATTTATGTCAAGATCTCTTCGTACATGTATACTAATCGCACTTGACAAAGAGATAGAAAAGACAACAAGAAGGTTACGGAAGCAAACAACACTTCGTTAGATGTAAACTGCTCCCCAATCATCAGAAGAAGTCACATCTAAAGAAAACCACACTGAATTCACATCACCACAGCCGCCTCCGGTTCCTACCACTACACCACCAGTCATCATGGCAGCACCCAAACAAACCCTCCGACAATGGGCAACTCAAGATGTTATCCAACAGCCTCTATGCATTACCTATCCAGCAAAGACGAATTTCGAGCTCAAATTAGGACTTATCCATCTGTTTCCAACCTTCAGAGGCGTCGAAAATAAAGATCCACACAAGTTCCTCACGTCGTGTGTATTGGGATGAAACCGCATGACGTGATTGAAGATCAAATCAAGCTTAGGGCATTCCCCTTTGTTGTACAAGACTCCGTTAGGGACTGGCTCTTTTACCTTCCACCTGGATCTGTTACCACGTGGAATGAACTAGCACAGATGTTTCTCGATAAATACTTGCCGGAGATGAAAGCTTATACGTTACGCAAAGAGATAATTTGAATCAAGCAACAGAAAAGGGAGGCATTACATACTTAATGGGAAAGATTCAAGCAATTGTGTGCTCGATGTCCCAAACATGGCATCACATATCACCAACTCCTTCAATATTTCTGTGAACGATTATCATTTTTGGACCGTCGGTTACTTAATGCTTCGAGTGGAGGTTCAATCACAGATAAAACTCTGACTCAGATACGAGCATTGATAAACACCACGGCTGTGTAACACTCGGTTTTGTTTTCGAATTTTCTACGCAATCGTCAAATTTAAAATAATAAATAATAAATAATAAAAGAATAAATTTAGATATCAATAATTATACTATTAATATGAGAAATTATTTAGTAACTTAAATGGAAAGATAATTGCATCGAGGGACCTAAAGCGTCACGAAAAGAAACGTAATTTGTTAAACTATTTTTTACAAGGGTTGAATATGTAGCAATGGGGGAATGAGGAGGGCTAGTTTGCAATTCCTTGAAAGTCTACTTGAAACAGACGCTATGAACGTAAGCTTGAACGATTCCAAATTAAAACCATAACTCTTAGTTTAATTAAATCACAATAAAACCTATTTTTCCTTTTTGAAAACCATATCAACTTCATGCCGATGAGAAGCCTTACGCTCCAATAACTCATTCGTTTCCTTCGTGTCGTCCCTCCTAGTCGTGAACCAGAGAAGCCGAGTGAGAGGAGAGAAACGTCGGGACAGTGAGATCGTTGATAGTGAGAGACTGTGGTGGTGATCGGATTGCTGGCCGGAGTTCATTGCCGCAAGATCGGTTTGGTAAACACTCCTGACATTTCCTTTTCTTTTTATTTCCTGTCCGTCGTCCCTTTTTCTGCCCGCCGCCGTCGCCATTGCCGGCAACCGTTGGCTGCCAGATTTTCCTCTCCCGCCACCGTAGAACCACCATGTGAAGGTGGTCGCTACTGTTGACAAGTTCCAGGTGTGTATGCTCTTTTGTTTTGAGTCCTAATGCAGTGAAGGAGATCCGATTCTCGGTCAAACAACCATCGTTGGCTGCCATTCCACCGCCGCTGCACAACCCAGCAAGGTGGTCCCAGGTAGTTACCATTTTCTGTCGGTTCAGGTGGCCGGAAAAACGAATTAGGGAACCATCGGTGAGGTCCACTTTGATCGTGGGAGACTTGCAGCGGGGTAAGTTTCCTTCCCACTCTTTTCTTTTCCGGTTATCTTCCCGGTTAAACTCTACCACCGCCGGCAGCCATGACTGCCGGCTGACAATCTTAGACGTTCTTAAAGCACCATCGATGGGGTTGTTGGGTCTCCGTTCCAGTCGGTAGCTTGATTATATCCTAAGAGATTTTCAGTTTTGCCCGCTTGAAAACGTATTGCTTTTAGTGTTAATATTTTTAAATTTTCTTTTGCGATAATAGTAATGGGAATAAACGGTATTATTTATTTGAAAGTAACCCATCGTACCTCATTTTGAATTAATATTACCCAAGTCCATATACAAGCCATATATTCATTGCAAAATACGGACCTTCTAATGCACTAATTATAATTTAGGTTTGGATTGGTATTAATCAGTGGGATCGTATTTTATCTCATGAAGTTAATTTCCCTGCTACAATAGAAAAATATTGATTACTTCTAATATTTAATCTCAAAGGTAATAACTTTTATTAACTAATCTAGCAGCGTAGTTACAATTCATCATTTTTATGGTTAATAATCGATATAATATAAGTGTTAAGTTTAAATACAAATGTGTATAAGTATTTAACAACCTAAGTATTTAACGGGACACAAGTTACCTATTAGTTAAATAGCTAGGTGAAGCATATTAGGTTATTAATTTATAGTTTATGCCTTAAGATGTAAACTAAAAATAACTATAATGGTGTTTGTAGGTTGTTCCATTCAAGTTCATTCTAGTGCATGCTAGTGTTGATGCGTAGATATTCCTAGAGGTCAGTTTCACTGACTTACCTATTATAGTAATGGTGCATGTAATGTGTTACATTTTATGCGTTTGTATGTTTATATCTTTTCAATATAATAATGTGATATGTATTATCTGGTATGTATGTGTAGTCCATGAAGTATGGTGGTGAAGTGGACAATGTATACATATGTAAGTTTGTCCAAGAAGAACGGTGGTGAAGTGGACAAGGCTGACCATGAAATACAGTGGTGAAGTTGCCAGTGGTGGAGGTACCAGGGACAACCCTTCGGGGAACCGGCCCGCGCATAGGAGTTGGTACCAACAATACGTATTTAGGAATTATATGATTATGTCTATGTTAAGTTAAGTTATGTTGTATTTTTGTGGATGTTTAAAGGTGCTACGTGTATGCATGTCATTGTTATAGTGAGTGAGTGCAGTGTAGGCTCACTAAGCGTTTTCGCTTACCCGTTATTGATTTACATCTTTTCAGGACCACATGGGGTGACAAGGGAAGGCACCGGTTTGACTACTGCCGACGCGTATTCCATGGAGATTTACTTTAAAGATTTATAACTTTTAATAATATGAACTATAATATATTTTCTGGAATGTTGGCTTCCGTTACTTATTGTGGCTATGGATAACTTAAAACTATGTTTTTGAATTACGGTTTTAAAATATATGATAGTTATTCAAAAAAAAAATTGGGACGTTACAGGCTGAATACTCCAAGCATACAATTCAAGAAGACGAATGGTACACGGATGTCCCATGAGGGGTAAAGGAAGTCAATACACCTCAAATTGAAAACCAACTATTTGAAGTTGACCAAAGAAGTCCTGCTTCTCACAAAGGAAACAGTAGCGCATCTACAAGTTATACCCTGTGGGATTTGTTTGCATGTAGGCCATCCTACTGATATGTGCCCTCTATTACAAGAAGATAGTGAAGAAGCAAAAGTCGCAAGGCAGTATCGAGGACAGTACCAAAGATCTTACGAGCAGCCAAAAAGTCATCAAAGTTAGAATCAGAACCAACCATATAATCATCAGCAAAGGCCTCCGCAACAATTTCATACAAGGCCGCCTTCTCAAACCCAACAGTTCCAATATCGTCAAACATCAGCTTCTCCTCAACAAGGCAGCAATTTCGGAATGTCGTTGGAGGATATAATCAAGAGTTTGGGCACAAGCACTCAAGTTTTCCAAAATGAGACAAAAGTGAACATCAAGAACCTAGAACAACAAATGGCATAGCTCGCCAGTTCAGTGAGCAAATTAGAAGCACAAGGGAAACTTCCAGCTCAGACAGAAACAAATCCCAAGTGTAATGTATGTGCAGTTACATTAAGGAGTGGGAAGCAATATGAAGGTCCAAAGGCACCTGAAGACGAAGAAGAAGAGCTGGTGATAAAAGATCCAACAGTAAATCCTGAAGCACCTAAACAAGTGGATCCAAAAAAATAAAGCAAAGATAACTCCTGCACCATTTCAATCGAGGCTAAAGAACATAAAAAGAGAAAGAGAGGAAAAGGAGATAAGGTTAACATTCCCCTTTTAGAAGCAATCAAATAGGTGCCCAGATATGGTAAGTTCCTTAGAGAAATCTACACCTCGAAAAAGAAACTAAAGGGAAATGAAACAGTCAAAGTCCATGAGAATGCGTTCACAGTTCTAGAAACGAGGTTACCAAAGAAATGCAAGCATCCAGGTGCTTTTACCGTTCCTTGTAAGCTAGGAAATCTCCATGTTCCTCGAGCAATGCTTGACATGGGAGCATCAATGAACGTTTTACCATACTTTGTCTATAAATCAATTGGCATTGGGACATTGACCAAGACTGGAGTTATCGTTCAGCTCGCAGATCGATCAATAGTACACCCAAAATGAGTACTGGAAGACGTTTTAGTACAAGTCAATCGGCTTGTTTTTCCGAATGATTTCTACGTACTTGACTTGGGTGATGATGACACTCCGAATCACAACTTTATACTCTTGGGTAGACCATTCTTGAAGACCACAAGAACGAAGATTGATGTTTATGCTGGTACTTTATCTATAGAGTTTGATGGAGAGGTTATTAACTTCAATATCTATGATGCAGTGAGATATCCCAATGACATCCACTCGATAAGCTATGTCAACGTGATTCAACCACAGACTGAGGAATTCTTCGAGTTAGTCAACTGCGACCAAATTAATTTGATCTTAAGCAAGAATTTGGACGAAAAATCGGTTCAGTGACTGATAGAAAAATTCGAGTTGGGCAAGGAACTACAGGAAATCGTGCACCGTATAGAAGAAAAGGAGAACTTCAATGGAAAAGAAGCGAAGGTACAACTACGAACCTCTGACACAAAACTCCTTCGACTAATCCCGCCACCATTTCCTTTAGTCTAGGTGGAATGAGGAGGCAGTTCAGCCTAATAGAATTCGCGGAACATCTTGGATTATACTCACATCTATAAACAGGAACCGACAAATTCTGATACTTCATTGAGAACTACAGTCGGTATTTTCCATCTAGCTTTGAGCCTTCAACATTTTGGTCTACCATTGGGTTTGGATAATATAGTGCTACTACGTGCCACGATAGTCACATACCCTTACTCATAGAGTGATTCACTGCCTGATAGTAACAACTTTTGTGCCCAGGAAAGATGTAATTCGACTACTACAGTCCGACCTATTCCACATGTCGTATACGATCACCAAATCTGAGACTTGTGACATACCGTACGT
Source organism: Cichorium intybus (assembly GCA_023525715.1). Classification (NCBI taxonomy): domain Eukaryota; kingdom Viridiplantae; phylum Streptophyta; class Magnoliopsida; order Asterales; family Asteraceae; genus Cichorium; species Cichorium intybus. The sequence continues at coordinate 104,976,836 of CM042013.1, read as the reverse complement.
CGTAGTGATTTACCTGCATCAGATGTTGAGAAGGACAGTGGGGGTGGTCCGCTTTATGTAGGGCACTATGTTACTCGCTTGGCCCGATCATACAAACTCATGACAGAAGGGTTTACGACCCAATTTACCGTATTGATGCTGGCCTGATACATCGAGAAGATTTGGTTATCATGGGGGGTATTGAAATTAGTTGGAAAAAGTAACTGTATTGGTTGATGCCTGACTTCCACATAATAGATGGCTACAGGTAAAGAAGCTAGAGAATGGATCACGGCCAGAAACGGAACCATCAGAGGAGCATGCAGCCAGTTCAATGGAAGTACAGGGGGAAGCGTCGATTCAGCCGACTTGTACGCAAATCGACTCCCAAAAGTTAATGGAAGAAATTCAAGGGTTGAAACAGGTAGTCCAACAGCAGCAAGAAAGCATCAATTCTGCTCGGAGATAATTGGTCTGGTTGGGAGATAGCATGGAACAAGTAATGACGAGACACTTTCGGGAAAGACCATGCAGTCCTCCTCCCGACAGAGAACCAGAAGATGTTGCCAGCAACAATGCTTTGCTGGGTATTTTATTGATGGTTGATATTCCTTGATGCTTGGGAATGTTTCCCCAAGACTTTTCTATTCATTTCATTTCATTCTAGGAGTTTACATTGAGAAAATTTTCTTTTATATTTGGTTTGTTATGATTCTGGTATTGTGGAAGCATTTCAGCAAGATTTGAAAGGCATCTTGATGAAACTGTTAAAGCTTCAGCTGCAAGTGAACGTCGATCACTCAAGAGACCGCTCTCAAAGCAAGTGTAGGGTTGTTACCCACTTCATTTGATTATTGTCCGTAGCCACTATAAACTAGAGCACGACAAAGTCCAAAGCATCCAGGAGCTTGTCCGATATATTTTAGACAAACAGATTAAGTTAGGTTCCCTGGATTTCAAATGTATGGAGCTTATGCTGTTACTGAACTGAGGAAAAGCTTCAATAAATTATGAGCTTAAACGAGAACAATCTCGAAAAATTGAAAAGTGCTTAAAGTTATATCTGAACTATGAAGAAAAAAGATATCATAAAATTGAGGCTTAGGAGGGAAGTTCAATCTTTGACATATGGTATTCGAACCGGTAGACATGAAAAAGGTGGTTTCCCTCATCTCATTACCTAAGACCATCTGGTTTAGGATAATGTTGTCGAAAGTTCGCTACACTGGTACCATATAAAGTCACAATATTTCGTTAACGGCCTATGGAATTTGAATTGGTAGACCCCGTACAGTCTAGGGTCGAAAATTTGTAATCAAGAGTTCCATGGAAAGTCGTGAGTCTCGAAGGTAAAGTCAATGAAATCATATTCGTAACAATCAGTACAACATAAGTAACCTTTCACACGAAAATTTCAAAATGCATAAAGTTATCGAAATTAAAGGAAATAATACTAAAATAGCAACAAAGCACTCGAGGGAAAATCAAACAAAATTATGCAAAAGTTTTTAGAATGTGTGAGTACAACATGATCCTGGGAATGTAGTCTCAAGTCTTGAGTCTAAGGATTTTTTCAAAAGGTATATTTCTATGGGATGCAAAAATGAGTAGTTGGCACACTAGAAATCTGCTGCTTATAGGAAGGGAATTAAATTGGAACATGAAAAGCTAACAAGGACCTATACACAGATATGTGTATGATTCTAGGAAAGTTTGAGAGTTTGTTTGTGTTTATTATTTCGGATATGGGTAACTTATGTGGGAATTTGCTAACGCAACTGTTTTGAAAGGCCGAAAAACTCTAGTTTGCTTAAGGACAAGCAAAGTCTAAATGTGGGGTGCTTTGATATCGTGTTAATATTGCACATATTTGGACGATATCAGAGTGTTTCTGAAAATAAATTAATGTAAAAAGGGCTTAAAATAGTCACAACACTTGGAAAATGATTTTGAACAAGATATTAGGTCAATTAAGCGACAAATGACAAAAGTTGGAGCAAAATGGAGCAAAAATAAAGAAGTGCTGAAATTTGAAGATAACAATGCTATCTTCACGAATAGTGCCATTATCTCGGTGTTACACGAAGGCCGAATTCGTTGGGATAGTGCTGCTAACCAGACCGAGTCAGCCGGAGAGACGGAGATAGCGATGCTATCATAATGAGATAGCGTCGCTATCTCCCTAAAGTCTATAAATAGCAATCATTTTCGCCCTAGAAAGGAGTTCGGAAGCCGTCACCACTAACCATGATATGTGGAGCATTTAAGGCCATTTTATAAAGATTTAGAAGGACGAATCACGTCTTTTACGATTCGGTTTACTTTCATTTGATTGTAAGCAACTTTTAGGTTCCCTTTTTTGAATTTATCGTTTTAATCTAGCCATGTTAGGCTAGAACCCTAAATCTAGTTTTGGGTTCAGACATGTTTATCATTTAGATTGAAACATTGGGTTTGATGTTTGTTTATGCATAAATTCTAGTGATCAATTTCTCGTTTCATTTTGAGTCTTGGTTTTAGTTTGTTTTTGACTGGACACCTTAGATAAGTTAAATTCATGCAAGGTTAATTGACTGAGTGAGGCACCTAATCGTTTTACAATGATGATGTTTGCTAACAATAACAAGTGTCTTTGTTAAGAATTTTATCACATGTTCACACACTTCTGAGCGTATGAGAAAAATTGGGAATTGTTGGTACTTGGACATCTAATGCGGTTCTTACATTCAATCTAAGAGCGTGTTTAGGTTGGATTATACGAAACTAGGTTTAGGCAAAGATCGTGTTTTTTCTAGATAACTTAGCAAGTAAATTTCATAAAGACTGGATTTTATGACTTTAAACAACCAACTTAGAATTATAAATCATAAACACATCAAAGCGAATTCAATCTAGTTTGATAGACATCAAGCACTCGAAACTAGGCTTTTTTCAATTGTTAATTTAAATCTGACTATTCGCATGTTATTCTCTTTTGTTAATTTTACTAGAAACCTCCCATTACAATAATCTTAGTATCTTGTACTAAGTGGCATAGACTTTGCGTCCCGTGTCTCTTTCGATCGACCTTTCTTGCCACGTACTTTATCCAATATTGAGTTTATTAGTGATACATTGGACACATTATATATATATTTCGAAACTCATTTGTGAGTACTGACAACCCTTAACAAATATTTAGACTTTCTAAGTCCAATAGCGCATGTGAGGTGTCTTTAGTCTTATCATTCATTAGAAGAGTACCCAACAAACTCGCTCAGACATTTTTTTTCAATATGCATTACATCTAAGTTGTGCTTCAGCTCCATAGAAGACCAATACTCAAGTTAAAAACATATGCTTCATTTAGACCAATTCAACCCGAAGTACTCACGTTTAATTGGAACACCTCCAAGCTTTGGATGTTTTCCCGATCGACGAAAGTGTTGATAATCTACCTTAGCTTCTATGTCCGCACTACTAAATTGTCTCGGAGGGAGTGTTATCTCGTGTTTCCTATTAAAGTACAAATTCTTTCTCCATGGATGGTTAGCAGCTAAGAATCCATGATAACCAACATATACGACTTTATTTGTTACACGATATGAAGAAGTGTCTTCATTGCAAGTTGGACATGATTTGTAGCCTTATCTACTCCAAGCTGATAGACTACTACGATGTGGAAAGTCATTTATGGTCCATAACAATGTCACCTTCATTGTGAAGAATGTCTTTGTCGCTGCATCTTTAGTACATACAGGTGACTGCCACAAATGCTTAAGCTCTTCCACCAGCGGCCTAAGGACAACATCCATGTCTTTCCCGAGAGATTCGGGGTTAGGAATCAACAAGGATAACATGAATGAGGTCTCTTTCATGCATAACCATGGAGGTAGATTGTATGTGGTGAGTATAATCGGCCACGTGATGAACTGGACGTGTGTTACCATGTGGATTTAAATCATCAACTCCAAGCCCTGGGCAAACATTTTGAGGTTCCCTCGAGAAGTTACGATACTTTCTATCAAATTCTTTCAATGAAGCCCCATCAACAGGATGGGCATCGTACCCTCTTCTGATCATCCGATACTGTGCTATATTTTGTCGTGTGCCTTGAATAATACAAACTTCGTAGTCTGGGTTCACAAGAAAGTAACGTAAGACATTGTTAGCTACCTTCACCGATCCACCGACTTTCTTTGCAAACATGAGAATTTTGCAATGAAATGTGTTCTTTTCATAAGAGAGCACAATCATTTTTGCACACGTGTATCGACTCATACCCCAAACCAATCTTTTTAGTGTCTTGTTTGCTACATAATGCGAATGGGGGAGGGGGGTCTTGTTGCCGTCCAGATATGAAGATTGCAACAGCTCAAGGATTTCATTAAATGAACTATTAGTCCATTTGTTATTCACCTTGATATGCATAAGCTTTTTTAAGAAGTCGAGAGGGGAAAACTTAGTACAACCATGATATAATTCTGATTGGACTTCCTTTAATAGGTTTTCAAAATCATCATAGACACCGCTAATCTCTGTATCCAAATTCCCTTCATCAAGGTTGGTGTCATCTTCCATCAACTCCTCTAAAACGTCTTCGATAACATCAACCATATCATTTCTTGGCGCCATATCATCTACGACCGACGGAACCCAAATGCTCGCATATGAGTTTTCATTTGTGACATGGGTACTAAGATAATGTTTTGACATTGTTCACATGCACATCTGACATACCTTCTACTATCGACATGTGATGTGCACATCTCGATAAAAGAATCGAGTCCTTGTTTAAACTCAGGTGACTTACGTTTTGGATTAGTAGTTCATCTTTTATCGATAGGCATTATGCAACTGAAACTTAATCTAGGGTTTTAAACGGATAAAGTATTTGTATGGGAAAATATGTTACACAATCTGTTAGATATTTTATTGGTCAGTCGAGAAGATTGTCGAAGATTATTATTCATGCGTTGATAGATTCATTTCCTATGTCGCGTCATCCATTCCAATCTTTGAGAGGGAGATTGTTGGGTGCGAAGTTTTACATTATGATGACTTGGTGGCATAGAAGACCCACTTATGCTTATGGGCTTGTATATTTTGCTTTGTTGCATTTCTAGACTATATATAGTGTTTTTATCATTTGTAGTCCAGTAAGCCATATTCTAGAGAGAGAATCATTCAGATTGTAAAACTTATTGATTAATCGAATCAATAGGTTCATTGGATCCTGATTGTTGTGTTGTTCTTAATTCCGCATGTCAACTCTATTCTTACAATTGGTATCAGAGCCGTACTTTTAAGTTCTTTCGATTATTTCAAGGGAACGATCTCGATTTGACAACTTTTGAAGATTGTTTCAAGTTTCAAGGATCGCTGGTGAGCCTCTCATGAATTTTTTGATTCATTTATCTTGTTGGGTTATTGTTCATCATGTTCTTCATCTATATTCATCATATTCATCTTTTGAGTAGATCTGGAATTTATTCTTCATGCCTAAATCTAATATCCGGATTTAGATCTGAAATAAAAACACATTTTATCCACTCTTCATTTCCAAACTTGTGCCCAAATTTCATTTCTAGGTCTGTATTCACTGTTCGTTACCCAATATAGCATCCACAGTTCATTCCTAGATCTAATTGAAGATATTAGCCCTAAATAATCTGATTCGTTATTTGATTCTTTCATCTCTTGTTTCTGTTGGGTTTTAAGCAAACTATAAACAAAATAATCTTAAGTTCACATGCACCCTAAAGGATCTATGTTTTTCATCTATTGAACCTATAACTATGAACAGGATAAGAATCAAAATAAATTCCATAAGAAAACTAACCTTTTGATCCTTAGATCACTTGGAAGCAAGCACCACAAGTGTAATGCCTCTAATGGCTCACACCCAAGACCTTGGCAAGCAAGAAAGCAAGAGAAAAGGGTTTGAGAACCCTTGAAGTTGGCCTGAAGAATGGGGAGGGGGAACCCTCTATTTATAGTCCAAAGCTGATAAGTTTTATGACAGATAACTGCCATGTTTAAACTTCTGATATGATAATCCACTTATCATACAAGTTGGTTGACTTATCATTACCATAAATAATAAAAGGCTCCTTATATATATATATATATATATATATCCATTATCCAACCTTTTGAATAATTATAATTCAACTCCCTTTCATATTTAATTAATACAATTAATCCTAAAATTAATTCCAAATTAATTTCAGATTAATCTTAATTAAATATTGTAATTTCTAATTAAAATATTAATCTCATAATATATTGACAATTAAATATTCCTTTTTCTGATTAATATATTATCTCCATAATATATCAATCTTTCTCTCTCCATATGCATTCTTGTCCTCTGCCAGGTCATGAGGGCAACCCAAAAGGACTGTGCTGCCATCAATTCAAACATATGTTTCAATTATAGTTAAGGCTTAGACACCTTAATCAAACAGTCTCCCACTTGGATAAGTCTATAACTATAACACATATTGTTTCTGAATTGATCAGTAAATTGTAGCTTCCAAGAGCTGCTGTCGAACTCTGATCCAGTCAGTCACGTGTGCTAAGATAAGTGATCATATGATCCTTCGTTCTTTCAAGATATCATTCAGAATTGAGACATGGATTAGAATCAATCTCAGTCTGATACTATGTTTCCCGGTTCTATGATTTGTAATGACATAGGACTTCTAATCAAACACATCAATCAAGTCCTGGCTGGCCAGCACTGAGTCTACACCAAAGTACCGAGGGGCCCATAGATATCTCTTTTCCCGTTAGGGTAAAAGGAACGAATAAACTTTGACTCATATGCTTGTGTCCTTTACTCATCAAATCGCGCACAACAATACGTTTTATGGCATCGAGTTACCGATGTGTTTACGCATTATCAATGGGCAACTGACTTGTAAATTTCAACTCATATGTCTAGGTTTCAAGATCATATGATATTATCGTCTCGGTATTACTCGTGATATAATCCATGAAGTAATCCTCTGAGCGTGGGTCGATCCAATACTCAAATATCTATTTCTTAGTACTCATGAATGTTGTAGCAATACTTTTACTATGTCTAACTCTTTAGACAGTCTACAATCCAATTCATGATAGTCTTTGTTCACTACTTACTTCCGAAAGTATGAATGGCTGTGGATGTTTTTTTAATAATCCAATTATTCGGGAAGTTAAACATGCAAAGTGAAACGATGATCTGGTAGGTAGCTACTCTTGCTAATTACCACGAGGTAATCACCATATCAAATTTATTATAATACTATTATATGTTTCCAAATTTCTATTATTCTTTCAATTAAGATATTTATGTCCTTTTGTACTCAAAATGACCTTCACTATTTCTATGTATCCAAAATGTCCTGCATTGATACATATCATTGCAGATAATCTCATCAAATACCTTTTGATGATATCACAATGTGTCATTTTGGTTTTCTCTCCTATTACCATTTTTGAATGGTGTTGTGTCTTGAGACTTCTCATGGTTATCGGGATCTTTAGTCTAATGGACTACACCCTACGGTGTCAAGAAGGTTTCAGGGCGATAACTGACGTGTCGGTGAACCACATGCACTCCATCATTATCCCAACGAAACTTTCCAACCATGAAGTTTCTTAGTGTCATATATGTTAATAATTACAGATTGGAAACTCATTTCAAATTTTATTATTACATTCCTCTTATTATAGCATGATTTCTCATGTTTGTGTTTAACTGTCTAGTTCAGTATCCTAAGCCAGGTTGTGTCCTGAATCCAACATGTTATGCTCCAAGCATCAAGTTATCAGGACCATTTCATGACACATGTGATCGATTCAATTTGCGACAGCTTATTGAATGTGATATTAGTTCTATTCTGAATCATTTTAGAATCCATAATCCTTGTGTCACGATTTCTAGAAAATTTCGTATCTTGAATCTTACCAAGATCATTCTTACACACTGGTAGGGTCAATACTGATGACTATATCTATATGATAGATACTGGTAACCACTTAAGTATATTACCGAATCTCCTTCAGGTCTTTCATAGCAAATCATCTCTCATGTCGAGTCATTACACTTTATCTATCTGATAGATACTGGTAACCACTTGAGTATATTACCGAACCTCCTTCAGGTCTTTTATAGCGAATCATCTCTCATGTCAAGTCATTACACTTTGTAATGATAAGAGATATCTCCAAGAATTGAAGGATAGAACTTAATGATACTCCCACTATCTTTGACATAGTTCTAGAACTCTTTCAGACTATTCACAAAACCCAAACCTTTTGGCATACTTTGAGAATACAAAGTCCAGAACTTCTGACATAATCATAGGACTCTTTCGGACAATTCACCAAATCCAAACCTTTTGGCATATTTGAGAATCCGAAGATCCTTCCATGCAAGGTGACCGTCCGACGACCTTCAGGGCTATCTACCTTTTGCATCGGTATGTTCTAAACCCTATTGGTTGTGTCTTACACACAACCCTTGTGGTTTTCCATTGCTGGAAAGAGGTTCAGACCATCCGATCTTGCTATGATTTGCAAGCTGCAGTAATAACAAACAATATCTTTCTATATTTGTATTAGTTCTGTTGAGAGTGTCTCTCTCAAAGTCAATCTCATGACTATGAGTACTCAACCATTCTTGTAGGTACATTTCTATATATGTTCCCTTCCTTTGATGATTCAATTACTCCCACTGGCTCTTAGCCAGGTGTAAAATCAGTCAAATTGTCATATAGACCGAGTCACACTTTTAATTTCTCTTATTTGGTGGCAACCGGGCTCACCAATGCTTCCAAGTAGTAGGATTGCTTATCCATACCCACTTTAGTGTTTTACCACTAATCAGTATGTCACACAGATCATAACTCCTTAGGATGGTGACTGACATTACTAGTTTGCTAAGAGAATGATATGTCAGGTTTAACAGGAATCCGATTACTGGTCAAGTTTTAGTGATGACTAAAGGTTCTTGCACTTGGCTAATTCCTGAACTCCTTCAGGATTCTCACACTCCCACTGTTTCCCTAGAATGTGCATTCTTTCCAAAAGGAACTGAACATTCACCGGCACAGTTGGGATGGCCAATGAAATGACACCGCTGATCAGATTCAGTCATGGTATGAGTTTTGGACGAAAGCTCCATGACCCTAAACCTTTTCTGTGTACAAGTGGGGTAAAGCTGACTTTACACTTCAAACGGTGTCAGTGCAACCTACTTAGTCTAAGATGTGGTTCTAATATGGTTTTATGGACTGACTGATTGAATATCTAACTTATCAGGAACTTATTGGAAGTGTATCTAATACTTCGAATATCGAACTGTTTCGATCAATGCTCAATCTTCCATATGACACATTATAATCCTTTAATGTTATTGGAAGAGTATAAACTGTTGAAGCAATCTCATACTCATGTTTTACTCAGGTTTTATTGATCTTATACTTCCCTTGAAACCCTTAACCAATTCAAGGTTTCAATTAATCACTTATTCTGACAAGTGAAGTTATGTTCGTCATACCGAATGGCAAACATCACGATGTATAATTAATTTGTGTTTTACTTGCTGATTTGAGCAGTACACAATAACCATTTTGTTCGTTGCTCTAAATGTTCTTTTACTTTCTTATGTAAATTTTATGACTTTGTTAATTGTTCAAGATATGAATTCATCATTTAACTCTAAGTCAAATGATTCCAAGATCCTATCCATTAGATCCTTGGTTGATTCATTCCTTGGGATGACTAATTTTATCAATAACTAACTTCATCAAGTGACTCTAAGCCAATTGATTCCAAAATCCTGTCCATTGGATCTTTGGTTGAAGCTATTCTTATAAAACTCATTTAAACAATCATACAAAACACAATCCATAAATTCAATCAACATTCAAGTTACATTCATACAACATTTCAAGGATAATTCAAACAATCACATAAAAAATAATTATAACTTTTATTAAAACAAAATTATCCTCAAACAATGTACTATGTAAAACAATGTTATACTATCCACTGACTAATAACAATGTCAAAAAATATCTAACTAAACTCCAAAAATGCATGAGCTCGAGATCCAATCTGAATGTGCTCCCATGCTATGAGGTCATGCGTCCTACTGAGACCGTGCATACAAAGCAAATGTGATAATCACATTTTCTATCAAGGAATTAAGGATAAGGAGTAGTTTAGAGTTTTAGATATACCTGAGTCGTCAAACTGTTTGGCCTTGGAGCGTCTTCCAACCTTTTTGTGACGGTACCTTGCCCCATGGACTCCCAACTTAAAGACATCCCAGGACTCGTCCAGGTGGACTCCTGGTTTGCTTCCAAGCTGGACCCATTCTTTCCTTTTGCTTCTCCATGAATGACTCATAAAGAGTCAACATCTGAAACATATCCATGAAGGTTTTATGATCTTCTATCTCTTCATAAATTTGTATGAACGATTCATACTCTTTGGTCAGAGAAGCGAGTAAGCAGTTTATGCTTGTCTCGTGATTCATGGGGTGACCAATCTGGTACAGTTCTTCCACACATTCTTCCATTTTGAGGAAATGATCACCTACCTTTCCTCCTTTCTTCAACTTCATCCTACTCATATTTCCATAGATCCTATGTTTCTCCTGTATAACTGGTTCTTCGAACTTTTCTTTGAACAATTGTACTATTTCCCATGGCCCCAGGAATTCAAAATCTATGCAGATAGCGGGGTCGATGGTCGATAGCATGATATCACGAACCTCTTTGTCTTCTCTGACCAGGAGGTTATGATGGTCAATCAACTGTTGAGTGACTCCATGCTCAGGGAGGAAGGGAAGTGGGAAGTCGATGATGTGTTCTTTATCTACGTATCTTAATGTTAATCTCAATTGCTAGATCCAATCCAGGTAGTTAAGTGCAGTCAGCTTTTTCATATATGGTAAGGATTTCCTGAAGCCCTCAGGAATGACTTTAGGAGGGGAGTTGACACTATCTTCAGACATCTATAAAATCAAAATATATATTAGTTTAACTTTTATCCTTATAAACAATTACCCAATTTTATTTAACAAGGCTAGGACCCAAAATGCCCCAACATGGTGTGAAGAGGGATGCTGTAATCACAACATGATGGTCATTAAGGTAGATATACTTTTATCAATTTCAATCTAATGAAATTCCTAGATCTGTGAGATTCATTGACCAAGGTCAATGGCATGTTTAATCTCAGATTACGCTCTTCCGTTTGTGACTAGGATGCCGAGGATCACAAACAAGATGTGAAATAACCATGTAAGTTACTCGGTAACCTCAATGTTACTTATCATCTCGATTGATGTGCCGGTTAGCCACACAGCTCCATCAACAATGATAAAAACCCAACATACCCATCACCACTCTTTATGGATCCTAATTAGTGTGCCGGTTACCCGCCCAAGCTCCACTAACGACCCACAAAGTGTAATGTGTGACTTCATGGATTAGCATACTTTTCACATTTTCCTAAGTAGCTAGAGTATGGGTTTTGAATGTTCCAGTACTTTGTTACTAATAGCATTATACTTTTAATGAGATTAGCTTTGTTCCATCACACACGTTCTACTAACGACAATCCACTGATCAAGGGAGCTGTGGGTGATAGTGGACACCCATTCAACCGCCATTTTATAGGCAGTTTCCTTATACCCCCCCCCCCCCCTTATAGACCAATTTTCTGATTAAGACATACTAGCGATTCGACTGACTTACTCTTATACATATAGGTATTAACTTTTAATAATATATATAAGGTGTATTTTAAACATTTAAAATATTTGGTTTTTGTCTTTTTAAATTTTCGAAAACGTTAAACAATTTAAATTTAAATTTTAAAATTAAACCTTAAAGTGATTTAATGATTGTCTTTTAATTAACTGTTAATTAAATTAATTAAATCATTTGAGGATTAATTAATCAAAAAATTTAATTTCAATCCTATTCTTGCCCACCAAGTTATCTAAAATTAAAGGGTCAACAGTTTCCATGTAATAAAGGATCACAGTTACCAAAATAAGGAAACCCTAATTCCCACCTCCTTATTCTCGAGATTTAGGGGTGGAGGCTAGGGTTTTCTAAAAACCCTAGCATATATCGAGATTTTGAGGGTGGAGGCTAGGGTTTCTAAAATCCTAGCCACAATTTCGATCCCTTGAGACCAAGGGTTTAATTCCATTAAAACTTTTTAACAGTTCAACCATTATAATAGCTCAACAGAAAAACAGATCTAGCTCTAATACCACTATTGGGTTTTAAGCAAACTATGAGCAAAATAATCTTAAGTTCACATGCACCCTAAAGGATCTATGTTTTTCATCTATTGAACCTATAACTATGAACATGATAAGAATCAAAATAAATTTCATAAGAAAACTGACATTTTGATCCTTAGATTACTTGGAAGCAAGCACCACAAGTGTAATGCCTCTAATGGCTCACACCCAAGACCTTGGCAAGCAAGAAAGCAAGAGAGAAGGGTTTGAGAACCCTTGAAGTTGGCGTGAACAATAGGGAGGGGGGACCCTCTATTTATAGTCCAAATCTGATAAGTCTTATGACAGATAACTGCCATGTTTAAACTTCTGATATGATGATCCACTTATCATCCAAGTTGGTTGACTTATCATTACCATAAATAATAAAAGGCTCATTAATTATAATATATATATATATATTCATTATCCAACCTTTTGAATAATTATAATTCAACTCCTATTCATATTTAATTAATCTCAAAATTAATTCCAAATTAATTTCTGATTAATATTAATTAAATATTGTAATTTCTAATTAATATATTATCTCCATAATATATCAATCTCTCTCTCTCTCTCTCTCTCTCTACATATGCATTCTTGTCCTCTGCCAGGTCATGAGGGCAACCCAAAAGAACTGTGCTGCCATCAATTCAAACATATGTTTCAATTATAGTTAAGGCTTAGACACCTTAATCTAACAGTTTCTTCAACTGTATACACCGTACAAAATCAACATTGGGGCCTAATTTGTTTATTTCCTAGACCAATCCAATGATTGAGCCCTAAATCACTTTCAGATTTACTGTTCTCTATTCCAGCTTCACTCGATATTCATAAGTCCATGGTGAAATCATATTCGTAGCAATCAGTACAGATTCCTAGCTTTTAACTGGTGTTTTATTCCTCACGAGATTGATTGATTCGAATCATCGATTATCTTCATCTGTTTTGAGTGATATTTCTTCTTGACATTAACCTCACAATCGCGATCGATGTGTTCAAAAATTCTGTTTTGGTTTGGATTATCATTCCTTGATTAGTCTTGTAGCGTAATGATTACATGTTTGCAAGATTGATGATGTAAATCAAAGCTTTTATCCAATATCGATTGAAGACTCGATAATTGACCATACGAAGATGTAGAAACTGACTATGATGTTCATATGGATGATTAAGGATTTGAAGATCTGGTGTTGTTAATCGTTGATGATGATTGATTATCTAAAGTTAATGAATTTCAGGGATGATGATATGATAATATTCAAAGTTGATGTTCTTGATTTTCGATGGTATTCTTCAACTTTGACGGTGATTTCGGTGTCGGTATTTCATTCAGATCCTTTTATTAGTCTTCATTCTATTTAGATGGTTTTGTGAGTTTATTTCATATACGACGTCTATACCAAAGTATTTTTGATTCGAGACTGAGATTTGCAATGGTGAACCAATGGAAGCAATCAGAAAAGAAAGATGAAATGTAGATAACGACGGGTCAACAACTGTTGCATTCACTGATTTTTGGAGTGAAATCAGAGCTGTTACCTTCAGACTGATGAGATGTATAAATCGGTTGATAGAGATCGGACAAGGAAAAGAAAGTGATGAATACAGACCAGAGATAATCGAAACATAAAAAGTGAATTGAAAAGGAGATCAGAGAAATCAGATGGTGAGGGGATCCGAAGGTATGCTATCAATTGCTACCTTCGCCCGATTTGGTGTAATCAGAGAACAGAATTGGAAGTGAACAGAGAAGAAGAGAGATTGGAGATGAAGAAGGGATGGTAGAAATCGAAATGGAGAAAAAGGGAGAAGGCGCAAGAGAAGAAATCATATTGGAGAAGACGATGTATACGAAGGCTATTTTGACTTTCTGGTCAACATTTACTCCATCTGAGTAAAGGGATTTCGGATCCTTCGGACTTTAAACAAATCCGACCCCAAATCTTAAACAGCCCAACAGCCCAATGAAGGGATGAAATGGACTCCACCAGCCCATCAGAACCCTTAGAACCCCTTTAGCCCAACAACTTAAAACAAACTCAGCCCAACAGACACTCCAAAGTCCATTTACATCAAAACCCAATAATATAAACTCGTCCGAACCCAAAACTTTTAAACAAAACCGAATCCCCATTTGTAAAATTTCAGAACCCACTTTAAACAATTTTTTTTTATGAAGGGTGATCAAAGCAAAGATGAACAAGAACATATATTTTTTCCACTCCATGATTCATACTATTTTTTCAATGCAACTTGCCGAATTTTTGGGCATTGACGTATACGTTCAAGTCGAGGGGGAGTTTTTATTGAATTTTCCATTTGAGCGTATTCTCATATTTGTCGGATTATTTAACGATCACAATTTTTGTAGACCGATGACATGTTGAGCGGGAGTTTTTCACGTATATGAGGCGATCGGATTTTGACATGCCTAGGTCGTCGTGCGGTCAAAAATAAAGAAAAACCTAACACACACTAGTACAGTGGTAGTCAGGGTCGATCCGCAGGAGCTTCGAGTTAGACCAAATGACAGATTACCAACTAATAGTGTCACGCTACAGTCGGAGGAATTAGTTTCTATCTTTCTAATTACTAATGACCTAAAGCAATGATCAAACAAACTCAAGCTAAGCAAAGCTAAGCTCAAATGAACCTGGTCACTTTCAGAACTCAGAAGTGCATCTCTGAATCAGAAGCAATCAACGGCATCCAAACTAAGCAAACCAAGCAATGCATAAACGAGCTAATAACTAAAGTTCTACTTGAACAATTACTAGCTAATGCTTAATTGTTGGAAAATATTTTTGTATGTGACCATCACTGAAATATTATGAACTGTTTTTATCTAACAAATATTATCAGTTTATTTCAGGTTGTGTGAATTCGAGATCAAAAACAAGAATGAATCAAGACCCAAGAAACTTTGAGAAAACAACCAAACCTGAAGAAGTAATGCTACGAACCAAAGAGCAAAATGCAAAAATATCACCCAGCTACAGCAATCGCGACCCGACAGTCACATATGTCGCGACGCGAAGAAAAACAAAACACAAAAGTCCAGATGGTTCAGCGATCGCGACGCGACAGAAGGCCTGGTCGTGACGCGAAGCTCCAAACGCGACTATACCAACTTTTCAAACGCGAGGCTACCAACAACACACTAGCCAGACCAGTGGCCGACCAAAAGCAAGAGCACTACGCACCTTCGCGACGCGACGGCAAGATGGTCGCGACGCGATCCCTGTAGTTCAGCAACTATAAATAAGAAGCTCACCTCTTGCCATTCTTACACCTAGCAACACCATACTCTTACACACTCAAAGAAACCCACGACCAAACACCTCAAGACACTCTGATATCTGAATTTGGCAACAAGAACCAAACCATATAACCGCTAGAAACAAAACCTCCACCCGACACCAAACTACAAAACCTACACACCCTCTACCAAATACATACACCACGAAAACTAAACCACAAAAACCCCGTGCATCTCAATTAAACCGACACCAAAAACCCATTTCACCAAACACCAAAAACTACCAAACCTCATCCAACCTTAAAGAACAAGAATCGATGCTTCAAAGAAAACACCATCTTCTTCGGCTATCGATAAGTTCTTTTGAAATTATCTGTGTCATTATTGATTTATTTAAACTGTTATAAATCAACTGTACCAAATATCCAATACATCCGAATTGAACCTTGACAACGAAAACATATGTGGACTGTATTTAACCGAGACATCTAACTTCTAACTTCTAACTTCTAACCTTTTATTTATTGTAAAAACACTTTATCGTTGATTATGGCGTTTATTACATCTAACCTCTAACTTCTAACGTTTATTTTATTTACCGCTTTCTGTCTATTTAAATATTGTCTAGTATAAATTTACCGCTTTATTTTATTTATTTACAGCTTTCAGTTATTTAATTTTAGTTTATATTTATTCCGCAACTCTTTTTTATTCCGCATATTATAGCTAAAATACATATCTGTCACACAGTAATCGGCTTAAAAACCTTATTCGTGGAGATCAGTTATCGTATTTTCAACAATTGGTATCAGAGCTTGTGTGATTTACTTTGAAATTTTTGTCGAAAACCTTTGGTTAGCGTTTTATTCTAAAACCTTCCATTAGCGTTTCTTTAAAAATTTCATCTTAATATCACTTGTTCAAAAAAAAAACAAAAAAAACAAAAAAAAAAAACAAAAAAAAATGTCTTCCGCAAACTACTCAAACATAAATTCTGTATCTATTGCTAACAGTATAGGTTCAGGTACTCCAGCACCCATTCTTATTCCTGAAGAATATAAATCATGGGTAGGTCGTATGAATCTTCATCTTAACTCTTTAAGTGAAGATGTGTGGAAATGTGTAGAGGGATCTCTACCAGATAACATGACCTCTCTTACGAGCAACTTGGATATTCTGAATGAAAGGAAGAAACTTGAACTTCAAGCTAAAAAGGAACTTGTATCTGGAATACCCCACAGTATTCTAAGCCAAATGAATGATATAATCCTTTTAACTGCAAACCAAATTTGGCAAATTTTGAAAAATCGTTTTGAAGGAAATGAGAGAATCATTGGAAACAAGAAAACATCTGTTTTAAACGAATTTGACAACTTCAAAATGTTTTCACATGAGACCATCCATGATGCTCATGACAGGTTCAATCTCATTACCATCAAAATGAATAATTTGGGAATCAAAAAGTCACAGCATGAGATAAACCTCAAATTTTTAAACAATCTTTATGAAAGCTGGAAAATGGTGAAACTAATCATTCAGGGAAATCCAGCAATTCATACTGAATCTTTGTACAATCTGTACGGAGAATTACAATCGTATGAATCCTCGATTGACCCACCAACGTCTACTTCTTTTGGAGGACCACTTGCTCTTTTGTCAACATCTTCTCAAAACCAAACACATTTTCTTGATCAAAGTCAAATTGATTTAAATCAAAACCAAGCTTTTTTAAGTAATTCTTGTGACTTGTCTGATCCAAATAATGAAGCTGATTACCAACAATTGTGTGCTTTGGTAGCAAACACTAATCTCGAAAGATTTTTGCCACATCATAACTTCAGACCAAATTTTCAACAAAGATCCACTTTTGGACAAAACTTTCAGAATCGTGCATTTCAAAATAATCACAACTCTTATAATCAAAACAATAACCAAAGTTCTGGATTTCAGTAAAATCATTCAAAACCATCTCAACAGAAACAAACTCAAGCACCTGAAAAACCACCCGTTAAGAGCCAAAAGGCTGACAATAACGATGATGATAATGACATAATCATTTGTCACAACTGCAAAGGACTAAATCTTTATGCCCGAGATTGTCGAGCCAAAATCAAGGTCAAAGACTCAGCTTACTATGCTCAAAAAGCCGAAGAGATGAAGAAACAAGAAAAGAAAGCAAAGCAAAAAGCTTTGATGGCATTCCACGAACCTAGCGTGGAACACTGGCCAACTTCTGATGATGAAACAGATACTGAACCAGCTCAATCAAACTTCTGCTTCATGGCTGATAATGAACCAACCACAAGAGCTCTATATGTCATCGATCAGGTATGGTCTATGATCTCAGAACTCGGTCTTTCAAGAACACCATTTGAGTCCCACATGACTAAGATTGAGAACAGTCTAAAAGCTGATCTCAGACTGTATCATGACACAATAGTCAAATCTGACATCTACAAATCTGAATTACAAACTTTGCAACTCAAATATGGAGAATCTACAAGGACTAGAGACAAACTTGAAAGAGACATTGAACGAAAATCTAAAGAAAATAATCACGTCCTAGAACAATTAAATGAAGCTCTAAAACAGAAAAGGGACTTAGAAATAAAAAATCAATCTGTTATTTCATCTGAAATAAAAGATACCTTAGAAAAGGAAGTCCTTCAGTTAAAACAAAAAATTCAAGATTTAACTGACAAAAACACTAGTATAATTCTAAAACTAGATGATTCTTCAAAACAAATCAAATTTCTTGAATCCGAAAATCAAAGATTTCAAGGAAAACTGGATTCTATCAATATTGCTAGAAAATTGAGTGATGATATTTTCACTAAAGCAAACAACTTAGGAACTGGCAAAATTGATACGAATTATAAACCAGGAATTGGAAGAGAATCCTTTGAAAATGAAGAGACTGAAAAGAAAAATGGGACAATTTGTGAAAACTCTAAATCGCCTCTACCAGATTTCTTCGTATCTGCTAATGAGGACGATTCAGATGATGAAACAGTTATCAACTGCAGTCCAGATGATACTTTTTTCAACAAGTCATTCAAAAAGGTTGTAAAATCTGAATCAGACTCTGCTAGTTCAGTAACTCATCAATTGAGATCTACTAAACTAACAAGGAATGATGGCACAATCAAACTTGAAAATTTCTTAAATGGAGAAAATTCTATTCATCAGAATGGTAGTACTTCTGTTCCAACTGTCTTTCCTTCTATAAACTCAAACTTTATTGGAAAGAACAATCTGGAACAAAAGTATTCAAAGAAACAGCAGACAAATAAACAACCCATTCAAGCTATCTTTAAATCAAAAGAACAAAGAAAGCCCATTGTTTTCAAAGAAACCCAAGAGAAACCTTTGAAACCAGTCTCTATGCCACAAAAACAAACTTTTAATCCAAAACAAAAACCGATTCAAAGTCATTTTCATGAGATAAACTTCAATCTCTCAAGGAACTTTCAGAAACCATCATTTCACCAAATTCCATTCCATCATCATAATGTTTTTCAAAATCATACAAATCCCAGATACAAAGAAAGGTTATCAAACAGAACTTCACATATAGGATACTTTTCACAAAATCAGAAATCATTTCAAATGACAGGTTTTCAAAAACAAATCTCACTTTGGGAAAATATAATAAATCAACTTAAACCTCAACTATTCCGTCCAATCAACAAATACTACAATGATTCCAAATTATCAAAAACCATTAACAAATTAGGACCCACCATGGTTTGGGTACCTAAACTTTCTGTCTAATTGCAGGCACTTTGTGCTGGAGAGCCCAAGGATGGCACATGGTATATCGATAGTGGCTGCTCCAAGCATATGACAGGAAACCAGAGCTTTCTACCAGACTTCAAACCCACAGAATCCAAACAAGATGTTACTTTTGGAAATAACATGACTGCAAGAATCAAAGGTTATGAAAACATAACAAATGGTCACTTCACCATCAAGAAAGTAGCCTACGTTGACGGCCTGAAACACAACATGATCAGCGTATCATGTATCCACTAGATATGGACCTTATCTATGGAAAACCAGACATCTGTCTCTTATCCAAAGCTTCAGCTGATATTAGTTGGTTGTGGCATCGTCGTCTTTCCCATCTCAATTTCGGATACATCAACAAGTTGATTGCAAACGATCTTGTTCGCGGACTGCCACTTCTGAAACTTGATAATGAAACTCTTTGTGCAGCTTGTGAAGGAGGAAAACTGTCCAAATCCTCTCATAAAACCATTCCTGAATCTAGTGTATCCGAACCAATAGAATTACTGCACATTGATCTTTGTGGCCCTGCAAAAACCCAAAGCATAAAAGGGAAGAAATACATCCTTGTTATTATTGATGGATATTCACGCTTTACTTGAGTTTTCTTTTTAAGGCTAAAGTCAGAAGCACCTGAAGAAATAATCAACTTCATCAAACAGATTGAATTAAAGCTCAAACGACCTGTTCGTAGAATCCGAAGTGATAATGGATCTGAGTTCAAAAACATAACTCTAGATTCGTTTCTCAGAAACTAGGGAATTGAACACGACCTATCAGCCCCATATACTCCACAACAGAACTGAGTTGTTGAAAGAAGGAACAGAACTCTGTGTGAAGCTGCAAGATCAATGTTAATCTTTGCTGATCTACCACAATACTTCTGGGCAGAAGCAATAGCCACAGCTTGCTACACTCAAAATCGTTCTTTAATCCATAAACATCTTCATACAACACCATATGAAGTCATTAACAACCGAAAACCAAACATCAAATTCTTTCATATTTTTGGTTGTCGATGCTTCATAAAGAATAACAAAGATCACCTTTCAAAATTTGAATCAAGATCAGACGAAGGAATTTTCCTTGGTTACTCTTTTACCTCAGCTGCTTATCGAGTACTGAACAAACGTACTAGAGTAATTGAAGAAAGTACCGATGTACATTTCGATGAATTTTATGTCAGGAAATTGGATCGTGAACATTTTGGTTCTAAAATGATTGATAATATTTTTCAAAATCCAATTCAACAAATACCTTCTACGGACATAGAAATCGATCTTGATTTACTTTTTGAACAACCCAAAACCGCTTATAATTCTGAGTTTTTAACATCTTATACTATTCCTACAGGTAACTCCGATGCAGAAACTTCACAATCAAACCAAGAAAATGCAGATCAAGTTGAGGGGGAACTACCAACACTAAATCCCTCTTTAAATCCACCTGTCCAAAATGATCCAAGTGCATCATCTATGGGGGAACCTTCATTACCCCACACTCACCCAATAATCCAAAAGGAAATATCTGACAACACCCAAAATCTATTCCCAACAGAATCACCTGACCAAGAAGAACAATGGGACATAGAAACACCAATCGAAATACCTGAAAAAACTCACCTAATCAAATGGACCAGGAATCATCCTACAGAACAAATCATAGGAGATCCCAATTCTGGTATTCAAACAAGAGCCGCTACCTCAAATGAATGTTTATACGGAGCATTGTTATCCATGACTGAACCCAAAACCATCCATTCAGCTCTCAAAGATCCAGACTGGGTCAAATCCATGCAAGAAGAACTAGCTGAATCGAAAGAAACCAAGTATGAGATCTTGTTCCTACTCCTCCAGATGTTACTGTAGTAGGTTCAAGATGGGTTTTCAGAAACAAAACCGATGATCATGGAATAGTTTGTCGAAACAAAGCAAGACTTGTCGTCAAGGGCTATTCACAACAAGAAGGAATCGACTACGATGAAACTTATGCTCCAGTTGCAAGACTCGAAGCCATTCGTATCTTTGTAGCATATGCAGCACACAAGAACTTCAAAGTATTCCAAATGGATGTAAAATGTGCATCTTTACATGGAAAGATTGATCGCGATGTGTATATTCAACAACCTCCAGGTTTTGAAGATCCACAGTTCCCAAATCACAGTTTTAAGTTACAAAAAGCAGTTTATGGCTTAAAACAAGCACCTCGAGCCTGGTATTCAACTCTGTCAACTTTTCTAGAAGAATCAGGATTCAAATGAGGTTCAATCGATCAAACTCTCTTTCGTAAAATATTTAATAAACATCTGTTTATCGTTCAAATATATGTCGATGACATTATTTTCGGTTCTACTGATGAATCTTTGAGTATCAAGTTTGCAGATTTAATGAAGAGGAAATTTGAGATGAGCATGATAGGAGAAATGACTACTTTTCTTGGACTTCAAGTTAAACAATCATCAGATGGAATTTTCATCAATCAAGAAAATTATGTCAAAAATCTTTTAACTCGTTTTTCTCTTGACAAATCCAATACAGAAAAAACCCCAATGGCCCTTAGTTACAAATTAGATGCAGACTTAGATGGCAAGCCTATTGATCAAAAGAAATATCGAGGAATGATAGGATCACTCCTATACCTCACAGCCAGCAGACCCGACATCATGTTTTCTACATGTGTTTGTGCCAGATACCAAGCCAATCCTATGGAATCTCATGTTGTAGCCGTAAAAAGAATTTTCAAATATCTTAAAGGAACCCCATCTCTTGGCCTTTGGTATCCAGCTAACTCTGATTTTCAACTTAACGCCTTCACCGACTCTGACTATGGAGGATGCAGACTAGACAGGAAAAGCACATCTGGTTCCTGCCAATTTCTAGGAGGCAGACTGGTAAGTTGGACTTCAAAGAAACAATCATGCGTATCCCCTTCAACCGCAGAAGCTGAATATGTAGCTGCCGCAAGTTGTTGTTCACAAGTCATGTGGATGCAAACTCAGTTACGTGACTATGGCTACAAAGTCTCACAAATTCCCATATTTTGTGACTCAACCAGCGCTATTGCCATTTCTCACAATCCCGTTCACCATTCCATGACAAAGCACATCGACATTCGATATCATTTCATCAAAGACAACATTCAAAAGGGTAATATCGAATTGCACTTCATCAACACCGAAGATCAAATTGCCGATGTCTTTACCAAGGCTCTAGACGAAACCAAGTTTCAATACTTCCTAGGCCGTCTAGGAATGTTAAATCCAGATAACATCCATCCCTAATCTTTTACTTATTGTTTGTACAAAAGAGTGTTTACTTTCTTTCAAAAATAAAATTCAAAATTTACCAAAAACATTCAAATAACCAAAATTTTCAAAAACATCCACATAATCAAAAATCACAAAAATTAGGATAAAGTTTTAATTTTTTTTAAAAACCATGTGATTAACATCTTCTTGACTAAATTTTCAGATACTTATGCTCGATGAATGTTCTCAGTTATATTGATTCTTAATTAAAGAGAAGGTTTAAATTTCAAACATTTTTGTTATATACATTCTCCTATTCCCTTTGAATTTATTTCAATTATAACGATTTTATCTATTAAGGGACAAAAGATTAGGAGATTCAGATGAAAACCAAACCCATGTGAGAAATTGTGCCTCGTCTTCAACTGCTAAGTGGAATTCATTTCTGTGAGCAAAGGTGTTTTCATTATGACTTATAGGATTTATACTCTTATACCGTGATGCTAGTCTCATTTTTGCTTAGATATCAAAATGACCAGAGACGATACAATCATTTCCTTATATATTAGACAAACTGTCTATTATATCACCTATCCCTATCCTCAATCAAACCACTTCAAAGAAAAGATTCATCATCTGGCATAACAAATCTGACAATTGAAGAAACGACAAAGTCATATCCAAGAAAACCAGAAGAAAACATGAGAATCAAATCTCAAAACGCAAAGTCATATCCAACAAATGATGTCAACAAATCACATTGGTAACCACATCAGATATCTTTTACACAAAAGGTATTCGCGAAAATCAAGAAAAGATAAAACAAAGGTAAACACTTCACCAAAGCAAAAAAAGAGTTATTACAACAATCCATAAAGACAGACATCTCTCAAACAAAGAATTCTCAAATATAGCTGTCAAAACCGAAGACTTACCGGGATACTGTAGCCTTCATAAATTGAATATTCTTAGTTGCAATATGCACTATGAAAATTTCTAAACCCCTCTACATGTATTTCCCGACGGAGAGAGAGTGAACATCAATGATATGAATGAAGAAACCCTCTGAGTAATGCCGAAACCAGTATTATGTGATTGATTATCTAAAATGAAGACCAAGTGACTAACGTATATAGGTATAAATCCACATTAAGCATAAGTCAAACACCTTCAAACTGAGAGATATCACTCATCTTTAGTGATTATACACCAGTTCTGCACCCAGAACAAACAAACACCTCAGTCAAGTGTGAGCTATACCTATGAGCGTTCATCTGAATCTACCTATTAAGATCACTTGTCGTCCTTATAAATGCTATAAAATCTTAAGGAATATTATGAAAATACATATACAAAAACCTTTTGATAATCGAACATTAAACCTTTATTCAGAAACAAATATGCTTGACAAATATTTTTCGAAACATAAGTAAAATCTAGTCACACTTTTTCAAAACAAGTGATATGGTTTTCTTATCCAATTTTCAAGAATTTTCAATCTAACATTTTAATTTGTCCTTATTTCAGTAATGATCACATAGGGGGAAATTGTTGGAAAATATTTTTGTATGTGACCATCACTGAAATATTATGAACTGTTTTTATCTAACAAATATTATCAGTTTATTTCAGGTTGTGTGAATTCGAGATCAAAAACAAGAATGAATCAAGACCCAAGAAACTTTGAGAAAACAACCAAACCTGAAGAAGTAATGCTACGAACCAAAGAGCAAAATGCAAAAATATCACCCAGCTACAGCAATCGCGACCCGACAGTCACATATGTCGCGACGCGAAGAAAAACAAAACACAAAAGTCCAGATGGTTCAGCGATCGCGACGCGACAGAAGGCCTGGTCGCGACGCGAAGCTCCAAACGCGACTAAAAGCAAGAGCACTACGCACCTTCGCGACGCGACGGCAAGATGGTCGCGACGCGATCCCTGTAGTTCAGCAACTATAAATAAGAAGCTCACCTCTTGCCATTCTTACACCTAGCAACACCATACTCTTACACACTCAAAGAAACCCACGACCAAACACCTCAAGACACTCTGATTTCTGAATTTGGCAACAAGAACCAAACCATATAACCGCTAGAAACAAAACCTCCACCCGACACCAAACTACAAAACCTACACACCCTCTACCAAATACATACACCACGAAAACTAAACCACAAAAACCCCGTGCATCTCAATTAAACCGACACCAAAAAACCTTTTCACCAAACACCAAAAACTACCAAACCTCATCCTACCGTAAAGAACAAGAATCGACGCTTCAAAGAAAACACCATCTTCTTCAGCTATCGATAAGTTCTTTTGAAATTATCTGTGTCGTTATTGATTTATTTAAACTGTTATAAATCAACTGTACCAAATATCCAATACATCCTAATTGAACCTTGACAACGAAAACATATGTGGACTGTATTTAACCGAGACATCTAACTTGTAACTTCTAACTTCTAACCTTTTATTTATTGTAAAAACACTTTATCGTTGATAATGGCGTTTATTACATCTAACCTCTAACTTCTAACGTTTATTTTATTTACTGCTTTCTGTCTATTTAAATATTGTCTAGTATAAATTTACCGCTTTATTTTATTTATTTACAGCTTTCAGTTATTTAATTTTAGTTTATATTTATTCTGCAACTCTTTTTTATTCCGCATATTATAGCTAAAATACATATCTGTCACACAGTAATCGGCTTAAAAACCTTATTCGTGGAGATCAGTTATCGTATTTTCAACATTAATGCCTAAATCTAACCAAGTTAGCTACTGATTTCAGCAAAGGAAAACAGTCCCGAACATGGTCCAAACAATATCCAAACAATCAAAACACAATCAAACATCCAAAACACCGAAAAGCCAATATTAAATGTAACCAAATGATTCTCATTCATCAAACTCAGATCCAAACATCCAAACAGTAACTAAATATTACTAAAACAGAGCCAAAGCTTGGTATCAATGGTTGTCACTCCCAAAGATACAAAACAAAGCTTAATCCAAACTAATTAAATACAAATAAAATCCAAAACATGAAAATACCAAATGAGGGCTTGCTGAAACGAAATCTTGGAGTCAAAGAGCTTCAAGGTCGATTTTGCACCCGGTCTTTGATAGGGTTTTCAGCTGGAAATGCCTCTATTTATAGTTGCAAATTTCCCGAAGCCACGCCGCGCAAATCAAGAATCCGCGGCGCGCGTATTTATCAAATCCCGTTTTCTCGGACTTTGAATGTGTTCAACCGCCTTAAGCCCGCGTCGCGCATTTGAGAAACCCGCGGCGCGCATACGTATTTCCTTGATTTTTCATTCTTTTCCAAACTTCTCCCTTTTGCACGCTTTTAGTCCCTGTTTCCATTCTTTTCTTCCAAACAAGTCCTGGCACAAAGAGTGAGAATATCCAGACATATCTTATATAATTTCATACATAACAGGGCTCAACAACGCTTAAAATACTTGATATCACTAGGCGTTGTCAAACACCCCACACTTGTTCCTTGCTTGTCCCCAAGAAAGAGAGTTTTTTTAACAAATTATAATAAGGAATCAAATAATTTTTGACCGTGCTCAGTTTCAAAGTTTATTGCTCTTTGAGTTAGAGTGGAATTGTTCGCGGAAAAACATAATTGAATTGCTCTTTGGAATTCATGGCTTTCTAAAGAACCCTTGATTACAAACTTTCTGTCCACAATGAAGTGTACTTACTCATTCAGATTCTAAAGGTCATTAAGGAATTGTCCATGACTTTCGATGACTCCCGTGTAGCGAGCTTTCGACAATATTATCCCCATGGTTTAAAAAAACGGCCGAGGCGCACGCCTCGAGGCGCGTTTTGAGGCGAATCGGGACAAAAACGCATATGAGGCGCGTTTTTAGGTGGTCCAGTTGGTTCGTACGTTCTAAACGAGTGAGGCGGGTTGAATCGGTCCGATTCGAAACGGTGACTGAGGCGTGCGTTTTGAATTTAAGTCCAATTTTGACCAGTTTTTTTTGACTTTCTGACTTTTGTTGACTTTTTTTTAATTATTTTCTGAATTTCTGAAATAATAATAAAAGAAAACCATAAACCCAATTAAGAAAACGTATTTTCATTCTTGTGCCCTAATTCCACTCTCGACTCCCGCTTTTGAGTCGCTGCTGGCCTCGATCGTCCTCACCCATCCTTTCATCTTCTTCAACGGCTTGCTGCAGCTGCTATCTTCTTCAAGCTTCCTGCTGCTGGTCACTTCTAAGGTAAGTTTTATACTTTGTAAGTTCGTTTTTTTCTTCAACCTTGCTGCTGTCCGAATTTTTTTATTTTTTTCTCTGATTTCAAGCTTGCTGCTGTCCGATTTTGTTTCTTTATTCTGCTGCTGGTCAAGTAGTCACTTCTAATGAATAATGATACATTGATACTATGTGTTCTGTATAATTTTTGCTGATGTCCGATTTTTGTGGTCTGTGGAACTGATAAGACATTGATTCTTGATTGGTTTTGACCGTTATTTTTTGTATCATTGTGTTGGTTATCAATAAGAATCTTTTTTTTACACAATTATTTTAGATGGCTAGTAAAGGCACAAGGAAGGATCCTGCTTGGAAGTATGGTGAAGAACATGAAGTCCCGGAAGAGGGTGGGAAAAAAGGCTACAAGTATATAAAGTGTAACTTTTGTAGTAAAGTAATTAAGGGGGGGGGGGGGGGGGTGAAGAGAGTGAAGGAGCATCTTGCCTGTACACACAAAGATGTAGTACCTTGTCCTAAGGTGCCCGATGAAGTGAAAGCCGAAATGATACAATATTTGAAAGCATTTCAAAATAGTAAATTTTCTGCCCAACGCAACTTTGAAGAGAACGTGGGAAGTGGGGCATATTATAGTAGCGGCTGCGGAAGTGTCAATCCATCGCAAATAAACACAGACTCTTATCAAACCGGTAGCTCTAGGGGTTTTAGAGGACCAATGGACCGGTTTGTTGCAAGTGCAAGAGACGGTGAATAAGGATTACCGGGCGAAAATATGACATCCGCAAATGCTAAAGAGCATAGAAATCAAGTTTGCATGGATATTGGGAGATTCTTTTACGAGAATGGAATCCCGTTTAACGTAGCAACTAGTCCTTCCTTTACTAGTATGCTACGTTCGGTTGGAAACTATGGGCGTGGATTGAAACCCCCTACCATGCATGAGTTAAGGACTTGGATTCTCAAAGAAGAAGTCAATACAACCACAGCAATGGTAGATGACATAAAAGCAACGTGGAAGACGACCGGGGTTTCATTGTTATCGGATGGTTGGTCCGACATGAGAAACCGTAGTCTGATCAACTTTTTGGTAAACAATCAATATGGTACAGTTTTTTTGAGAACTGTTGATGCATCAGATTGCATAAAAAATGCCCAAATTTTTTTTGAGTTACTTGATGAAGTTGTTGAAGAGATTGGAGAAGATATTGTGGTTCAAGTGGTGACCGACAATGCTAGTGCATACAAAGCTGCTGGAGCGTTGTTAATGGAGAAGAGAAAGAGCTTGTATTGGACCCCATGCGCTGCTCATTGCATTGATTTGATGCTAGAAAAGATCGGAGAGTTGCCACAACATAAAAGAGCGTTGGCTAAAGCAAAAAAAGTGAGCAATTTCATCTATAACCATCAGTGGGTGTTAAGTTTAGCTCGAAAGCATTTAAAGAAAGATCTTCTTCGACCGGCCGCCACACGATTCGCCACGGCTTTTTTGACCATACAAAGTATTTATGAATCGAAGGAATTTTTACAACAAATGTTCGTTTCATCCGAATGGGGGTCATGTGCTTGGGCTAAGAAAAATGATGGAAGAGAGGTAAAAAACATAATCATGGATGAAAGATTTTTTTGGCCTAGTGTGGTTTCTTCCATTAAAACCACAATGCCACTTGTTCAAGTTTTGAGGCTTGTTGATGGAGAGCAGGCACCGGCAATGGGATTTTTTTATGGGGCAATGGATGAGTGCAAAGAAAAAATTGCAAAGAACTTAGATGACAACCTCGCTTCTTACAAAGAGATATGGGACATCATCGATAAAAATGGGAGTTCCAAATGCATCGTGATTTGCATGGCGCCGCCTATTACTTAAATCCCCAATTTAGATGGAGTCCCAACGTATCCGAGCATCCGGAGATTAAGCGAGGATTGTATGATTGCATGGAAAGACTTGTCAAGGATCCGAGAGTTTATTTGAAGATCGAAGATCAACTTGTTGATTACAAAGATAAAAAGGGATTATTTGGATATAGAGGTTCTTTGGCGACGTATCAGAATCGTCCACCCGGTAACTTATTTCCTAATTTTATTATTATAGTTTTTTATTTTTATCTACATTAAATAATTTTTTTATAAACATGTATTAATGTGTAGTTAAATGGTGGGGCCAATATGGAGATGACACACCGGAACTCAAGGCCTTTGCAATAAAGATTTTGGGTCTTACTTGTTCGGCTTCGGCTTGTGAACGTAATTGGAGTACGTTCAATCAAGTTCATACAAAGAGAAGAAACCGGTTGAACACCGATAGAATGAACGACTTGGTTTACATTATGTACAATAGAAAGTTGAAGCAAAAATTCTTGAAGAAGACCGAATTAAAAGAAGATGATGAGTGGATAGCCGACCCAATTGATGATGAGGAGGATGACATACATGAGATTGATGAAGCACTTGGAGGTGGCGATGATACTAGAGAAGAAGATGGAGGGGCAACGGGATCACGTGGAGGTCGGGCAACGGGATCACGTGGAGGTAGGGCAACGGGCTCACGTGGAGGTAGGAGGGCAATTGGGGAAGAAAGTGGAAGTGTATCATCTAGGAAACGGAAAAGTGTTCAAGTGGCTTTGATCGATGAGGATGACGATTTTGAAGTGAATTCGGATAGGGAAGATGACGATGAGGATGACATGTTAATGAGGGTCTATACTTTATGTGTGGATCTCAAACTTTCTAAGACTTTTGGTGTGTTTTTATGATGATTTAGACTTTTTGTGTGTTTTTTTATGATTGAGACTTTGGTGGTTTTTGATGATTTAGACTTTTGTGTGTTTTTTATGATCGAGTCTTTGTTGTGTGTTTTGATGATTTTGATGTTTAAGTATTTTGTTTTATACTTTTATATTAAGATATATAATTTTTATATTTATTTTTAAAGTCCGCCTCGGGCTTACGCCTCGCTTCGCCTCGAGGCATACGCCTCGTGAGGCTAAGAGAAATCGCCTCGAGGCTCGATTCCGTTCTTTAAAACCTTGATTATCCCAAACCAGTTCGTCTAAGTAATAAGGTAGAAATGCCCGTAGGCCCCATTTTATGTCTACTTGCTTGAATGCCAAAGGCCACCGATTGACATCTCCTTCCTAAATTCCAATCTTAAAACAAACCAATCTTCTAAACTCGTAAAACTCAACTTATTTTACTAACTAATAGCATGATCACAACTAAATAGTATCTCT
The DNA here is from genome assembly GCA_023525715.1 of Cichorium intybus. NCBI lineage: Eukaryota > Viridiplantae > Streptophyta > Magnoliopsida > Asterales > Asteraceae > Cichorium > Cichorium intybus. Next base: position 104,946,805 of record CM042013.1, on the reverse strand, counting down.
TGAAAAATACTAATGCTATCACAATCACAAACCATTCGTTTCAAAATTGCAATTTATTAAAAATTTTGAAAAATATTGCATGAAAAAATTTGAAAATTGATCATTTCTGCAAAAATTTCAAAAATTACTCTTTCGACCGTCCACACCCCACACTTAAAACTGTACAACGTCCCCGTTGTACAAAAATTATTTTTCGGCATAATGGAGAAAGAGTTACCCCTGTTGGACGATAGATTGCTTGGTGCTTAGTATCACAGGTATAATTGCGAACAATCGGATCCTTGATTTCGTATGTTGGAGTTATGGCGCTACAGTGAACACGCCAGTGGTCGAGACAAGTGGAGGGGGCACGGTGACCCCACACTTGTCTGAGACAACTCCTTCCCATTTGATATATCATGCATGACTCAGCAAACATTAAATGCAAACAAAAACAGATAAAACAGACAAGCAAAAATAATGGTGTCATAAGTTTCGTACATATTTTCCAAGAAAACATAAAAAGAAAAGAAAAAGTACATCAATCATCATCATGATGGGTCCCGGATGGGCCTGCCTCATGATCATGGACCCTAGCTGGGAATGGTCGGGGATGCTGGCCCTGGGATGCTGCCATCTGCAGAAGTACCTCCCCGATCCACTCAAGCTTGTCCTCGATCCTGGCAACCCTGGCTGCCAGGTCCTCCTGATGTGGCTGCGGCTGTGGTGCTGGCTCGGCGGGTGCCTCCCGCCTCGGTCGTCTTCGGCCTGGCTGGGCATACGCGGGCTGGGGTGCCTGAGGTGGCTCTGTAGGTGCCCGGATGAACTGCCCCGGACGCTGCTGCTCGATGAGCCGCATCCTCTCCAGAGTACGGGCCGGAGTGTGCGATGGAGGTAGAGCAGTCAAGGAGGCGGCGACAGGGGCAGTGAGGATCCCATATGAACGGGCCAGGCGGGTGATGAAATACCCCTGGCTAGTGGACTGATGGGATAAGCTCCCGTTGCGTGGGTGGAGAGGGCAACTGCGAGGGTGAAGGGGAGGTGGAGGAATCTGGATGGGTCGAGGAGGACCCACAGGTACGTCATGTCATCGCCTGACACCTTCTCGCCTCCCTCCCGATGCATGTTGGAGGTGGAGACGATACGGTGCATGTGGCGGTAGAGTGGGTCCCGAATATGACTTTCCCTAGAAGTCCCTGCCTCGTATCTGATGTTGGACAGCGATGCCCAAACCTCCATGTTGGGAGCCCTGTTTGGCTCCCCCTGAATGCAGGACCCGAAGAACCGGGTGAAATAGCGGTGCTGGAGGTCCTCCTGAGTGTATAACCCCACTCGCCTCCCGAACTCTCCGAGGTTACACTCCCTGTGCTCACCTCCCAAGCGAAATCGTACTATCCTGGATCGCGGGTCCCCTGCCCGAGGTGCGAACTGGATGGTGGATATGAACTCCAGTAGCAGCTCCGTGTAGACCACGTCTTCGTCCATGGCCATGATCCTATCCCAGCCACGGTATGTGAATGATGCCTCCTCGTGGGTCCAGGTGCGATGTAAAAATGGCTCAATCGCACCCCAAAGCCCAGCATCCCTCAAAATGTCTCTATCAATCACTGTCGCCTCGAGGACCCGGCGACGAGTCAGTGCGTCCCTCCGCGAGGTATACTCTGCCGAACTGGCAAGCTCCGCGGGGAACTGGAGGAAGGGGTGGTCCAATCTGAACATCATCTGCAAAAGAAAACACATAGCACAAAACAAAAAAAATTACAAAATTAGTCCTTTTCCTCCCCAGCACACCGCGGCGCAGCCCAAGAGGAAGGGCGCGGCGCGGCGTGCGTCTGTTTCAAAACCCCATTCCAAATTCGCGATTTAACCTGCTATTCTTGATCCAATCATACCACAAGGTAGCCTAAGTGCCGACTAACTCATCTAGGGTCTCTATTTGGCAAAACAAACACCCTATGAGTTAGCATTGGTGATTCTAAAATTTTGAACTTTCTTGTATAAAATCACTTAATTAACCACTTAATCACTGGTTGAAACAACTAATAAGTAGTTAGAATAGCGTACCTTGGTAGTAGCAACAAAATGGGCAAGAAAAATTGCAAGAGAAATTCGTTGATCAGAGCTCCGAGTCGTGTGTGGGTTGTGTGAGCCGCGAGTTACCTTTATATACGAGAAAACTGACCGATCGTTTCCCGCGGCGCGCATTTTCACATTCCGTGGCGCGTATGTCACCAATTCAACCCCTGCGCATCGGGTTGGTTTCTGACCCCGCGTCGCGCAATTCAAAAAGGCGCGGCACATATTCAAAATTTCAAAACTTTTCACACGACCCCACACTTGCCTTAAGCCACTAATACCTGTAGAAGATTGATGTACTTTCCTACTTAATTCTATGAAATATAAAACCTAACTTATGACACGATGGGTTGCCTCCCAACAAGCGTTAAGTTTAACGTCTTCAGCTAGACGTAGTATTCCGATCACTTATTCTTCTTCTTGGACTCTTGAGGCCATCTGCTGGAATCCTGGCACAAAGTTATTGGCCATCATTGACATTAGGTATGTGAGCTGAGTCATTCGATCACTCACACCACTAATCCACTGTTGTTGCGATTCTAAGAGCTTAAAAACCTTTGCCTCTCGTTCTCTTGATTCCTTTTCGTATTGCTGATGTCTTAATTCTAACATATCTATCATGTCTAACAACTGTTCTTTGTCAACAGTAGCCAACGGGTGGTTCATTGCTTCCTTCAAAATCTCTTCCTTTCCTCCTTCACCCGTTCTTGTCCAGATTTTCCTGTTATTCTTGATTCCTGGCTCAATTAACACACTCTTATCCAGTTGTTTGCCATCATCTTCTGAAGGTAATGACACAGGGTTTCCGAACATGTTCAATCTTCTCTTCCTTGTCCTAAAAGAAATGTCCACGTCCCCTTGTTGAAAAATGTTTTTGTATGTGACCATCATTGAAATAAGACGAATTGTTTTTATATTATCTAACAAATATTATCAGTTTATTTCAGGTTGCGTGGATTCGAGATTAAACGAGAAAATAATAAACTAATTTTTAGACAAAAAGATTGGAGTTAAATTTATCATTTATTAAACTTGATTATTGATGAATAGTTATTTTAATTATTTTCTAAATAATTGATTCTGATAAAAGATGCAATTTAATTGAAAAGGAGTTTTAAAGCCAAAACAAAGAAAAATATAAAAGAAAATTAAATTAAATCTATTTAAAATGAATTTTTGGAAGTACATTTTCTAAATAATTTATTTTATTAGACTTAATTAATTTTATAAATTAAAAATGATTTTTCCTAATTTATTTGAATTTATTTCGGATTTTAAAATCATTTTAAATTAAAAAACAAGAAAACAGCACTAGCCCAAGAAGCCGGCCCAAGCTCCAAGTCCAGCCCACTTCAATCGGCCCAGCTACCGCCTCCGACCCGCCCCGCCCCGCCCCTGCTCCGGAACCGTTTCGTCTCACAGAAGATCCGCGAATAAACCTAGAAACTCGACCCAGCTCCGAACCGGTACGAACCGCCTCCAAGACCCGGTCCTCTCACAATCCTTCACGGACCTTATCCGCTCCAGGAACCGATCCGACCCGCCCCATTGCCACACCATTTGTCCTCACATCAGGGTCCACGTGTCGACCCGTTTCGCTACCCGCGACCCGACCGGCGTTTCTGGACGAAAAATGTTACATTTTCACCCCCTAAACTTCCAAAATTCATCCAAAATCCACCCAAAACCCATTTTACACCCTTTATAACCATTTTTACACCATTTTTTCATAACAACACTTAAAAATAAACCAAAAACCCTCCCAAAAACCTCTCCAACTTCCACCATCTTATTTCCAACTTCCAAACACTCTCCAAGAACACCAAGATCAACACCAAGAACACCAAGAACACCAAGAACACCAAGAACACCAAGAACACAAAGATCAACACCAAGAACACCAAGAACACGAAGAACACCAAGAACACCAAGAACACAGTCTATTAGAAATCTAGTCCAACCCTAAGCCAGTTCAGTCAATTTATTTGACGAACCTACTTGATAGACCAGTCGTTTCATCAGTCCAGTTACAAACCAGTTCAGTCAATTCATTTGACGAACCTACTTGATATATATATATATATTTATATAATTATAGTTATTTATATTATTTATCGTTTTATGTCTTTTAATTATAGTCATTTATTTTATTTATCGCTTTAAGTCATTTAATTACTACAATTTATATTCTTTATCGCTTTCTGTCATTTAATTACAATTATTTACATTCTTTATAGCTTTAAGTCATTTAAATACAGTTATTTATATTATTTATAGCTTTTAGTCGTTTATAGCTTTCGAGTTTATTTTTATTCCGCAACTTTTATTATTTATTCCGCATATTATAGTTAATTTATATATCTGGCACACAGTAAACGGTTTCAAAGCCTTTATTTGTGGTGATCAGTCTTTTTATTTTTATCAATTGGTATCAGAGCTCGTGCGATTTAACTTGAAATTTTCATCAAAAAACTTTTGGTTAGCGTTTATATAAACCTTCCATAAGCTTTTCCTTGAATATTTCATTTTAATATCACTTGTTCAAAATCCTTTCAAAAAATTATTAAAAAATCTTTAAAAAACTTAAAACAAAATGCCTTCCGCGAACAACTCAAGAGCTCCCAACGTCATAGAACAGGTATGGTCTATGGTCACTGAACTTGGTTTTTCTAAAACATTTTTTGAGTCCCACATAACCAAAATTGAGAAAAGTCTGGAAGCTGATCTTAAAACATATCATGACACAATGGTAAATTCTGATATTTGCAAATCTGAGTTACAAACCTTGCAACTCAAATTTGGAGAATCAACAAGAACCAAAAACAAATTGGAAAGAGACGTTGAAAGAAAATCGGAAGATTATAATCACGTCTTGGAACAATTAAATGAAGCTTTAAAACAAAAAAAAGGACTTAGAAATACAACATCAATCCATTTTTCCATCTGAAATAAAAGATACCTTAGAAATAGAAGTCCTTCAATTAAAAATAAAAATTCAAGATTTAACTGACAGAAACACTAGTTTGATTCTAAAACTAGATGATTCTTCAAAACAAATCAAACTTCTTGAATCTGAAAATCAAAGATTTCAAGGAAAACTGGATTCTATCAATATTGCTATAAAATTGAGTGATGATATTTTTACCAAGGCAAACACCTTGGGAACTGGCAAAATTAATACGAATTACGGACCAGGAATTGGAAGTGAATCCTTCGAAATTGAAACAAGCAAAAAATTCATTCAAGTAACCAAAATCCTACTTGTCAAGCCAAATGTTTTTGAAAACCAACCAAAGAAACCAGTTTAACCCTACGTTATACCTCATAAACAGGTTTCCAAACTAAAACCAAAACCTTATCAAAAACCTTTTCAAAACCGCTCATCATACCCCATATATGAAGAAAAATTTTCAAACAAATCTTCACATCTAGGATATCTTTCACCGAATCACAAATCTTATCAACCCATAGGTTATCAAAAACAAATCACATTTTGGGAAAACTTGATGAATCAAATCAAACCTCACCTATTGCATCCTCATAAACCAAACTCATACAACAACATGAAATTAAATGCTTCAAGAAATTCATTAAGCAAAGCACCCAAAATAACAACAACTGACAAACCAGGACCCATTCAGATTTGGGTACCTAAACTTTCTGTCTAATTGCAGGTACTTAATGCTGGAGAACCTAATGATGATACATGGTATATTGATAGTGGCTGCTCCAAGCATATTACAGGAAACCAGAGCTTTAAACGAGACATCAACCCACGGTACCTCGGACGCAGAAACTTCACAATCAAACCAAGAAAATGCAGATCAAATCGAGGGGGAACCACCAACACTAAATCCCTCTTTGAACACTCCCAATCCACCTGTCCAAAATGATCCCAGTGCATCATCTATGGGGGAACATTCATTACCTCATTCTCACCATACAATCAAAAAAAAATTATACCAAAACATTCAAATAACCAAAATTTCCAAAAACATTCAGAAAAATAAATCTTCAAAAATACAATAAAAGACTTGCCATAATAAGCTTTTATAGAACCTTCTGATTAATCGTCACTTGACTTAATTTTCAGATGCTTATGCTCGATGAAGATTTTAAGTCATATTGATTCTCAATTGGAGTGAAGGTTCAAATCTCCTACTTTTCATAACGTATATAACTTTATTTCCTTCGATTTTATTTCAGTATTGACGATTTTAAACAATCAAGGGACATAAGGTTAGGAGGTGTGTCTCTATTTCATTTCTTGTGTGGTTAGGTGTGTCTCTATTACTTTTAAGGTATACCCGATTATACCTTGTCACAGTCTCACTTTTGCTTAGATATCAAAATGACCAGGGACGATACTTTTATTTCTTACATACTAGACAAATTGTCTTTTATGCCACCTATCCTTACCTAGATAAAAGCCAACCAAAAATGAAGACAACATCAAAATGGAAAGACTCCAAACAACGACTTACCCAAAAAGAAAGCCAAAGGAGAAACAATGATCTATCAACATCCAATCCTCAAAGACGAATCAACAAGAAAGCCAAATCATTCACCGAAAAAATTCCAAACAAAACAAAATTTTAACCATTTTTCAGAAAAGAAAACGTCTCAGTCACTCAAGACAGATACTCATACAAAAACAAAAACAAAAAAATTATTCTCAATTGTAGCAACTTCTCAATGATAAAACAAAATATCTTTTTACAATAAATCGATATTGATCAACAAACATGATACTATCAAAGAAGAAGCTGCAACAATAATGGATTTCCCGGGATACTGTAGCCTTCATCACTGAAGATTTCTTAGTTGCAAACTGCACTATGAAAATTGCTAAACCCCTCTACATGTATTTCCCGACGGAGAGAGAGTGAACATTAATGGCATGAATGAAGAAACCCGTTGAGTAATGTCGAAACCAGTCTTATGTGATTGATTATTTAATAATGAAACTAAGTGACTTTACAGGAAAAGCATAGATAAACACCTCCAATATGAGTGTGAGTCGTCAGAGAGAGATATCACTCATTTTTAGTGATCATTAACTTGTTCTGCTGCCAGAACAACCAAACACCCAAGTGAAATATGAGCTATATCTATGAGCGTTCATCTGAATCGACCTGTTAGACCACTTGTCGTCATAAATAATGCTATAAAATCTTAAGAAATTTATTTAGATACATGTATGACTACACTTTGATAACCAAACCCGAGACTTTGATTCGGAAACAAACAGTCTTCAAAATCTTTTTCAAAACATAAGATATGTAAAACCAAGTCACAAACTTTCTAAATGATTACAATGGTTTTATATATATCTTATTATTGACAAAACTTTTATCCCAAATCTTCAATATCAAAACTGTTAATGTGATTATATCTGTCCTTATTTCATCAATGATCACATAGGCGGAAATTGTTGAAAAATGTTTTTGTATGTTACCATCATTGAAATAAGACGAATTGTTTTTATATTATCTAACAAATATTATCAGTTTATTTCAGGTTGCGTGGATTCGAGATTAAACGATGAAATAAGAAACTAATTTTTAGACAAAAAGATTGGAGTTAAATTTATCATTTATTAAACTTGATTATTGAGGAATAGTTATTTTAATTATTTGTTAAATAATTGATTCTGATAAAAGATGCAATTTAATTGAAAAGGAGTTTTAAAGCCAAAACAAAGAAAAATATAAAAGAAAATTAAATTAAATCTATTTAAAATGAATTTTTGTAAATATATTTTCTAAATAATTTATTTTATTAGACTTAATTAATTTTATAAATTAAAAATGATTTTTCCTAATTTATTTGAATTTATTTCGGATTTTAAAATCATTTTTAAATTAAAAAACAAGAAAACAGCACCAGCCCAAGAAGCCGGCCCAAACTCCAAGTCCAGCCCACTTCAATCGGCCAAGCTACCGCCTCCGACCCGCCCCTCCCCTGTTCCGGAACCGTTTCGTCTACAGAAGATCCGCAAATAAACCCAGAAACTTGACCCAGCTCCGAACCGGTACGAACCGCCTCCAAGACCCGGTCCTCTCACAATCCTTCGCGGACCTTATCCGCTCCATGAACCGATCCGACCCGCCCCATCGCCGCTCCATTTCTCCTCACATCAGGGTCCACGTGTCGACCCGTTTCGCTACCCGCGACCCGACCGGCGTTTCTGGACGAAAAATGTTACATTTTCACCCCCTAAACTTCCAAAATTCATCCAAAATCCACCCAAAACCCATTTTACACCTTTTATAACCATTTTTTACACCATTTTTTCATAACAACACTTAAAAATAAACCAAAAACCCTCCCAAAAACCACTCCAACTTCCACCATCTTATTTCCAACTTCGAAACACTCACCAATGAACACCAAGAACACCAAGATCAACACCAAGAACACGAAGAACACCAAGAACACCAATATCAACACCAAGAACACCAAGAACACCAGGAACACCAAGAACACTTAGAACACAGTGTATTAGAAATCCAGTCAAACCCTAAGCCAGTTCTGTCAATTTATTTGACGAACCTACTTGATAGACCAGTCGTTTCATAAGTCCGGTTACAAACCAGTTCAATCAATTCATTTGACCAACCTACTTGATATATATATATATATATATATATATATATATATATATATATATATATATATATATATATATATATATATATATATATATATATATATATATATATATATATATATATATATATATATATATATATATATATATATATATATATATATATATATATATATATATATATATATATATATATATATATATATATATATATATATATATATATAATTATAGTTATTTATATTATTTATCGTTTTATGTCTTTTAATTATAGTCATTTATTTTATTTATCGTTTTAAGTCATTTAATTACTACAATTTACATTCTTTATCGCTTTATGTCATTTAATTACAGTTATTTACATTCTTTATAGCTTTAAGTCATTTAAATACAGTTATTTATATTATTTATAGCTTTTAGTCGTTTATAGCTTTCGAGTTTATTTTTATTCTGCAACTTTTATTATTTATTCCGCATATTATAGTTAATTTATATATCTGGCACACAGTAAACGGTTTCAAAGCCTTTATAGCTTTAAGTCATTTAAATACCCCTGTTTGCAATCGATCACAGCACCGGCTGTAGCTAGAAATGGACGTCCTAAAATTAGTGCAGGCGCATCGTCCAAGCTTTCATATTCCATGACCAGAAAATCCACGGGATAGAAAAAGTCCCCAACTTTGACTATGACATTTGTCAGTCTTCCCCGAGATACCTTTGTTGATTGATCAGCCAGCTGTAATACAACTTCTGCTGACTCTATTTCTTCATTTTTGTACTTATCGTACAGGTATCCTGGTAGGATATTGACGCTTGCTCCCAAGTCTAACAAGGTGTTCCGAATGACCACATCTCCTACAGTAGTAGTGATCAATGGTGTTCCAGGGTCCTTTTACTTTTTGGGCAGTGTTCCTAATAACGCCTCACTTGCTTTCACAGTCAACCTCACAGTTTTGGGTGTAGGTGCTTTACTCTTCCCATTTTGTTCGCACATTTCTTGCAGAATTCTGGTATCTTCAGGAGCATCCTTAAGCTCGTCCCACAGAGGCTGGTTTATTAAAGGCCCCATTTGTGACATCCGCCTAAAATGGATTCGGGTCAACCCAACCCAATTGGAAATTTAATAAACCCTACTCGAGAGTTCTTGACGCTAATAGGATCACAACCCTTACACTACGATATGAATTGACGTTAATAGCAATATAGCATAGTATAATGTTATAACTATAATCAAATTAAATTATGATACCATATTAAAATCAAATCAAAGTATGATGCTCTAATTAAATCAAAAGAGTCAAACTTGAATGCTATAATTAAACTTCAAATCAAAGTAGATTGTTAAAGTAGATTGTTATAATCAAAGTAGATTGTTATAATTAAAAGAGTCAAACTTGAATGTTATAAACTCTACATTAAATTTTATAAAATTCTTATATTAATTAGTGTATTATATAGAGATGCTTGTGCTAGTGGGAAATTATGAAGACCACCAAAAGTCAAAAGTTATTCCCATGGTCTCCCACTCACACCTCTCATCATCTTTCCTTTCATTTTTCTCCCAACACATTATTCTAATCACCACTCAAACCCTCTCTATTCTTTCTCTCACTCTCAATCTCGAAATTCTTCTAAGAAATATCAATTTTCCAGCCAAGAACAATCTCTCATACTCAAATCTTCATCCCTTTTGAAGCATTCATCAATGTATGTTGTTAAAAGTTTCAAATTCATACATGAAACAAATTAAATCCACCAAACTATCTAAAACTCATTTTATGCATAAACCTGATTTTTCTCAGGATCCCATCAATAAAATAAGACGTTTTGGAAATTTTCAGAAAAGAACTTATTTTTATTGAATTACTATAATTATTCCAATAAAATAGGGCGATAATTCACATAAAATACTTTTTGCAGTCAATAAATTCTGGGAAATTTTTGTAACAACCCATATATTGAGTAAAGTGGATTTATAAGGTTTCATGCATTTATATTACTGTTTGATGCTTATTTTGTATTTTATTTTGTTATAGAAAAATAAATTTCAAAATATAGTTATATATGTTAAAAACTAGATTTTATATTTTTCGAACCTTACTAACATTTTATAGACTCCATGACAAAATTTACAGATTTTTGTAAGAATGTTTGCTTATTTTTGCTGATTTAATGATTATTTAATGGTTTGAATTGATAATAAATAGCTACACATGTCCAAAAATTATAAACCCTTATCCAAATATCATATATAACATGTTAATCATAAATAAAAAGTCTAATGAATTTCTCTTTTTATTTTCCTATTATTTATGATTTTATTGATTAGTTAATAATGAAAAACATAAGAAATACTTCCCTTAGTCCAAAATATCCAAAATAGTTACAGTATGCTCAATATAATGTTAGAAAACTATGGTTAATTTTCCAGAATTATTGGGAATTGTTTATTATTTTTCCCGAATTTTGTTGTGGTTTAATTATTAAAATACTAAAGCAGTTAAGAAAAATATGAACATTTTACAGTAATTACTATTTTATGAAATAATGATTTTCTGAAAATTTCAGAATGTTTCATTACTGTTTAGTATTTAAAACCATTTTCCTAAATATCTAAGCATGTAAAAATGCATTTTTAATGATTATTTCATATAAATAATTGTTTATAATATATAAAATCTGTAAATACTTATAATTTGACTACTTATTATTTTAATAAGAAATTATTAAAATCTTGCCTAAAGTGAAAATATAAATTAATTAAGCAAAGTAATTAATTCAATTTAAAATTCATTTAACATATAAATACATTAATATTCAAAAACAAAATTCGGATAATTGTTAATTCATCTAATATAAGAATATGTGTCTAATTATTCTTATTAATACTATATTCCCATTTATCGATTCCTAAACCAAAACTATTAATTATAATAGGTTCCACGTCGTTTTGACCCGAGCCGTCTATCGTACAACACGTGTATTCCGTTGGGACTAATGTGAGTAATCTACCCCATATTTTATAATTTTCAATACTTTTGGGTGTATCATATGGTTCTAATATGTTCCAACTTCATTTTATTATTTTTTTCACCATTGAGGCATTGTTGGGACATTTATATGTGAATCATTATTTGTATAATTATTGTTTGTTTATGCTACATTTACTTGTAGTGCATTACCATTTTTAGTCTAATCTCCATGACTATGTCCGTATTCTTGAGGTACGTTATGGATAATAATAGCGATATTGGGTTGACCACCCCGCCTTGGGACGCTAAGGTGATTGATTGCACGTGGTTGAGTGTGTATGATGATTAGATGCTCCATCCTATATATATATATATATATATATATATATATATATATATATATATATATATATATATATATATATATATATATATATATATATATATATATATATATATATATATATATATATATATATATATATACATATATATGTATATATAGGGTGAGGACTTATTGTTGTTGTTATCATTTGTTAATCAATTTTTGATTTATAAACTGTTATCTCAATAACACTTGCTTGCCAACTTCAAAAGAAAACAAATTTCAAATTATTCAAACTCACAATTTTCTTTAATAAAACTAGATTACTTACCAACTCTCGTAGTTGACCTGTTTTTACCCATGATGCAGATTTGAAGAATGAAGTTGATGAAAAGTAGGGTGTACCTTAGAAACCCACAAGAGTATTTAAATTTGATGTAATAAATGTTGTTGTATTTGGATTTGTATTTGTATGTTGTGGATTTTGTGCATACTTAGTACTTAATTGAATCTAATCATATCATAACATAGTTGCCATGAGACTTTGAACAATATATCACGCCTTGATCGATTCCGTCATGGATCGGGGTGTGACAGATTGGTATTAGAGCCCTTGACTATAGGGAATTAGGTTAATTGCCTTGACCTAGTCTATAGCCTCTAGGGTCCTCTCGTATGCTAGTTTATAAAATGTACACACAATTGCATGCAATTCGCACTTAGAAAATCCTAGGAATACCTTTGTGTGCTAATTGGTCCCTTATGTGCTTACGTATTGTTCCCGACACTTATATGTGTGCATACACTTGTGAATTTTCTCCTCTTTCTCTTAAAATCACACACATACTCAAATGGTTTCAAAATAAAAAATTTATATACATATATATTCCTTAGAGCTCATAGGAAATTAAAAGTCATCCACTCTAGTTGGGTAGGATCAAAGTAATGGATGCGTAGTAACTGGAAGGGGGAGGTGCCGGTAGCCCGAAAGTCCTGACTAGGTAAGCATTCATATACATCCCAATCAACCGAGGGACCAGTTTTCTTACCTGGGGACCAAAGGCGAGAGTTCCCAAACCTATAGGCCAAAGCGCGTCATTCACATTACTTTTGAGCCATCAAAATACCCGACCTTTTCAAACGTATCCGAAAGGATACACTCCAAAATGGTCAACTCATTGGACTATTAAGTTCCATAATGGGCCTTGAAGTGGGAAAAACATGTGAAAACTTAGTATTGTGGGGGCCCACGCAATTGCTACATGCTTCACATTTAGTACCCATGGAAAGCCCAAAAGGTGCCCAACACTCCTAACCATGGCCCAACAAGTGTTTTAAAATCATTTTACCCAACAATGTCTACAAACTTAATTTCCATAATCAATTTACAAATAACTCACAAGTCCATATGCGTATTTCCCATAGATGGCATTACGACCCCCATACGCTGCTCGTAACAAACGAAGGCTAGCCGCCCTTATCGCTAAGGAGGTAGCAAATGTCATCCCAACAATTGCAACCCATATTCAAACTCTTCAGCCGCAAGCTCCAGCAACCACTCATCGTTGCTCGTTTAAGCACTTTCGTAGCTGTAATCCGCCTTACTTCAAAGGCATAGATGGTGCCACCGCACTCCTCACATGGATCGAAGAAATGGAGAGTACTTTCATCCACAGCGAGTGCACTGAGGACCTGATGGTCTGTCACGCTACAGGGTGCCTCCAAGGTCATGCTCTCTCATGGTGGAACCTAGAAAAACATGCAAAAGGAGAGGCTGTTGCCTTGGGAATGACCTGGTCAAGACTAAAGGAACGCATGATAGAGAAGTTCTGCCCGGACAGCGAATTGCAAACTCTCGAGGAGGAATTCTGGAATCTGAAACAGGTGGGAGGAGAAAACGCGACCTACAATAATAGATTCTATGATCTTTCAAGACTCCTACCTCACATGGTTTAACCTATGAAAACTGCAATACGCCGCTACATCAAAGGGTTACCGCGCCAGATCCGTGTTTCGGAGACCAGCAGCAGGCCATCTACCCTAAAATCCGCTATTGAAATAGCAGGTCAACTCAACGAGGATAATATGAACGATGGTGTCCTCCCACGCAAGGGTTCAAAGATGACAACTGAAAAGCCGACCCCTGAGACTCCCCTAATTGTCGAGTCTGAGTCCTCACACCGACACGACAAAAAGAAGCGGAAAAGCCATCACCACAACCATGCTGTTATTACCCCTGCTGCGCCTATCACCCAAGTCACCCAACCAAACAAAAAGCCGTATACAGGACCTCACCCCTCTGTAACCATTGTAACTATCACAATATGTCCACCAGCCCGTGTCGCCTTTGTACGACTTGTGGTCGCTATGGCTACTTGGCGGACACATACCGTGCACCAAAAACTCAGCGACCATTCGCTCTACCCTCAAATCGGCAAATACAAACCCGGTATCCAACTGGAACATGCTTCAACTGTGGTGACCCCACCCATTTCAGAAACGCGTGTCCTAGGCTTGTCAATATCATTAACACTCAAGCCCAGGAAAATCCAACAATGCAGGTTCTAGCACCCAAAGGCCGAGCATTTGTCATTACCGCAACCCAAGCACAGACCGATAACAAGGTCGTAAATGGTACGTTTCTCATAAATGACTGCTACGTGTCAGTACTTTTTGATTCAGGTGCCGATAAAAGTTTTGTGTCTTTGGAATTTGAACCCATACTTCACACACCTCGCACGATTCTTGATGAAAACTTTACCGTAGAAGTCGCCAATAGAAAATGCATTTCACTCAATGCAGTCATCCAAGATTGCACTTTCGATTTTTGTGGTCATAAATTTTCCGTCAATTTAGTTCCTATGGAACTTGGTAGCTTCGACATCATAGTGGGAATGGATTGGCTATCCCAAAACCATGCTGAAATAGTATGTTACGAGAAGCTTATTTGTATTCCTCTTGCCGACGGTCAAAGTCTTCGTATTTATGGCGAGACTCTTTCAAAAAAGCTTAGTCTTATGTCATGTACTCAATCTCGATCATATCTACGTAAAGAATATATGGCTTTCTTAGCCCATGTGGTGGAAACAAAGGTCAAAGAAAAAAAGATCGAAGATATTCCGATTGTACGAGACTTTCCCGACATCTTTCCCGATGACGTATCTGGACTCCCTCCAGTACGTGAGCTAGAGTTCCGCATCGATCCCGTTCATGAGGCTGCTCCCATAGCCAAGTCTCCATATCGGTTGGCTCCAACCGAGATGCAAGAATTGACAAGTCAGCTCCAAGAATTAACCGATAAGGGATTTATCCGCCCTAGTACTTCACCCTGGGGAGCCCCGGTTCTCTTCTTCAAAAAGAAAGATGGTTCGTTTCGTATGTGTATCGATTATCGGGAGTTAAATAAATTAACCATCAAGAACCGATATCCGTTACCTCGGATCGACGACCTTTTTTATCAGCTTCAAGGAGCTTCATGCTTCTTAAAAATTGAACTCCGCTCAGGTTATCACCAACTTCGAGTACGGGAAGAACACATCCCCAAAACCGCTTTCCGAACCCGCTATGGTCATTACGAGTTCACCGTTATGCCTTTCGGCCTAACAAATGCCCCTGCCGCATTCATGGACTTGATGAATCGGGTATTTAAACCTTATCTCGACCGTTTTGTTATCGTCTTTATTGATAACATCCTCTTTTACTCCAAGAAAAAGACAGATCATGAAAGACACCTTCGCCTAACTCTCCAAACGTTGCAAGGAAATCGGCTCTATGCCAAATTTTCGAAATGCGAGTTTTGGTTAAAGGAAGTACAATTCCTCGGTCATATTGTAAGTGACAAGGGTATTTTAGTCGATCCCGCAAAAGTTGAAGCAGTCAGGAATTGGAAAGCCCCACGTACCCCCAAGGAAATTCGGTCATTCCTCGGTTTAGCTGGCTATTACCGGCGTTTCATTTCAGATTTCTCAAAGATCGCTTTACCGCTTACTTTTCTCTCATGTAAGGGTAAGCCATTTGATTGGGGACCCAAGCAAGAAGACGCTTTCCAAACCCTTAAACAAAGATTGTGTGACGCTTCGATTCTTACACTCCCTGAAGGATCCGAAGATTTCGTGGTATACTGCGATGCTTCCAATCACGGTCTAGGTTGTGTTTTGATGCAAAGGGGAAAGGTTATATCTTACGCATCGCGACAACTCAAAATCCATGAAAGGAATTATACGACTCATGATTTGGAGCTCGGTGTCGTGGTTTTCGCTCTTAAAATTTGGAGTCATTACCTTTACGGCACTAAATGCGTAATTTTCACCGACCACAAGAGCTTGCAACATATTCTTAATCAAAAGGAACTCAATATGAGACAAACACGATGGGTCGAACTCCTAAATGATTACGAGTGTGAAATACGCTATCATCCGGGCAAGGCAAACGTGGTAGCCGACGCATTAAGTCGAAAAGAACATGCCAAAGCATTTCATCTAATATGTTCTCCTATCTTGTCCAATCTCAGTGACCGAATTCGAGGAGCCCAACACTCGGCAATTACCGAAAATGACATGCCCACGGGAATTGATGGGGAGTTGGAAAGTAAATCTGATGGTATTTTCTATTATCAAGATCGCATCTGGTGTTAGTTCTATATGCCCAAGGATGATCATAAAATGATATAACTAATAATACATGATCCTATAGGGTCACACCAATAACAAGTTTGACATCAAATTGATCATTTGGAATGTTAAATTTGATTTAACATCAAATGATACTAAACTTGCAATTTAATCTCGTAGGTTATTATTATTTGAGGTAAATAATAATAACTACAAAATTAAAGGTTGATTAGTAATTCATATGTGATGAATTAATTAAGTGTAACAATTAAATTGTTTAAATTGTTAAAACGATTTAATTGATTTATAAGTAAGCCTTTTATTTAATTTAATTGGTAAATTAAATAAAATATATATATATTGTTATATATATATATATATATATATATATATATATATATATATATATATATATATATATATATATATATATATATATATATATGTATATATATATATATATATATATATATATATATATATGTATATATATATATATATAATTATACAATTAAGATTGTATATTTAGATGGTTTATTTATGTATATAATTATGGGTTAAAAGTTATCTCATTTAAGAAATAAGAAGATGTATTATTTATAAGCTTTTATTATCTAAGTTTTATAAATAATAACAACCCACTAGCACTTCATTTGTCATCATAAAATCAGCCATATTGGAAGGAAAAGAATGCATTAAGAACTTAAAAGAAGTGGAAGATGCTTTGTGTCTTCTAGCTTTTGATTATAGAAATCAAATGGGACTTTCTTTTAAGCTAGTTGCATGTGCTTTTCTTTTCACTTTGTGGGTGATATAGTGAACGATTTTGAGGGTGTTAGTGTGATCATTCTTGCTTCAAAAATCAGCCAAAGAAACTCTCTAAAAGCTCTCTTGATAGTTAGCAAAAATTAGATTTTTGTTTCACAAGAAAAGGAGTTCTAACTTGCAAGTTGTGGAACTAGCATTCAAGGGTGTTCAAGCTTGTGGTGGATCAACTATAGAGGGATTCTAATTTGATTCCTAGCTATCAAAATCATCCAAACCAAATCCAAGAACAAATGTTATGATCTTGAAGTTAATCTATGTTTGTTCTTCATCTTATCTCTACATGCATGTAGCATGATCCTCTTGAAAATGGAATTTGTGTTCATGATTTTATGCTTCCGTTGCAAACTCTTGTTTTTGAAACTAATTACATGAACCATGATTTCCAACAATTGGTATCAGAGCCATGGCTATATTGCATGTTTAGATAATAAGTTTATTTGGATAAACTTGGTTTTTGGAAGCCATGAATGTTCATCTTCTTGGATGAATGTTTCATGCATGGCTTCTTTGGCAACATGCAAGTATATAATCTATGATTTTATGTAACCAACTATATTTTATGTATGCATGCATTTGGTTACATAGATGTTGCCTTAGAAAAACAAAGTGTTGATTTTCTTATGATTTTATGTGATAAAATGGTGCATAAACAAGCCAAGGACCATATGATGCATGTTTTGTGTTTGTATTCGATATGGTTGTAATCTATTCTTTTATTCAAATGGTTTGTAATAATAATTAGTTATTTCCTTCTTATATTCATTTTGTAAGTATTAGAATAGTTGTATTTTATATCTTTAACAAAATGTAACAAGAGAAGGAGATAAAGGCATGAGAAGATTACACCAACAGCAACGTTTTTTTTTCTGTTTTCCTGCTGCCAATTTCGAATCTGTTTGGGGGCTTCAAAAAAATTCTTAACCTCATTACATGGTGCCAAGAAAGGGTGGTTCACGTCTTATTTGATGATACAAGAAGATTGGCAAAGTTGTAGCTAAATCGGAGATCATTTGGATGAGTTTTTGGTCACCTTTTGTCCCTAGGTTTGGACTTGATATTTCATGTGTGGCTCACATGAAATATCAAACTAGTTGGCTTGTGTTTATGCACCCATGCATGCTTGTGATGATTGAATGTTTTGTTATGTTATGTTGTGGATGAAAATAAGTTTTTACATGCTAGACAACCTAGATAATTAAACATAATCATCAAGGAGTTTGTATTTTCAAAAGTTGACATTTAAAACATAAGATGTGATAAAATTGGTTTTATTAAAATGGGTTTTGTTATAAAACCTATTAAGTCAAGTTTTGAAAATGAATGATACAAGATATAAAATGGAGATTTTATGAACTCTTACAAACTCCAACCCTAAGTAATAATGGTAATTATTTAGGATTATAAATTGGTTCTAATATATGTGATCAAACTCAAACTTAATATTGGATATTAATTGTAAACTTGACCACAAACAAAGAATCAATAAAATGGAGATTTTATGATTTAGGAACCAATTAACAAAATAAGATTTAATGGTACCATGTTCATTGTATGCATGCAATTTACATGATACCATATGTTTTTCAAAATTAGAATTGTAAAACATTCAAATCCCTTATGAAATACGAATCTATGCCGTCCTTCTTAAAGACACTCATGTATCACTTGTATTTTCTTGTGGGATAAAGGATACCTAACCACTTGGAGTCTTCTTGTGATACAAGAAGTAGTTTTGCAATATTGATGGGATAAAGGACACCTAACCATCAATAGTTGACAAAACTACATGTCCGTTTAAGTAGGATGATTCGTTTGGAAATCTCTTGTGATAAAGGTCACCTAAGCATTAGAAATCCAAGGCATAGTTGGGATCAAACATGCCAAACTTATAAATGTTATAATGGGATCCCATAACTCTAGAAATTATATTTGGATATAATTGGTAAACCGTTACCTACCTTGTTGATTCGAATAGGCGGGATAAAGGATACCTAACCACTTATTCGTAATGCAACTTGGATTCTAGACCTTAATTAATTAAAGTTTATGAAACAAGAAAGGGTATTAATTATTAAGGACTTAATATCATAATTTACTAAATAGAACCTTGTTAAAATTTTGTAGATGGCACCAAACAACACACACTCGGCTCCTAACAAAACCTCACTACGGTCTCTCCTTGAAGGAGAAAAACTTAACCATACCAACTTCTTGGATTGGTACCGTAGTGTGAGAATTGTTCTCAAACAAGAAAAGAAAGAATATGTTCTCAATGAACCAGTTCCTGAAGAGCCCCCTGCCATTCCTAAGCCCGCACACGATGCATGGCTTAAAAAGATGGATGATTCCATCGATGCATCATGCCTCATGTTGGCAACCATGATTCCCGACCTTCAGAAGGATTTGGAGAATCATTCAGCCTATGACATGATTCATCAACTAAAGGAAATGTTCCAACAACTTGCAAGAACGGAAAGGTTCGAAACTGTTCGGGCTTTCCATGCTTGCAAGATGGAGGATGGGCAGTCGGTAAGCTCTTATGTGCTCAAAATGAAGAGTCACATTGATCATTTGGCACGTCTTGGAGTTGTAATGCCCGAAGAGCTAGCAACGGATATGATCCTTAACTCCTTGACAAAGTCGTTTGATCATTTTTTCATGAATTATAACATGAATGGTTTAAACAAGACTATCCCGGAATTACATGGGATGCTAATTACCGGGGAAAAGAGTCTGCCTAAGAAAACCACTCAAGTTCTCATGATCAAGGAAGGTGGCACAAAGAGAACTAGACCCGAACACCCTACCAACTCCAAGGGCAAAGGGAAAGCAAAAGCTTTCAAAGGTAAGGGCAAGAAAGTTGTCCAACCATCCCATCCGCCCAAGAAGAAGGCAAAGGTTGCCAAAGATGACACATGCTTTGAATGTGGCAAAGCTGGGCATTGGAAGAGAAATTGCCCTACGTATCTTGCGGAGTTGAAGAAGAAGAAGGCCGGTGAAGGCACTTCAGGTATCTATGTGATAGACCTAGAACTTTATAATTTATCTCCTAACACATGGGTATTTGATACTGGTTGTGGAACTCACATATGTAATATGTTGCAGGGGTTCAAAAGGAGTAGGCGACTGAAGGCAAATGAGGTAGTACTTCGGGTTGGAAACAATGCAAGGGTTGCGGTGGATTCAATTGGAAGTTTTGATTTATTACTACCTAATGGCTTGTGTATGACATTGTTGAATGTTTACTATGTTCCTAGCTTGACTAGGAATATTATTTTGGTTGCTAAATTAAGACAATGTGGATTTGATCTTTCCTTTATGAATGATGATATTTGTGTTTACAAAAATAATGTATTATATTTTGAGGCTAGGCCTTTAAATGGAATTTATGAAGTAAACCTTGATGAAAAGACTAACCAAGGCTCTTTATACCACACTTTCACCAAGAAACCCAAATTTGATTTGAGTCAAACCTATCTATGGCATTGTCGCCTTGGGCATATAAACAAGAATCGCATATCCCAACTTCAAAAGAGTGGACTTTTGAAGGCAAATGAGAATGACTCATTTGATATATGTGAATCTTGTTTACATGGCAAGATGACTAAAGCTCCTTTCTCCGGAACCAATGAGAGAGCAAAGGACTTGTTAGGAATCATACATACGGATGTATGTGGTCCTTTCAACCCAATGACTAGATATGGTGAAAGATATTTCATCACCTTCACTGACGACTTTAGTCGTTTTGGATATGTTTATTTGATTAAATATAAACATGAGGCGTTTGAAATGTTCAAAACGTTTCAAAGTGAAGTGGAAAATCAACTCAACAAAACAATTAAAGTTCTTCGTTCTGATAGAGGAGGTGAGTACTTAAGTACAAACTTTATGGATCATTGTAAGACTTGTGGAATTGTTTCACAACTTACTCCACCTGGAACACCACAACATAATGGTGTGTCTGAGAGGCGGAACCGAACACTATTGGATATGGTTCGATCCATGATGAGTAGAAGTACTCTACCTTTATCATTTTGGCGTTATGCTTTACAAACAGCTGCTCGTCTCCTAAACATGGCACCTACTAAAAAGGTAGATAAAACGCCTTATGAGATATGGCATGGAAGGGTTCCATCTTTATCCTATCTCAAGGTATGGGGTTGTGAAGCTTATGTTAGACAAGAAGCTTCAAACAAATTAGAACCCCGTTCAACTAAATGTATCTTTGTAGGGTATCCGAAAGATTGTCTTGGATACTATTTCTACAATCCTATCGAGAATAAGATATTTATTTCTCGAAAAGCTGAATTCCTAGAAAACAAGTTTCTGACGGAAGAGGCTAGTGGGAGGTTTGTGGAACTTGAGGAACTTCAGGAACCACAACCTGATACACAAGAAGTTGAATCTAGCATTCAACAAGAAATTGTTGAACCTGAACAAACGGTTGATCAGGAACAAACTGTAACACAAGGTGTTCGCAAATCCGGTAGGGTTCGATTTGAACCAGAAAGGTATGGTTACCTTATGATGGAAGAGGAATGTTATACGATAGATTCTGATGAACCCGTCAACTATCAGAGTGCAATATCGGATCCTGAATCTGATAAATGGCTTGAGGCCATGAACGCTGAGATGCAATCCATGCACGATAATCAAGTTTGGAACTTGGTTAATCTTCCTACCAATTGTAAGACTATTGGGAACAAATGGATTTTCAAGAAGAAAATCGACGTGGATGGAAATGTTCACACTTTTAAGGCTAGACTTGTCGCTAAAGGATACTCACAGACTCATGGTATTGACTATGATGAGACCTTTTCACCAGTGGCAATGATCAAGTCAATAAGGATACTTTTTGCCATAGTCGCGTACTATGATTATGAGATATGGCAAATGGATGTCAAGACCGCTTTCCTTAATGGACACTTATTGGAAGATGTCTATATGGATCAACCTGAAGGTTTTGTCGATCCCAAGCATCCAAACAAAGTGTGCAAGCTTAAAAGATCTATCTATGGATTAAAGCAAGCGTCTCGAACATGGAACATCCGTTTTGATGAAAAGATTACGAGTTTTGGATTCATCAAAAATGAGGATGACTCTTGTGTTTACAAGAAAGCTAGTGGGAGCATTGTCATAATCCTAGTATTGTATGTAGATGACATACTTTTATTTGGAAATGACATCCCAACCTTAAAAGGTGTCAAAGCGTTCCTTGAGAATTGTTTCTCAATGAAGGATCTAGGGGAAGCTGCTTATGTATTAGGCATAAAGATCTATAGAGATAGATCTAAGAGACTTATTGGTCTTAGCCAAAGTGTATATATTGATAAAATCTTGAAAAGGTTCAAGATGCAAGACTCCAAAAGAGGATTCTTGCCAATACCACATGGCACCATCCTAAGTAAGTCTTAGTGTCCAACCACTAAGACTGAACTTGAAAGGATGAAACATGTCCCATATGCTTCGGCAGTTGGGTCTATCATGTATGCCATGTTATGCACTAGACCCGACGTCTCATGTGCCTTAAGTATGACTAGTAGATATCAATAGAACCCAAGTGAAGCCCACTGGACTGCTGTAAAGAACATTCTTAAGTACTTGAGAAGAACTAAAGATATGTTCTTAGTTTACGGTGGTTTGGAAGAAAGCTTAAAGGTAAAGGGTTACACTGACGCAAGCTTCCAAACAGATAGGGACGATTCGAAATCTCAATCTGGGTATGTCTTTATTTTAAATGGAGGAGCCGTGTATTGGAAGAGTTCCAAACAAGAAGTGATTGCACAATCCACTACAGAATCAGAGTATGTTGCTGCTTCGGAAGCTGCTCAAGAAGCTGTATGGGTGAGAAAGTTCATAGAAGATCTAGGGGTTGTTCCTTCCATTCGGGACCCTATAGAAATCTTCTGTGACAATCTAGGTGCTATAGCTCAAGCAAAGGAACCTAGATTGCATCAAAAGACCAAACACATTCACCGAAGATATAACTACATTAGACATGAAGTTAAGAATGGTGAAATAAGTATTCACAAGGTTCATACAGATCAAAATTTGGCAGACCCATTCACGAAACCTTTACCCCAAACTAAGCATGAAAGTCATGCTAAGGGCATAGGACTCCGTTTTTCTAATGAATGGATTTGATTTGTGTTTAATGTTTTATGAATATGAACTTATGTAAACGACAAGAATTATGTAATATATGTGACGTGATGTTTCATTCATAATTATTGTGTTTTATTAGCATGTTTAATCCTTGAATAATTTAGTTATTCTAAACGTCCATAGTCGATCATAGTTGTGGGAGCAATTATGAAGTAAGACTAATATGAATTGGATTGGTTGACTTTTATGGGTAAAAGTAGCAAAAGGTTGCAACCAAATTCATAGGTACTTGTCAGTGAACAAGTATTGGACATAACCCGTTTCAAGATCACTCCATGGATCATCATCATAAGTGATTCTTGAATAAAGGTATTATCATTGTATCCTTTGACCTGAGATACATATTTGGGACTCAAGTGTAGAGTGTACTATGCTTTGATATGGTTCACTGTTGTTCTTGAAATACAGACAACCATAAAGACCATACTCATGCATAGTACTAACTATATGAGGGGCGTATGTAGTCAAGACGGGATTTGTTCCTCTTATGTGTTGAGAGTTAGACATCTAAGGAGCCTGATTGAAAGTTGAACATAAAATGAGAATGATTAAGATCCATGTCTCATGTTCAACATGATGTCTGTGACAAAGGGATAATTGATAGATAACCTTATACATCAATTAGAGCCTCGTGTTTTCTGAAGAATTGAATGTTGTTGAATGGCACAATGTCATGTGTTATTGGGGGCAGTCAAATGTTGCGAGACGTTTACCACTGTCTATATCATTCTGTGATGCAACCTTGTGCAAGTGGGAGATTGTTAGTTCTATATGCCCAAGGATGATCATAAAATGATATTACTAATAATACATGATCCTATAGGGTCACACCAACAACAAGTTTGACATCAAATTGATCATTTGGAATGTTAAATTTGATTTAACATCAAATGATACTAAACTTGCAATTTAATCTTGTAGGTTATTATTATTTGAGGTAAATAATAATAACTACAAAATTAAAGGTTGATTAGTAATTCATATGTGATGAATTAATTAAGTGTAACAATTAAATTGTTTAAATTGTTAAAACGATTTAATTGATTTATAAGTAAGCCTTTTATTTAATTTAATTGGTAAATTAAATAATATATATATATATATATATTGTTATATATATATATATATATATATATATATATATATATATATATATATATATAGTTATACAATTAAGATTGTATATTTAGATGGTTTATTTATGTATATAATTATGGGTTAAAAGTTATCCCATTTAAGAAATAAGAAGATGTATTATTTATAAGCTTTTATTATCTAAGTTTTATAAATAATAACAACCCACTAGCACTTCATTTGTCATCATAAAATCAGCCATATTGGAAGGAAAAGAATGCATTAAGAACTTAAAAGAAGTGGAAGATGCTTTGTGTCTTCTAGCTTTTGATTATAGAAATCAAATGGGACTTTCTTTTAAGCTAGTTGCATGTGCTTTTCTTTTCACTTTGTGGGTGATATAGTGAACGATTTTGAGGGTGTTAGTGTGATCATTCCTGCATCAAAAATCAGCCAAAGAAACTCTCTAAAAGCTCTCTTGATAGTTAGCAAAAATTATATTTTTGTTTCACAAGAAAAGGAGTTCTAACTTGCAAGTTGTGGAACTAGCATTCAAGGGTGTTCAAGCTTGTGGTGGATCAACTATAGAGGGATTCTAATTTGATTCCTAGCTATCAAAATCATCCAAACCAAATCCAAGAACAAAGGTTATGATCTTGAACTTAATCTATGTTTGTTCTTCATCTTATCTATACATGCATGTAGCATGATCCTCTTGAAAATGGAATTTGTGTTCATGATTTTATGCTTCCGTTGCAAACTCTTGTTTTTGAAACTAATTACATGAACCATGATTTCCAACATCTGGATCCCAGATCGCGACAATCTTCGTACCTTCCTGATGGAAGAAATCCATAAAACTCGATATTCCATTCATCCTGGTGCTGACAAGATGTATCATGGCCTGAGAACCAATTATTGGTGGTCGGGAATGAAAAAGGATATTGCTTTATTCGTGGCCAAATGTCTTGCATGTTCCAGAGTCAAAGCAGAACATCAACGACCCTCTGGACTATTGCTCCAACCGGTAATCCCCGAGTGGAAATGGGAAGCGATCATCATGGATTTCGTAACCAAACTTCCCCGTACCACCAAGGGCCACGACAGCATTTGAGTAAGCATTGACCGTTTGACCAAATCTGCTCATTTCCTTCCCATCCGTGAACATTTCAAGGTCGAACAACTTGCTCGGATTTACATCGACGAGATAGTTAGTCGGCATGGCATCCCTCTCAGCATCACTTCAGATCGTGATGGGAGATTTCTCTCTCGGTTTTGGCAATCACTTCAAGCAGCCATGGGAACCCGCCTCGATCTCAGTACCGCCTATCATCCTCAAACCGATGGTCAATCTGAGAGGACAATTCAAACACTCGAAGATATGTTGAGGGCGTGTGTCTTAGATTTCGGAGGAAATTGGGACTCTCATTTACCATTGGTGGAATTCTCCTATAATAATAGTTATCATTCTAGCATCAAGATGCCACCATTTGAGGCATTGTATGGCCGTAAATGCCGATCTCCTATTTGCTGGCATGAAATTAGCGAGTCCCACGTAATTCGCGCAGCAGTGGATTCTCCAGTCGTTGGTCCTGAGCTTATCCAGGAAACAACCGACAAAATCACTCAGATTCGCAATAACCTTCTCCCAGCTCGTAGCCGACAAAAGAGTTACGCCGACAAGCGACGCAAACCGCTTGAATTTACCGTGGGTGACATGGTCATGTTAAAAGTGTTCCCATGGAAAGGTGTGGTTCGATTTGGACGCAAGGGTAAATTGGCACCACGCTATGTAGTCCTGTTCAAAATCCTGAAAAGGATCGGACCAGTAGCCTACGAGTTGGATCTACCAATAGAGCTTAATAAAGTACACCTAGTATTTCATATAGCCAACCTCAAGAAGTGTTTAGCAGACGAGAACCTTCATGTTCCTCTCGAGGATATCCAAATCGACGAGACAAAGCAATTTATCGAGAAACCCTTGGAAATTGCCGACCCAAAGGAAAAGCAACTCAAAAGAAGTCGCATTCCCATCGTCAAGGTCACGTGGCAGTCAGCACGTTGACGCTTGCTCCCAAGTCTAACAAGGTGTTCCGAATGACCACATCTCCTACAGTAGTATTGATCAATGGTGATCCAGGGTCCTTTTCCTTTTTGGGCAGTGTTCCTAATAACGCCTCACTTGCTTTCACAGTCAACCACACAGTTTTTGGTGTAGGTGCTTTACTCTTCCCATTTTGTTCACACATTTCTTGCAGAATTCTGGTATCTTCAGGAGCATCCTTAAGCTCGTCCCACAGAGGCTGGTTTATTAAAGGCCCCATTTGTGACATCCGCCTAAAATGGATTCGAGTCAACCCAACCCAATTGGAAATTTAATAAACCCTACTCGAGATTTCTTGACGCTAATAGGATCAAAACCCTTACACTACGATATGAATTGACGTTAATAGCAATATAGCATAGTATAACGTTATAACTATAATCAAATTAAATTATGATACCATACTAAAATCAAATCAAAGTATGATGCTCTAATTAAATTAAAAGAGTCAAACTTGAATGCTATAATTAAACTTCAAATCAAAGTAGATTGTTATAATCAAATAATAACCTATTTTTTATAAAACTCTATTTTTATAAACTCTACATTAAATTTTATAAAATTCTTATATTAATTAGTGTATTACGTAGAGATGCTTGTGCTAGTGGGAAATTATGAAGACCACCAAAAGTCAAAAGTTATTCCCATGGTCTCCCACTCACACCTCTCATCATCTTTCTTTTCATTTTTCTCCTAACACATTATTCTAATCACCACTCAAACCCTCTCTATTCTTTCTCTCACTCTCAATCTCGAAATTCTTCTAAGAAATATCAATTTTCCAGCCAAGAACAATCTCTCATACTGAAATCTTCATCCATTTTGAAGCATTCATCAAGGTATGTTGTTAAAAGTTTCAAATTCATACATGAAACAAATTAAATCCATCAAACTATCTAAAACTCATTTTATGCATAAACCTATCTCAGGATCCCATCAATAAAATAAGAAGTTTTGGAAATTTTCAGAAAATAACTTATTTTTATTGAATTACTATAATTATTGCAATAAAATAGGGCAATAATTCACATAAAATACCTTTTGCAGTCAATAAACTCTGGGAAATTTGCGTAACAACCCATATATTGAGTAAAGTGTATTTATAAAGTTTCATGCATTTATATTACTGTTTGATGCTTATTTTGTATTTTATTTTGTTGTAGATAAATAAATTGCAAAATATAGTTATGTATGTTAAAAACTAGATTTTATATTTTTCGCACCTTATTAACGTTTTATAGACTCCATGACTAATTTACAGATTTTTGTAAGAATGTTTGCTTATTGTTCCAGACTTAATGATTATTTAATGGTTTAAATTGATAATAAATAGCTACACATGTCCAAAAATTATAAACCCTTATCAGAATATCATATATAACATGTTAATCATAAATAAAAGTCTAATGAATTTCTATTAATATTTTCCTATAAATAAAAGTCTAATGAATTTCTATTAATACTTCCCTTAGTTCAAAATATCCAAAATATTTACAGTAGGCTCAATATCATGTTAGAAAACTATGGTTAATTTTCCAAAAATTTTGGGAATCATTTATTGTTTTTCCCGAATTTTGTTGTGGTTTAATTATTAAAATACTAAATAAATACTAAAGCAGTTAAGAAAAATATGAAAATTTTACAGTAATTACTATTTTATGAAATAAGGATTTTCCGAAAATTTCAGAATATTTCATTACTGTTTATTATTTAAAACTATTTTCCTAAATATCTAAGCATGTAAAAATGCATTTTTAATGATTATTTCATATGAATAATTATTTATAATATATAAAATCTGTAAATACTTATAAGTTGACTAGTTATTATTTTAATAAGAAATTATTAAAATCATGCCTAAAGTGAAAATATAAATTAATTAAGCAAAGTAATTAATTCAATTTAAAATTCATTTAACATATAAATACATTAATATTCAAAACAAAATTTGGATAATTGTTAATTCATCTAATATAAGAATATGTGTCTAATTATTCTTATTAATACTATATTCCCATTTATCGATTCCTAAACCAAAACTATTAATTATAATAGGTTCCACGTCGTTTTGACCCGAGCCGTCTATCGTACAACACGCGTATTCCGTTTGGACTAATGTGAGTAATCTACCCTATATTTTATAATTTTCAATACTTTTGGGGTGTATCATGTGGTTTTAATATGTTCCAATTTCATTTTATTATTTTTTCACCATTGAGACATTGTTGGGACGTTTATATGTGAATCATTATTTGTATAATTATTGTTTGTTTACGCTACATGTAATTGTAGTGCATTACCATTTTTAGTCTAATCTCCATGACTATGCCCGTATTCTTGAGGTACGTTATGGACAATAATAGCGCTATTAGGTTGACCACCCCGCCTTGGGACGCTAAGGTGATTGATTGCACGTGGTTGAGTGTGTATGATGATTAGATGCTCCATCCTATATATATATATATATATATATATATATATATATATATATATATATATATATATATATATATATATATATATATATATATATATATATAGGGTGAGGACTTATTGTTATTGATATCATTTGTTAATCAATTTTTGATTTATAAACTGTTATCTCAATAACACTTGCTTGCCAACTTCAAAAGAAAACAAATTTCAAATTATTCAAACTCACAATTTTCTTTAATAAAACTAGATTACTCACCAACTCTCGTAGTTGACCTGTTTTTACCCATGATGCAGATTTGAAGAATGAAGTTGATGAAAAGTAGGGTGTACCTTAGAAACCCACAAGACTATTTAAATTTGATGTAATAAATGTTGTTGTATTTGGATTTGTATTTGTATGTTGTGGATTTTGTGCATACTTAGTACTTAATTGAATTTAATCATATCATAACATAGTTGTCATGAGACTTTGAACAATATATCACGCCTTGATCGATTCCGCCATGGATCGGGGTGTGACACTATTGATTTGTGTGCTTTCTGCTTCTTCGTCCCTTTCTTATTCTTCTTTTTCTGCTTAATGTCTGCTACTGTCGATTGCTCATCTCCTTTATCTATTTCTGATTGGGTTCCCTCCCCAACATGATTTTCCTCATCCTTACTTCCTTCAATTTCTGATTTTTCTAGAACTTCTCCTCCTTTTTCCAATTCTATTTCATTTCCTACTTCAAACAGATCTTCTAGGGTAACCTTCCGCCATCCAGATTCAACAGTGCTCACATGTTCTTTTCCAACTCGCTGCCCATGAGTTGGGTTGACTTCAGTGGTACTCGGCAACTTCCCGTCATCTATTTTCCATTGATTCTCGGCCATTTGTCCAATTTGTCGTTCCATGTTTGCAATGGCTTTCGCATTCGCTTGAGATTGTTGTTGCGTAGCCGTAACCATTTCGTACATTTTGGCTATCATCTCCTCTTGAGTCCCCGGGGCATTGTTAGCATTATTATTGGGCCCCCTGTTGTTATTGTTGCTACTATTTCCATTTGTATTTCCATTGGAGTTGTTGTTTGCAGGCTGATGTGTTCTAGGCTGACTAGACGACTGACCTTGATAATTGTTTTGCCTGAAGTTCTGCTGTTGTTCTTGATTGTATGGCCTGTAGGGTCGTCCGTTATTGTACTGGCCTTGACCCTGGCCGTAAACTTGGTTCGCTTCTTGAGTTTTCGGCCCTCCTTGGCCCCCTTGTGATGGACTTGGTGGTCCATTCTGTAGTGTTGACATGAGCCTGTCAAACTTCTTGTTCAGTTCGCTAATTTCCTTCTTCACTTCCTTCTTCCAGTCAGCATCGGCTCCCACTGCTGCCGCCGTACCTACAGTCTTCCTGGTAGAAAAGTGATATTGCCTCATTTATACATATATTTTGGGCAATAACAAGTGCTTATATATATGTGTTTTTGGTTTAATTTCGAGATAAAAGGTACTTAATCATTTTAATTACCAAAACACAGGAAAAATTGCTATATTGAGAAGAAGGAGCTGAATTCAAGCCTTGAAATGAAGAAAATGAAGTAAAATATCTATCGGGAGAAAAAGAGCCAAAAAGAGCGTATTCTGGACGAAAAAGCGAAGAAATTAGTCAATCAGACGACAGATCGCGACCCTATCTCCTGACGAAAGCGTGACAGATTGATGACCAAAGGATCGCGACTAGAAGCCTAAAATCGCGACACTACAAGATCGCGACCCGATCTAGTTGTGGATCGCGACCCTACGCACCAACTACTCCACTCAGTCGGGATCGTGGCCGACGTAGGTAGGCACTACATTGAAGATCGCGACCCGATCCCATAGAGGATCGCGACGCGATGGTCCCTGTCCAGCACTATAAATAGAGGCTTTCTCTTGTTGTTTTAGACACACAATTCAGATCATAAACTCTATATCTGGAGAATCACCCTCTATCCCCCTCTTCTCGACCTCTCTTCTC
This sequence comes from Cichorium intybus, assembly GCA_023525715.1. Classification (NCBI taxonomy): domain Eukaryota; kingdom Viridiplantae; phylum Streptophyta; class Magnoliopsida; order Asterales; family Asteraceae; genus Cichorium; species Cichorium intybus. The sequence goes on along the minus strand of CM042013.1, from coordinate 104,915,636 downwards.
AAGGAATGAATCTCTGCTGGCGGTAGTCACGAACGATCAAGAACACCATTGCTCGGATATTCGGTTTGCTTACTATGTTTAGCTTTCTTATATATTCAGTTTGTTGCATGTCTTTGATTATGGAGTAATTCCATTTTGCTTTTACTTAGACTAGATGAAACTTATAATTATGTTTTGATTGATATAAATTTGGATATTGCATGTTTAATAATTTACTTTGCATGTTTATTTAACCGACTAATGTGTATTAAAAATCTATCTTTGGAACTTATAACTGAATTATATTTAGTATAGATGACCATTCTTGCTAAATTAATTTGTATCATATATATATATATATATATATATATATATATATATATATATATATATATATATATATATATATATATATATATATATATATATATATATATATATATATATATTTCATGTATATATATTTATGACTAGTGATTGACCAAATCCTAGGTTAAGTTACAAAGAAATAATCTTATATGCATTTGTCTTAATTGTATTAGTGGACCAAACTATACTTCTTATTTTGATTTTCATGACCATTGATATCAAAAGAAACAAATAAATCATGCAGAGTATGACTAAATAGAATGATTAATTGGAGTAATTAATTTTCAGGACCAATGGAATTAATAACCCTTTTTAATCATAAAAATTGGATTGTTGGACCAAGACATCTAATTAACTTAGAAATCAGTATTTAACTTGTTAATATCCATTGCACATTATTATCAATCGGAATATTATTATAAGGAGTAATCACATCTGAGTAAAAGCATATTTGTTCAAACTATCTTTTCAGTTTAACTTCAACCTTGTTACCATTTATTTACTTATTCTTTATTTATTTGATGATACAATCTCTTCAGAATTACACAAAACATCCCCCCCTTTTTATCTCTTTTGTTATTATTATAAATTGTTAATTGATAATTGGTTTTCTTAAACTTAAACAAATTCCCTTGGGTTCGGCCCGGACTTACCATTGATATATTACAATCGATTAGGTACACTTGCCTAATTGTGTTGTTTTCATTCATGGTATTTCCCTGTTATAAATTCAAAACTAACGTAAAGACATTACAAAGACGATATTTATCCTAAGTATTCCAAAAATAAGTAATACCATTTTGGTATGTAAAATATGTATGTCTGAAAACACATCAAGTTTTTGGCGCCGTTGCCGGGGAATACGGTTTAAAGTAAAAGAATTCATTTATTGATTTAATTTATTTATAATTTATTCTAGATCTCACCCTTCTGTTCCTCAGATAGTGTATGACCAGGAGTTCAAATTCTCCTTTGACTCCACAGTTTCAAGAACCAGAATGAGAATTTCGCAGGCGACGAAGACACGCAAGACTAATGGCAGACATTGCAAATCTTTCATTGGAAGAATATGCAAGTCGCACACAAGAAGAAACAGGCCAAGGACTAGTTCGTCCCACAATTCCAGATGGGACGCATTTTGAAATAAAAGGCCAATTTTTACATCTTCTAAGGGAAACTTTGTTCACAGGAAAAGATGCTGAAGATGCTAACCAGCATATGGAATCTGTCCTTGAAATAGCCGATTACTTTCATATTCCTGGAGTAACTAAAGATGCTGTCATGTTACGAGTATTTCCAATAACACTCCAGGGAGCAGCAAAAAGATGGTTAATGGCTGAACCCCCAAGAACAATTAAAACTTGGGAAGAACTAAAAACAAAATTTATTAAACAGTTTAGCCCACCTTCTAAAATTGCTAAAATGAAAGCAAAGATCCAAAATTTTCAACAGATTGATGATGAAACACTTTATGATGCATGGGACCGTTATAAAGAAATGCTCCAAAATTGTCCACAACATGATCTAAACCCACATCAGGTTGTGCAAACTTTTTATAACGGAATTAATGTAACTACTCATCAAATGGTTGATTCGCAGGGTCCAATTCCAAAGAAGACTCCAGCAGACGGATATGCATTAATTGAAGAGTTAGCCCAACACTCGCATCAGTGGCATTCTTCAAGAGACTCTTCCCTAGAAAAAAACCATCAGATGAACAAGCCGATGGATTAGCAGCCCTCAATGCCAAACTAGACGCTTTGGGGCGAGATATGAAAAAGGTAAACCAAACAATCCATGCCATACAGGTTGGCTGTGATAACTGTAGTGGACCACATCTTGCAAAATATTGTCCACTAGAGGAAGATGGGAAAAGAAAGGAGAGTGTTTGTTATTCCTCTGGAGACAGATTTGATGAAAGAAGGCCGCGAAACAGCAACTGGAAGCCGTATGAAGAGTACAAGAAAGATCAAGCAGAAAAGTACAAGCAAAACGGGCAAGGATACTACCAAAGAGAACCAACCTTTGATCCACAAGGACAGCCCGAGAAGAAACCAAGATTTGAAGAAATGATGGCTAGATTTGTAGAAGCCTCAGATAAAAGACACAGATCAACTGAAGAACTAGTGAAAAAGATGGGAGTAACTACGGAATCTGCACTCCGAAACCAACAAGCTTCAATATTAAATATTGAAACTCAAGTTGGTCAAATCTCACGAGTTTTGCAAGAAAGATTCCCTGGTACATTGCCAAGCAACACAGAACAAAATCCGAATGCACATGTCAAGGCAATTTCAACCAGAAGCGGTAAGATTTTAGAACCGTCAATTCCCATAAACACTAACTCTTCGTCTAAAACATAGGAATCTGAGAAAATGCCGGAAAAGAATGAAGAAGAAACTGAAGAAAGACCACTGCCAACACCTGTAAAAAGTTATAAACCACCAGTTCCATACCCACAGCGTTTGAAAAAGCAAAAACAAGAGGAAGAATACAAGAAGTTTTTAGAACACATTAAATCATTGCATATTAATATACCTTTTGTTGAGGCAGTTGCACAAATGCCTAAATATGCAAAGTTTTTAAAGGATCTTCTTACAAATCGAAAGAAACTTGAAGAAGCATCAAATGTGATTCTAAACGAACAATGCTCAGCAGCAATGCTAAATAAACTACCTAAAAAGATGACTGATCCAGGAAGTTTAACATTACCATGCCAGTTTGGTAATTTAACTTTTAGTCATGCTTTAGCAGATTCAGGTGCAAGTATCAACCTCATGCCATATTCATTTTATTCTAAGCTTGACTTGCCTGAACCAAACCAACAAGAATGGCGATCCACTTAGCGAACAAATCAATAACATATCCAAGGGGAATAGTGGAAGACTTGTTGGTAAAGGTAGATAAATTTGTTTTTCCTGCAGATTTCGTTGTTCTCGACATGGAAGAAGATGAACAGGTGCCGATAATTCTGGGAAGACCATTCTTAAGCACAGCAAGAGCTTTAGTGGACATCCGTGAGTCTAAGCTCACACTCAGAGTTGGAACTGACGCCATAACATTCAGAATTGATCAATCCATGAAACATTCAAAGACATGTGATGATGCGGTGTATTTCATCGATACTTTTGACACCATTTTAGAAAATGAATTGCAGGAATTGGAGAAAAGAAATCTAGAAAGCATGATGCCTATGGAAGAAGAAGAATTTAACGCCAATGAGGAAATTGAGAAACTAGAAAAACTACTAGAAAAAGAAAAAGTGCCTAGTAATTCGTCTACAACCAACGAGAATCAAGACTTAGAGCCAAAAACTCCTAATCTCAATACTTTACCTCCTCATCTTGAATATGCTTATCTAGATTATGCAATTCCCTGTAATAATAAATGCTTCTTTGTCAATTGCAGAAAAAACAAAGCTGGTAGCTGTCCTGAAGAAAAGAAAGAGTGCCATAGCCTGGAAGATCTCAGATATTAAGGGCATAAGTCCTTCATACTGTTCCCATAAAACTCTCATGGAAGATGAAACCAAACCTAAAATACAACCCCAGAGACGTTTAAATCCTAAAATGCAAGAGGTTGTAAGAAAAGAGGTTGTAAAATTGTTAGATTCAGGGATCATATACCCCATCTCAGACAGTCCATGGTTCAGTCTCATTCATGTAGTGCCAAAAAAGGGGGGAATAACCGTTTTAAAAAATGAAAAAAACGAATTAATCCCCACAAGAACAGTAACCGGATGGAGAGTATGCATAGACTATCGTAAATTAAATGATGCTACTCGCAAAGATCACTTTCCATTACCTTTTATTGACCAAATGCTTGAAAGGCTTGCTGGCAAAACTTACTATTGCTTTTTAGATGGTTTTTCAGGATATTTTCAGATCCCAATCGATCCGCTGGATCAAGAGAAAACCACCTTCACATGTCCCTATGGAACTTTCGCATACCGAAGGATGCCATTTGGACTCTGCAATGCACCAGCAACGTTTCAGAGATGCATGACTGCCATATTTCACGAAATGGTAGGGGATTTCATGGAGGTATTTATGGACGACTTTTCTGTTTTTGGAGATATTTTTGATGAATGTTTAACCGGTCTTGATAAAATGCTTGAAAGATGCGAGAAAACTAACTTGGTGTTGAATTGGGAGAAATGCAATTTCATGGTTCAAGAAGGAATAGTTCTTGGGCATAAGGTGTCAAAGCAAGGAATAGAAGTGGACAAGGCCAAAGTGGAAACTATCTCAAAATTGCCACCCCTACAAACGTGAAGGGAGTAAGAAGTTTCCTAGGACATGCAGGATTTTATCGTCGATTCATAAAGGATTTTTCAAAAATAGCAAGACCATTAACTCAATTACTATTGAAAGAAGCAAAATTTGAATTTTCAACAGAATGCTTAAATTCTTTTAACACTTTGAAAGAAAAATTGGTCTCGTCTCGAATTCTAATTGCACCGAATTGGAATTTACCTTTTGAATTGATGTGTGATGCAAGCGACTATGCAGTTGGAGCAGTTGTTGGACAAAGGATGGAAAAACATTTCCAACCCATCTTTTATGCTAGTAAAACCCTTAATCCAGCACAGGAAAATTATACAACAATAGAAAAGGAATTACTAGCAGTGGTTTATGCATTCGATAAATTCAGGCCATACCTAATTTTGTCTAAAACAACTGTGTTTACAGATCATTCTGCTTTAAAATACTTGTTTTTAAAACAGGACGCAAAACCAAGACTCATACGTTGGATCCTCCTGTTACAAGAATTTGATCTGGAGATAAAAGACAAACCAAGAATGGAAAATGTTGCAGCAGACCACTTGTCCAGACTAGAGAACCCAAGAATGGAGCAGCTGAAGGAAACAGACATCAACGATAATTTTCCTGATGAACACCTACTGAATATAGACACAGATCTTCCTTGGTACGCTGACATAGTTAATTATTTGGCTGCAGGAGTACTTCTGAAGGGAATGACACATCAACAGAAAAAGAAATTCTTCACAGATGTAAAACATTACTTCTGGGACGATCCATATCTGTTTCGAGTAAATGCAGACAATATAATTAGAAGATGTGTTTGTGGAAAAGAAATTCAGAATATCTTAGAACATTGTCATCAAGGACCAGTCGGAGGACACATAGTGCAAATTACACAGCGAGAAAGATATTTGAAGCCGGATTTTATTGGCCAACGATTTTCAAGGACGCTAAGAGATATGTGAAAGAATGTGATTCATGCCAGCGATCATGAAACATCTCATCCAGGAACGAAATGACACATGTAAGTATACAGGTATGTGAAATTTTTGACATTTGGGGAATCGATTTTATGGGACCATTCCCAAATTCATGTGGAAACAAATACATTTTAGTCGCTGTCGACTATGTGTCAAAATGGGTTGAAGCCCAGGCTTTACCCACTAATGACGCACGAGTTGTAATTAAATTTCTAAAAAAATTGTTTTCACGATTTGGTGTACCAAAAGCTCTAATCAGTGACCGGGGGACTCATTTTGCAAATGCACAACTTGAAAAAACTCTAAAAAAATATGGAGTTCAACACAGATTTGCAACCCCGTATCACCCACAAACCAGTGGGCAAACTGAAGTCACTAATAGAGCAATAAAAAGAATTCTGGAAAAATCAATTGGTACAAATAAAAAAGAATGGTCTAATAAACTCGATGATGCTTTATGGGCTTCCAGAACTGCTTATAAAACACCTATTGGTACAACACCATATAGGTTAATATACGGTAAAGCATGTCATTTACCTGTGGAGATAGAACATAAAGCATACTGGGCGTTGAAAAACTGTGATCTTGATGAAACAAATATCCGTTCTAACCATTTAATGCAGATAAACGAGTTAGAAGAATTCAGGAACGAAGCGTATGAGAATTCCTTAATTTACAAAAATCGCACTAAGAAATGGCACGACGCATGATTGCAAAAGAAAACGGAAATTGCACCAGGAGATCAGGTACTTTTATACAATTCGAGATTAAAGTTATTTCCAGGAAAACTGAAGTCAAGATGGTATGAGCCATACAAAGTAAAAACCGTATTTCCATACGGTACTGTTGAATTACTGGATAAGAACGACGTAAGCTTCAAGGTTAACGGACACCGGGTGAAGCACTACGAACAAGGAGTCCGTTGTGAAGAAGGAGAGGATGTACCCCTCTCAAACATTTAAAAATTTAAAAGCAGGGGTACGGGTTTAAGCTTTCAACCCAGGTAAGGAAAGCGGTGTGAGAAAAAGACCTTGATTTTTATTCGATTGGGTTGTAATAATTTTAAGACAATTTAATTTTATGTTGTGTGTTTAATAAATAATTTATAATAAAAATAAAAACACAAAAATAAAAATCATCAACGGAAAAACTAGAGAAGAAAAACGCCACAGGTCCAAGATCGCACCCGATCCAGTAGCCCATAGGGGCGCGATGTCTATCGGACAGCAAGGGCCCAAGCCCGTAAAATCAACGATCGCGACCCGACCCAATGGGGGATCGCGACCCGACGACGCGCAGATGGTTAAAAGCCGATCGGTCAAAAGGTTTCAAGTTTTACCCCACAATCGCATCCCGATCTCACGGTAAATCGCGACCAAGGCTATTTCCAGTTTTTCTAGTCTCGTAATCATCAAGCAAGGTATGTTAACCCTCGATTCCTCTTCGATTTACATTACGAATTGGTAGTTATTTGTGAAAAAATTGAAATAAAACTAGGTTTTAAAATTGATTCTCGGTTTTGAATGATTTGCCCATTTAGATGTTAGATCTAACCGAGAATCAAGCAAACTAGTTAAAACCCTCTTAGATAGTGAAGATTTAGCTTGAAAAACGTTGAAAATCGCGAGTTTTGGGTCAGACATTCAAGGATCGCGACCCGATCCTTGATGATGTTCATAGATCACGACCCTACGGTTGAAGCCAAATGCAAAAGTTCATCGATCGCAACCCGATCTTTGAACACTTTCATGTATCGCGTCCCGATGTGTGAATGTCCCTTGAAAAATTTCATCGATCGCGACCCGATCGAGGATAGGGTTCTATGATCGCGACCCGACTCTTGAATGTTACCGGACCTTTGATCTCGTCCCTATCGCGACCCGGAACCCGACCCATCCGACGATCGCGACCCGATCCGGATGACCATCGCGACCCGACAGCGACCAGGACCCGAATTAACTGCCCGACCCTTTTCTTCGGTCGCGACCCGACCCGCATGGTCGTCGTGACCCGATCTCTGATCAGGGGCAAAAATTGATTTTTTTAGCTAATTCTTTTCTATTTATTTTTATTTCTTATTTCACAGATAAATGGCAGGAAGGGGAGAACAAAACCCAGCAGCCGAGGAGTTACCCTCGCATACATTGCTACAGTTTCCCACAACAATTAACAATGCGAGGAGACAACGATACTTGGGAGAACTGGCCAGGATTCACAAAAAAGACGTTCATGTGCCCCCCTCTCTGGATTGGGAATAAGCGGCAAACATCGGGCTACACAACCGTTTGGCACCGTTCACAACAAAAATTCACGCTGCCACCGGATTTGCATGCCATGCATGGGACAGACTGTTCCACTTACAGGAGCCCATATTTAGAGAGATCACACTGGAGTTCCTATCCACTGTGCAGTTCCAGCAGCACAGGGAACTGACAGATAGGACTGCTTTCTCCTTCAGGCTAGGAGGAGAGAGCCGCGAGTGCAGTGTGATGGAGATAGGGATACGCCTAGGGCTATACACACGGGAGGAGACCACCTCGCCTATGTTTTCCACCTTCTTCGAGGCCTGCCTTAGGATCCCACCAGCTGATTTCCGCGTGGCAGATGCTTGGGGCGCGCTGGCCAATGAGGCTTATGACTCACACACCGCGGTGGAGAGCATGCTCCGCTCCCATGTCCACCGTGTGCTTCACAGACTCATCGCCTCTACGGTTAATCACCGTAAAGGAGGCGATAAGTTGCCAGTTGATGATGTCTTCTATCTTTGGTGCCTGACATCTGAGGGTGTGTGCCTCAACCTTCCATATACACTGGCTGTCTTCCTTTCCAGGAAGGCAAAACGGGCAAAGAAGAGTAGCCCCATCTCTGGAGGGAATCTTATCTCCAGACTGGCCATGTCATACAGCGTATTTTCCTCTCCACACGCACGGGGACTCACCAGGTCAGATCCTCGTCTTATGAACAGGAGTTACCTATATCAGATGAGAGTGATCGATCAGGACGATCACATTCGAGAGGATGACCCTGTTGAGCAGGGAGATGGCATGGACGCTCAGCCTGAGCCACAGCCCGAGCCACAGCCACAGCCACAGCCGGATCCGCAGCCAGCCCCCGGTGCTCACCGTCGACGCCGGCGGAGATCTCCGATACCTCAGGATGTCCCAGAGCAGGAGATAGATCTGCGCTTCCTATCCCAGCAGATCAGTAGGATGGATCTGAGTAGACAGCGTGACATGCAGAGATTAGAGCGCGACATCCTGAGGAGGCAGGTGCACGACCAGTGGGTATCAAATACCATGCAGGAGTTCTACGAGAGTCAGGGTTTCCAGCCCTCCATTCCATATCCGACTTATGTTCCTCCTGTACCCACTTGATTTGAGCCACCAGATTTCCTGCAGGACTACGGTGATGGCGGTGGCACCTCAGGTTCAGTTTTTGATGATACTGATGATTGCTTTTATTTTTTATTTATTTAAATACATTTGGATTGTTTGAATTTTAGTGTGGCGTGTTTGTTTTTATTTATTGGTGTATTTTTCATGGTGTGGTTAATATTTTCTCTGAGCATTGATACAGAATATAGGTTTAAACAGACGCTGGCATTCAGTTCAGCAAACTTCTTCTGTGGAATCTGTCCTCAAAACAAAACGACTCATTACCCAAGGGGAGTCCATTCCAATTAAACTCCTCGTTGATTTAAAAAGATTTGTACAATAAAATTATTGTATAAAATAAGTGTAGGGTAAACAAGTCAAACTGCAATTATAAACTAAGCCAAGTCAAAATTTTATCTTAAACAGTTTTTTTCCAAAAATTAAACGCTAAAAATGTAATTGTTAAGAAAAATGTTTTGAAAATAAATTCGTAGGTTAAACTTAATTTTATGCTCTTATTTTCTAGTTTTTCATTATTTCATATAAAATTTAATTCCGTAAATGACAAGTAGTTAGAATGATAATTACAAAATGTTTTGCATAAATAACGAAATAGACCCATTGAAAATCAGGATTTGTCAAAACAGGTTGAGTCGGTTTCACTAAATCGCGCGAATGCTATGACTAAATCGAGGAAAATAAGCCTCGTTAAAAGAACTTCAAATGAGAAAATAAATCTAATGAACTGAAAAGCGAGAATCAAGTAACATTACACCATAAGATTGATACTCAGGAAGGAAATCCAATCAGTGACCTTTGACATTCGAGCAAGTAGACATAAAATGGGGCCCACGGGCATTTCTACTCCTTATTACCTAAAACCAACTGGTTTGGGATAATATTTTCGAAAGCTCGCTACACGGGTGTCATCGAAAGTCATGAGATTTCCTTAGTGGCCTTTGGAATTTGAATTAGTAAACTCTGTACAGTTGTGAGTTGAAAATTTGTAATCAAGAGTTCCATAGAAAGTCACGAGTTTCAAAGGTGCAGTAAAAATAAAGAAAATAACTTAACTTGATAAAACTAGTCCAGCATAATTTTTTGGGAAACTTGACAAAAGATCTTGAGATAAAAGGAATTTTGAAGGGTGTATTCAATGTTATGTAAAAATGAGTATTTTTCAATCTAAACATTTGTCATTAATAGAAATAGATTTTATGTAAAATTTTGGAAGGTTAGAAATACGCACATAAGACTAGGTATAATTTACTATGTTTATTCTTAAAACTTTATTTTTAACATAGGTAAATAATGCTAGATCTGTGATAGCAGTTGGAAAAATTGTTTGGATATCAAATATCTTAGCTGGTTTTTAAATTATAGTTTGCTCGAGGACAAGCAAAGTTCAAGTGTAGGGTATTTTGATATTGCCTCATTTATACATATATATCGGGCAATATCAAGTGCTTATATATGTGTTTTTGGTTTAATTTCGAGATAAAAGGTACTTAATCATTTTAATTACCAAAACACAGGAAAAATTGCTTTATTGAGAAGAAGGAGCTGAATTCAAGCCTTGGAATGAAGAAAATGAAGTAAAAATCTATCGGGAGAAAAAGAGCCAAAAAGAGCGTATTCTGGACGAAAAAGCGAAGAAATTAGTCAATCAGACGATAGATCGCGACCCTATCTCCATAGGGATCGCGACCCTATCTCCTGACGAAAGCGTGACAGATTGATGACCAAAGGATCGCGACTAGAAGCCTAAAATCGCGACACTACAAGATCGCGACCCGATTCAGTTGTGGATCGCGACCCTACGCACCAACTACTCCACTCAGTCGGGATCGTGGCCGACGTAGGTAGGCACTACATTGATGATCGCGACCCGATCCCATAGAGGATCGCGACGCGATGGTCCCTGTCCAGCACTATAAATAGAGGCTTTCTCTTGTTGTTTTAGACACACAATTCAGATCATAAACTCTATATCTGGAGAATCACCCTCTATCCCCCTCTTCTCGACCTCTCTTCTCAAGGAATGAATCTCTGCTGGCGGTAGTCACGAACGATCAAGAACACCATTGCTCGGATATTCGGTTTGCTTACTATGTTTAGCTTTCTTATATATTCAGTTTGTTGCATGTCTTTGATTATGGAGTAATTCCATTTTGCTTTTACTTAGACTAGATGAAACTTATAATTATGTTTTGATTGATATAAATTTGGATATTGCAAGTTTAATAATTTACTTTTCATGTTTATTTAACCGACTAATATGTATTAAAAATCTATCTTTGGAACTTGTAACTGAATTATATTTAGTATAGATGACCATTCTTGCTAAATTAATTTGTATCATAAATATATATATATATATATATATATATATATATATATATATATATATATATATATATATATATATATATTTCATGTATATATATTTATGACTAGTGATTGACCAAATCCTAGGTTAAGTTACAAAGAAATAATCTTATATGCATTTGTCTTAATTATATTAGTGGACCAAACTATACTTCTTATTTTGATTTTCATGACCATTGATATCAAAAGAAACAAATAAATCATGCAGAGTATGACTAAATAGAATGATTAATTGGAGTAATTAATTTTCAGGACCAATGGAATTAATAACCCTTTTTAATCATAAAAAATGGATTGTTGGACCAAGACATCTAATTAACTTAGAAATCAGTATTTAACTTGTTAATATCCATTGCACATTATTATCAATCGGAATATTATTATAAGGAGTAATCACATCTGAGTAAAAGCATATTTGTTCAAACTATCTTTTCAGTTTAACTTCAACCTTGTTACCATTTATTTACTTATTCTTTATTTATTTGATGATACAATCTCTTCAGAATTACACAAAACATCCCCCCCCTTTTTATCTCTTTTGTTATTATTATAAATTGTTAATTGACAATTGGTTTTCTTAAACTTAAACAAATTCCCTTGGGTTCGACCCGGACTTACCATTGATATATTACAATCGATTTGGTACACTTGCCTAATTGTGTTGTTTTCATTCATGGTATTTCCCTGTTATAAATTCAAAACTACCGTAAAGACATTACAAAGACGATATTTATCCTAAGTATTCCAAAAATAAGTAATACCATTTGGGTATGTAAAATATGTATGTTTGAAAACACATCAAAAAGTTTTCCTTGGAACCGTTGCTCAATTGTTCCAAGAATTGCCAAGCTTCCTCTGGGTCCTGCCACATAAATGTCCCACTTGATGAGGCATTTATCATGTCCTGATGCATCTCACTGACTCCTTCGAAGAATAACTTCACTAACTGCCACCTAGGAATTTCGTGATGTGGACAAGATCGTAACAACTCCTTCAATCTATCAAAGGCTTTGTGGAAAGCCACTCCTGGATTTTGCTGGAAATCTTGTATGACCCTTCTGATTTCAGTTGTCTTACTTGCTGGATAAAATTCCTGAAGGAACTTTGCCTTAAGCTAATCCCATGTGGTAATACTGTTCGATTGCAACGATGTAAACCAATATTTGGCCTTATCCTTGAGAGTGAATGGGAATAGTCTAATCTTGAAAATGTTTCTATTGGTGTTCCTAGGGTTATTAGCATTAGCAATCGCTAAAAACTCATATAGATGATTATAAGGATCGTCTTGCTTATACCCTCTAAACTCTGGCAATATTCCTAATAACTGAGGTCTTATTTCTACTTGAGAATCAATGTTATCAGGAATATAAATTGGTGATGAATCATCATATTCCCGCGGTTGGAAATGTGATGCAACCGATTGCCGTCTCAGTTGTGCGAAATGTAAAGGTTGGGCGGGATTACCGTAAAGATGATCGTTGTATTCCCGCTGACCTGGTGGTTGGTACTGTGGTGCTCTTCTGGGAGGTCCCCGACCTCGGTTCCACTGTGGTTGTGGTGTTGGCGGCACCCATCCTTCGTCTTCCTCGTCGTATCCCTCCTCTGTCTCTGGATAATGGTATTGTGGCTGAGGGGGTTTTTGATAGTGTATAGGTTGTGTAGGTTGGAAAGTGGGTTGAGGTTTAAAAAGAACTGGTTGTGGTTGAGAAGTTGGTATCTGCTGTCTAGAAACTGGGGTGCCATCATGGGTTGGCTCTCCCCAAGACATTGCAGAGGTAAATGGATTGGTAGATTGTGGTTGTGAAGCGGGTGTAAATGGTGGGACAGTTGGTGGAGTGCATGATGGTATGGGTGCAGGGACTGAAACTGCACCACCAGAAGCACTCGAGCTCCCGAATTGAAACTCTGACAGTGGGGGAATAGAAAACACCCCCGTTGCCTCACCTGATGGTTCCTGGGCAACACTTACTGGATTACTACTAACCTGACTAAGATTCATGATATTTAAACGCCTACGGGCACGGATTTTGCGCCTAGTACGCTCAATCTCAGAATCAAACTGCAATAGGGAAAATTGCTTACCCCTGCGGGTACGCATGCACTAGTGCAACACGCCCACAAAAATCAAAAACAAAACTAACCGAATGAAATTTTCAAAAACAAGAAATAAGTTCCTACTGTTCACCTAATCTAAGCTTCACAGCTCTGACTACGCTATCGTCACACGCGTCAAAAACAATTTATAACCCACTTTTACTACGTAGATAGGGCAAGCGGGGTCGAGTCCAAGGAATTCGTGGTTAACTTTTAATAAGTTGTAAAGTAAATATTGACGGTGATGGTAAAAATATTGAGATGGTAAATTGAGAATATAAAGAAGAATTACTTCCGTTTTAGTTATCAACGATTAGTTTTGCATGTTTTACTATAATGATTCCGATATAATTACTTTAACATAATTATAATTTACTAACAATTACTATTACATGGGTAAATACATAACATGTTGAATCAATTATTTGTCTTGGTATAGCAATTGAGTAGATTAAGTAGAAATAATGGTTTGGAAATATTATGTTTTATCTAGGTGATAGTAACTTTATAACTTATTAACATATTAATTGGGCACAAAGTATATTAACCGATTATCCGTCTTAGCTCATGAGATAGGCACAAATAATATGTTGATAATACTATGTCTTAAGAATATGGTAACAAGTAGAAGTAGACACAAATGATTCACTAGTTGTATTCAAGATATGAAAGTTTAAGAGTTACAACAGTAAAAACATTTGTTCTGAATCAAAGTAAAAACATGGTACACTAAAGGTATGATAACATTACCGGAAGTAATCTGAAGAGATTAGCCTTCCATGATGATCGTGTCGACAGTCTTGATGTTCTTGAGGTGCCTTGACATGTAACTTGGAGCGTTTACCCTTCGATTTATCGTGAATTGCTACTAAAATTACCACCGTAGTGGATAATCTATTGATTCTAACAACTAATTAAGAGAAGTTTCGAGCTATTCTAACTGATAGAGAGTGTTTGAGTATCCTTATGACAAATAGAGTGAATTGGTGTTTAAATCCGTGCATAGAAGGCCTCTATTTATACTAGCTGAACACAGTGCTCGCGTCGCGACCAAGGGTCCCGTCGCGTCGCGAGGCTGCGGGCTGGTGCTACTTTTGTCGGCCACTGGTCTGGCTAGTGCATTTGTTGGTAGTCTCGCGTTCAAGGAGTGGTTGAGGTCGCGTCCTATGTCTTCGCGTCGCGACCAGGCTCTCCGTCGCGGCGCGAGTGCTGTAGCTTTTTGGTCTTCTGGCTTGCTTGCTTCACGTCGCGACACTTGTTCTGTCAAGTCGCGATTGCTGTATTTTTATGCGTATTTCGCCTTTTTACTCTTCGTTTTGGAGTATCACTTCCTCGGGTTTGTTCTTTTATAGTTCTTGGGTCTTGTTCCTGAAAATAAGCCATAAATGTTAACACACAAATCTCTCTTGTTTTCCTCACACCAGCAGCTCCGAAGAACTCTGTTCAAGTTAAACATGAATCGTAATTCATGTTTAGCCACCTGTTAATATAAGCCTGTTTTGATGTTGAGCTTATCAGGATTTCCTACGGTAAATACCATAGTTCTGGCAGATTTGCATCTGCAACACAGCAGTAGGCCGTGATGTGCAGTGTATGAAAAATGAGATATTCTCTCGTTAGCTTGCAATTTCTGTGCGGATGTCTTGGGATGAAAGAAAAATTAATCATAATTCTTTTGATAGAAATAATGATATCTTAGTAGGCTTTCCCCGTGATTTGTGAGATGTTTTCTATGTGAAAACAAATGGCTGGCTTGGGTTAGTAATGACCCGACAGTAGATCTATTATCACCGCCAGACTTTTGGGAGTCTGTGGTGTGCGTCAGGGGCTGCCGTTGGAATGTGAGCGCCTGAATGTTGATAAAACATGCATTCTTATATGAGATATAATTTAATTGGTTAACAGATGAGGTAGGTTAGACGGGTCTGTCTGAACCATATCTGTTATAAAGAGCATTTTGCATGTTTTAAGGCGGTTTTGCAGATCTTTTATTTTGCACAAAAATATGGTTTTCGTGTGCCTTTGAGTGTCTCAATGCGATAAAACAGTCTTTTAATGATAGTGTTTTATTGTAAAAATAAAACACTATCAAAATACTACACACTTGAGGTTTGCTTGTCCTCAAGCAAATTTGGAGTTTTTTCGCAATTGCTTTCTTTTTGGAAATATTTTATTTTTTTTATGTTTTTTTTGTTTTTTTTGTTTATTTTTTTGTTTTTTTATGTTTTTAAAGAATTAACACACTAAAAACAAATAAATAACACACTACACACTTATGCTTTGCATAAGTGTAAATGAGGGTTTGCAGTGAACACTCCCACAAAGTTCTCGGGTTGCCTCCCGAAAAGCGCTAAGTTTAACGTCTTCAGCCGGACGCAGTGCCTTATATTCAACTGGTTAGATCTTTTGGATTTGTCAAAGCAATTTTATCAAAAATTTCTTTTGAATTATCTACCAATTGAATATAAGGTTTTAACCGTTGTCTATTTACTTTGAACGGTTCTCCTCCTTTCTCTAGTTTGATTTCTATTGCACCATGTAGTGCAACATCTGTTATAATATATGGACCAGTCCATTTACTTTTTAATTTCCCAGGAAAGAGTTTGAGGCGTGAATCGAATAACCATACCAATTGTCCTTTGTGAAATTGTTTTCGGACAATGTGGCGGTCATGAAAGTCTTTTGTTTTCTCTTTATAAATTTTTGAACTTTCATATGCTTCTTTCCTTATTTCTTCCAGTTCTGATAACTGAAATTTTCTTTCTTCACCTACATCAGTTAAATTGACATTAGCGTTTTTGATTGCCCACATGGCACGATGCTCTAACTCTACAGGTAAATGGCATGGCTTGCCATACACGAGTCTATACGGGGACATTCCAATGGGTGTTTTATACGCCATCCGATAGGCCCATAAGGCGTCATCTAATCGAATGGACCAGTCCTTTCGGTCTGGTCTGACTGTTTTTTCTAGAATTCTTTTAATTTCTCGATTAGATACTTCTGCTTGTCCACTTGTCTGTGGATGATATGGTGTACCAATTTTGTGGGTAACACCATAATGTTTTAAAACTTTTGCAAAATGTCTATTTTTGAAATGGGAACCCCTGTCACTTATGATGGTTCGAGGGATTCCGTGTCTAGAGAAAATGTTCTTTTTAACAAATTTGCATACAACACTGTGGTCGTTTGTTCTGGTGGCTTCAGCTTCCACCCACTTGGACACGTAATCAACAACTAATAGAATGTACAAATTTCCAAATGATGTGGGGAATGGTCCCATGAAGTCAATGCCCCAAACGTCAAAAATTTCAACAATCAGTATCGGGGACGTTGGGATCATGTCTCGCCTTGAGATTCCCCCCATCTTTTGGCATCTATCACAAGCTTTGACATAAGTATATGCATCTTTAAATAGAGAGGGCCAGAAAAAACCACTTTGGAGAACTCGGTGCCCAGTCTTTTTAGCACTGAAGTGTCCTCCGCAAGCGTATGAATGGCAGTGACGGAGAATGTCCGTCTGTTCCGCATCTGGTACACATCTCCTGATAACTTGGTTTGCTCCTATTTTGAACAGGTCTGGATCCTCCCATAGATATTGCTTGGTTTGGGAGAAAAAGTATCTCTTTTGTTGAGTGGTCCAGTGTTGTGGTGTTTGTCCTGTTACAAAATAATTAACCAAATTAGCAAACCATGGTAATTTTTGCACAGAAAATAGTTGTTCATCAGGAAAATCTTCTCGTATTGTTTCTCCTTGAATTTCATCTGTTTGGATCCTGGAAAGATGATCAGCCACCACATTTTTAGATCCCTTTTTGTCTCGGATCTCTATGTCGAATTCCTGCAACAGCAGTCCCCACCGAATGAGTCTTGGTTTTGTTTCCTTCTTTTCCATCAGATGACGGATGGAACTGTGGTCGGTGTACAGGATAACTTTAGATCCCCAAATGTAAGATCTAAATTTATCCAAGGCGTACACAACTGCCAATAGTTCTTTTTCAGTGGTGGTATAATTGAGCTGTGCTTCAGAAAATGTTTTGCTTGAATAGCAAATGACCACTGGTTTCTTGTCCACTCTTTGTCCTAGTACTGCTCCTACAGCATAATCACTGGCATCAAACATTATTTCAAATGGAAGAAGCCAATTAGGAGCTTGCAAGATTGGTGCTTCAGTTAATTTATGTTTCAGAATGGTGAATGGTTCTTGACAGTCGTTATCAAAGACAAATGGTGCGTCTTTTAATAACAGTTTGCACAGTGGTTTAGAAATGGTACTAAAATCTTTAATGAATCGTCGGTAAAATCCGGCATGTCCAAGAAAGGAACGGATGCCTTTCATCGAGCTTGGTGGGGGAAGGGTGGAAATGATTTGTACTTTGGCTCTATCGACTTCAAAACCGCATTCTGAAACAACATGCCCAAGTACAATTCCTTCCTTGACCATGAAATGGCTCTTCTCCCAGGTTAAAATTAAGTTTGATTATGTGCATCTTTTTAGTACCTTTTCTAGCTGTTTTAAACAATTTTCAAAAGAGGAGCCAAATATCGAAAAATCATCCATGAAAATTTCTAATGATTCTCCCACCATATCAGAAAATATAGCCATCATGCAACGTTGGAACGTGGCGGGAGCATTACATAATCCAAATGGCATCCTTCGGAATGCAAAGGTGCCATAGGGACAAGTAAACGTTGTTTTAGCGTGATCCTCGGGATGGATGGCAATTTGATTGTATCCCGAGTATCCGTCTAAAAAACAGTAGAATTTCTTTCCAGATAGTTTTTCGATTATTTGGTCTATGAATGGGAGTGGAAAGTGATCCTCTGATGTTGCGGCATTCAACTTGCGGTAGTCGATGCATACTCTCCATCCTGTGATTGGTCTGGTGGTCATTTTCTCTCCATCTTCTGTTTCGACCACTGTGATTCCTGATTTCTTTGGCACTATTTGGGTTGGACTTACCCAATCGCTGTCGGATATTGGGTAAATAATGCCAGCGTCCAACCATTTGAGTACCTCTTTCTTGACTACTTCTCTGAGATTCGGGTTCAATCGTCTTTGTGTTTCTCGTGATGGTTTCATTCCTTCTTCAGTAATGATTCTGTGCATGCACGTCGCTGGACTTATCCCTTTCAGATCTGCTATTGTCCATCCAATAGCTTCCTTGTATTTCACCAACACCTCTAACAAAATTTCCTCCTGAGCACCTGTTAAATCAGCAGAAATTATTACAGGTAGAGTTTTGTTAGGTCCCAAGAATGAATATTTCAAATGTTTTGGTAACGTTTTCAATTCTAACACCGGTGATACTTCAAAGGATGATTTTAACGGTGCTGAAAAGTTTGTGGGTAATTCTTCCACTTGTGGGATCCATGGTGTTTTCCATTGCTGTGTTTGAAAAACCTCTTCCATCATGTGTACCTCTTTTGTGTCCCTGTCCTCAATCCTGGTATTGTTAAGAAATCCTTCCAATTCATCAGATCTTAAGATGGTTGGTGTAGCTTGATGCACTAAGTCATCAACTACATCAACTTGGTAACACTCATGTTCTGTTGATGAATTATTAAATGTATTAAAGACATTTAATCGGAGTTTTCTATTCCCAAAGGTGATATCCATTGCTCCTGTTCTACAATTAATTTGGGCGTTTGTTGTTGCCAAAAATGGCCGTCCCAAAATAATTGAAGCCTGACTTTCCTTATAAGTATGTTCAGTGTCAAGCACTAAAAAGTCAACTGGATAGTAAACTTCATCCACCTTGATTATAACATCGGTCAACATTCCTCTGGGGATTTTTGTGGATTTGTCAGCTAGTTGTAAAATGATATCAGTATGTTCCAGATTTCCTAGTTCATACTGATCAAATAAATTCCCTGGAAGAATGTTGACACTTGCTCCAAGGTCTAAAAGTGCCTTTTTTATGTTTATGTTACCCACAGTGACAGAGATTAAGGGCGCTCCTGGATCTTTAAGCTTAGGAGGAAGAGAGTTGGAGACTATAGAACTTGCGTGTTCTGTTAAGTCTACTTTCTTTGGGAGACGCGATTTTAATTTTCTTTTCTGAATGCATAAATCTTTCAGAAATTTCGCGTATGAGGGGACTTCTCTGATTAATTTGACTAATGGAATGTTTATTTTGACTTGGGAAAAGACTTCCCACAATTCTTCCGACTTAGTCCGTTTTGTGTCTTTAGAAGTTGATGGTTCGAGGGCTGAAGGATATGGTGCGATGTTATTTTGTTCAATTTCTATTTCTTTTTCTTTTAAAATTTTTTCTAATTCCTCTTTTTCATTGTATATTTCTTCGGTGTCACTTTCCTCTTCTAAAGTTGGGTTGGGAAGAGAACTTACCTGATTGTTGACTTTCTTCCCGCTTCGTAAAGAGATGACTTGGTTGACTTGATGTTCTTTTCCCGGTCTTTGACTGTGAGAAGGATTCACAGTCGTGTTGCTTGGGAATTTTCCTTCTTCTCTTTTCCCCAGTTGTTCAGCTAATTGTGCTATTTGCTTCTCCATTGCAGCGATCGTTTTGGTGTTAGTGTCGGTCTTCTGGTATGTTTGGGTGATGAATTCCATGATTTTGTCTAGCTTTGTTCCTTCATTTTCCGGTTCTTTTCTGCTTGTACCTCCTTCTCTTCCATTGTGGTTGGGTTGAAATGTCCGTTGCTGGTTTTGATGCTGGTTTTGATATTGTCCTCTCTGATTGTTGTTATTAAAATTCCCTTGGTTGTTGTTATGAAAGTTCCCTTGATTGTTGTTATGATAATTTCCCTGATGGTTAGGTCTGGAAGGTCTTTGTGGATTATGGTATTGACCATATCCACTCAAATGGTTGAGTTCTTCATGCGTTTTCGTGCAATTGTGCGCGTTGTGTCCCATGTTTCCACAATTTGCACATGGTTTCTGTCCCTGCAAAACATTAACACCCTTCTCTTTTCCAAGACTCGTGAGCAATAAATCAACTTTCTTGCTTAAAGACATAATGTCAGATTTTACTCCGTTTTTCCATGTCTTATCGAGTGCAACTGTTGCAATTGTTTGGGTTGGATTATCATGTTTTTTTGTTGAGTAATTGGCTTTTGAACCATTACTCAATTGTTCCAAAAATTTCCATGCATTCTCACTGTCTTGCAACATAAACGTACCACTTGAGGCAGCGTTTATCATGGATTGGTTCGTGCTATCTACTCCATCAAAGAAATACCGTACAAGTTGCCAATGGGGAAATTCATGATGCGGACATGATCGTAGTAATTCCTTAAGACGATCGAAAGCATCGTGAAATTCTTCGTTGGGTTTTTGCGGAAAATCTTGTATTTCTTTTCTTATTTCTGAAGTTTTACTGGTTGGGTAAAACTCTTGTAAAAAACTGGTTCTCAATTGATCCCAAGTATTAATACTTCCAGGAGCAAGTGATGTAAACCAATATTTAGCTTTTTCTTTTAGAGTAAATGGAAATAAGTGCAATTTAAACGTATCTCTATTGGTTTCTCTAGGAGTGTTCGCGTTGGCTATTGCAAGAAATTCATACAAGTGATTATAAGGATCCTCGTTTTTATAACCACGAAAAAGTGGAATTAGTCCAATTAGTTGTGGTCTAATTTCTACAATATGTTCGTTTCCGTGAGGAAATATTATAGGTGAAGGATCATCATAATCTCCTGGTTGAAAATGAGATGCTACGGAATGTCTATTTGGTTGATCAAAATAACGAGGATGGAATTGAAATTGCGTACCTTCATGGAATCCACCGTTGTGTCGGTTTGTGCCATTCCAATAGTTGGTGTTATCTCCTTGATATCCACCATTATGGCCATTGTTGCGGAATTGTGAAGGATTTGGTGGATGTGCTTGTGGTATGGGATTATTAGGACCCATTTGTGGAGGTTGTATGTGTGATTCATCGGGAACATCTTCTACTAACACTTCGTCCAAATTCATTGTTCCAAATAAACGTCTTGCAATTCGATTGTTTCTTAAAGTTCTTTCGGGCTCCGGATTGAATAATAATGGTGAATTATGGCTACTATGTCTTGTATGCATAAACAAGTGAGTTTGTACATGAAAGAAAACAATAACAAAGATAAAATTTTAAAACAACTCTTTAGAAATTAAGCGCACATAATCCCCGGCAACGGCGCCATTTTGACAACGCTATCGTCACACGCGTCAAAAACAATTTATAACCCACTTTTACTACGTAGATAGGGCAAGCGGGGTCGAGTCCAAGGATTTCGTGGTTAACTTTTAATGAGTTGTAAAGTAAATATTGACGGTGATGGTAAAAATATTGAGATGGTAAATTGAGAATATAAAGAAGAATTACTTCCGTTTTAGTTATCAACGATTAGTTTTGCATGTTTTACTATAATGATTCCGATAGAATTACTTTAACATAATTATAATTTACTAACAATTACTATTACATGGGTAAATACATAACATGTTGAATCAATTATTTGTCTTGGTATAGCAATTGAGTAGATTAAGTACAAATAATGGTTTGGAAATATTATGTTTTATCTAGGTGATAGTAACTTTATAACTTATTAACATATTAATTGGGCACAAAGTATATTAACCGATTATCCGTCTTAGCTCGTGAGATAGGCACGAATAATATGTTGATAATACTATGTCTTAAGAATATGGTAACAAGTAGAAGTAGACACAAATGATTCACTAGTTGTATTCAAGATATGAAAGTTTAAGAGTTACAACAGTAAAAACATTTGTTCGGAATCAAAGTAAAAACATGGTACACTAAAGGTATGATAACATTACCGGAAGTAATCTGAAGAGATTAGCCTTCCATGATGATCGTGTCGACAGTCTTGATGTTCTTGATGTGCCTTGACATGTAACTTGGAGCGTTTACCCTTCGATTTATCGTGAATTGCTACTAAAATTACCACCGTAGTGGATAATCTATTGATACTAACAACTAATTAAGAGAAGTTTCGAGCTATTCTAACTGATAGAGAGTGTTTGAGTATCCTTATGACAAATAGAGTGAATTGGTGTTTAAATCCGTGCATAGAAGGCCTCTATTTATACTAGCTGAACACAGTGCTCGCGTCGCGACCAAGGGTCCCGTCGCGTCGCGAGGCTGCGGGCTGGTGCTACTTTTGTCGGCCACTGGTCTGGCTAGTGCGTTTGTTGGTAGTCTTGCATTCAAGGAGTGGTTGAGGTCGCGTCCTATGTCTTCGCGTCGCGACCAGGCTCTCCGTCGCGGCACTTGTTCTGTCAAGTCGCGATTGCTGTATTTTTATGCGTATTTCTCCTTTTTACTCTTCGTTTTGGAGTATCACTTCCTCGGGTTTGTTCTTTTATAGTTCTTGGGTCTTGTTCCTGAAAATAAGCCATAAATGTTAACACACAAATCCCTCTTGTTTTCCTCACACCAGCAGCTCCGGAGAACTCTGTTCAAGTTAAACATGAATCGTAATTCATGTTTAGCCACCTGTTAATATAAGCCTGTTTTGATGTTGAGCTTATCAGGATTTCCTACGGTAAATACCATAGTTCTGGCAGATTTGCATCTGCAACACAGCAGTAGGCCGTGATGTGCAGTGTATGAAAAATGAGATATTCTCTCGTTAGCTTGCAATTTCTGTGAGGATGTCTGGGGATGAAAGACAAATTAATCATAATTCTTTTGATAGAAATAATGATATCTTAGTAGGCTTTCCCCGTTATTTGTGAGATGTTTTCTATGTGAAAACAAATGGCTGGCTTGGGTTAGTAATGACCCGACAGTAGATCTATTATCACCGCCAGACTTTTGGGAGTCTGTGGTGTGCATCAGGGGCTGCCGTTGGAATGTGAGCTTTTGCCTGAATGTTGATAAAACATGCATTCTTATATGAGATATAATTTAATTGGTCAACAGATGAGGTAGGTTAGACGGGTCTGTCTGAACCATATCTGTTATAAAGAGCATTTTGCATGTTTTAAGGCGGTTTTACAGATCTTTTATTTTGCACAAAAATACGGTTTTCGTGTGCCTTTGAGTGTCTCAATGCGATAAAACAGTCTTTTAATGATAGTGTTTTATTGTAAAAATAAAACACTATCAAGCTCCCCGACAACGGCGCCAAAATTTGACACGCCTAGTTCATCGTGCGGTCAAAAATAAAGAAAAACCTAACACACACTAGTACAGTGGTAGTCAGGGTCGATCCGCAGGAGCTTCGAGTTAGACCAAATGACAGATTACCAACTAATAGTGTCACGCTACAGTCGGAGGAATTAGTTTCTATCTTTCTAATTACTAATAACCTAAAGCAATGATCAAACAAACTCAAGCTAAGCAAAGCTAAGCTCAAATGAACCTAGTCACTTTCTGAACTCAGAAGTACATCTCTGAATCAGAAGCAATCAACGGCATCCAAACTAAGCAAACCAAGCAATGCATAAACGAGCTAATAACTAAAGTTCTACTTGAACAATTACTAGCTAATGCTTAATGCCTAAATCTAACCAAGTTAGCTACTGATTTCAGCAAAGGAAAACAGTCCCGAACAAGGTCCAAACAATATCCAAACAATCAAAACACAATCAAACATCCAAAACACCGAAAAACCAATATTAAATATAACCAAATGATTCTCATTCATCAAACTCAGATGCAAACATCCAAACAGTAACTAAATATTACTAAAACAGAGCCAAAGCTTGGTATCATTGGTTGTCACTCCAAAAGATACAAAACAAAGCTTAATCCAAACTAATTAAATACAAATAAAATCCAAAACATGAAAATACCAAATGAGAGCTTGCTGAAACGAAATCTTGGAGTCAAAGAGCTTCAAGGTCGATTTTACACCCGGTCTTTGCTAGGGTTTTCGGCTGGAAATGACTCTATTTATAGTTGCAAATTTCCCGAAGCCGCGCCGCGCAAATCAAGAATCCGCGGCGCGCGTACTTATCAGATCCTGTTTTCTCAGACTTTGAATGAGTTCCACCGCCTTAAGCCTGCTTCGCGCATTTGAGAAACCCGCGGCGTGCATACGTATTTCCTTGATTTTTCATTCTTTTCCAAACTTCTCCCTTTTGCACGCTTTTAGTCCCTGTTTCCATTATTTTATTCCAAACATGTCCTGGCACAAAGAGTGAGAAAATCCAGACATATCTGATATAATTTCATCAAGAACAGGGCTCAACAACGCCTAAAATACTTGATATCACTAGGCGTTGTCAGATTTCGATTCGGAAGTGGGTTTCCTTGACGAGTGTGCGTTTATGTTTATCTTCGGGATTACTATTTGTTGCTTGAGGTTGCGGATGTCTTCTATAGCACGGTTCTTATCACACCATTATCTCATGACTTGTTTTGGAGATTACCGATGTTTGGAGATTCGATGATTCACTTCTACACCCCGTGTTGTCATCATCTTCGATTCCGCTAGTGCCCATTTGCCATTTTGGGCCACATCATCCATTCCGACCTTTGAGGGGGATATTGTTGGGGCACAAAGCCCTACATGGATTAATTTTTGGTGGGCTTAGATGGCCCCTTATGATTTATTTGTATTGGGCTTTTCCCTTGTTGTGTAGCTCTTTTATATATAGTTATGTGTTAGTCATTTATTAGGTAGAGCACACAATGTAAGGTATATTGGCAAGTGTGTTATAGCAAGAAAGCACGTTCACTCTTATTTTGTACACTCTCATATTAATTAAAAATTTGGCACTTTGGATAAAAAAATTCAAACCCAATACAAAAACCCATCCGAATCTAAATTTTTAAACCACTATTCCGAACCCACTTTAAACAAAACTGATCCCTTGTCTTTAATCAATGAACTGATTCTCACAAAGAAAAAGACTACCATTTGGATTTTGAAGCATTTTTCGAGAGGGAGTTTTAGATTTATTTTCCGGATCGAGCGCGTTCTCATGACCATACGGTTTTATGATCTCGTTGATCATAAAAATGAGGGATATTGTTAGATATTTTATTGGTCATTCGAGAAGATTGCCGAAGATTATTATTCACCCATTGATAGATTCATTTTCTATGCCACGTCATCTATCCGATCTTTGAGAGTTAGATTGTTGGGTGCAAAGTTCTACATTATGATGACTTGGTAGCATAGAAGGCCCACTTATGCTTATGGGCTTGTATATTTTTCTTTGTTGCATTTCTACACTATATATAGTGTTTTTATCATTTGTAGTCAAGAGAGCCATATTGTAGAGAGATAATCATTCATATTATAAAACCTATTGATTAATCGGATCATTTGACTCATTGGATCCTGATTGTTGTGTTGTTCTTAATTCCGCATGTCAAATCTGTTCTAACACAATCAGAACGTTAAAAGGATAATTCAAAAACTATCCTAGAAACAGGAAAAGATAATCGGACAACGCAGATAAAGTATTTGCAAGGGTAGGCTTCTACACCGACTTTTTGAATACTCTATCCTATATATGAGGAGCATTTCCCCTCATCACCCATGTATACTTGTCAATATATATATATATATATATATATATATATATATATATATATACCCAAGGAGCAATGAGAAATTAAACCAAATATTTCTTAAAAAAACAATCATGTAATATATATTCATATCCTAAATGATATAAAGTATTCAATAAGCAGTCCCAAGACAAGGACAACCCGAAATTAAATTCTAAATCAAATTCGACCGGGTATTTTGAAGCTTATGATGATTAAAACGAAGAAATGTAAACATATAGTTTACGATTTGGAGTCCCTAAACCCTACACCATTAACAGGATAGGGCTTAGGTTTAGGAATTGGGGTTTCGATTTAACGTTTTAAACCCTAAACCCTAGACGCTAGACCCAACATCCTAAACCCTAAACCCTAAACCATTTAAGGTTTGAAGTTTAGGATTTAGGGTTTTAGTGTAATGCCCCAAATTGCAGGGGTAAAAATTTATTTTTTAAAAGATGGTTCAAATACATAAAACGGGTTGGAAAATAGAACCATTTGATCCAAGTTCAATATTTGAACATCTAACACAATAATTATTAAATCAAATATAAACATTAATCAGCAGAAGACTTTGAACTCCAAAATGTCGGATACAATACAGTCGCGCCCCGCCCCAATCCTTTATTCTAAGAAGTACCTGAAAAACATTTAGGGTAAAAGAGTAAGCACAAATATAAAACATTAATCAGTAGAAGACTTTAAACTCCAAAATGCCGGATGCGATACAGTCGCGCCGCGCTCAAATCCTTTAATCTAAAAAGTACCTGAAAAACATTTAGGGTAAAAGAGTAAGCACAACGCTTAGTGAGTTCCCCAAGATACCAAATATTCCATCACGTTCATATACATTAGGCAGATATAAGATTTAGGAACGACCTGTCATACATTGTCCTTTTATCATTCAACATCACCAGGTGCCCAGAACGACCTGCCACGTATCATTCTTTTATCATGCAACACCTTCGTATTGGCCGGCACGACCAGTCATGCATCGTGCTTGCCCACTGAGGTTCAGGCACTTGGAATGCTAGTTTCTTCTTGTATAATTTGGGGAGGGAGAGAAAAAATCCCTCTGCAACCTTTGCATAAGACTCTCTTTTATACCCACACGTGAGTCCCATGAGCCATACTTTCATTAAATGCAAGGTATGGTCTTTTTAGAGGCATGGGATGTGTAAGGTGAAGGTTGACAAGGAACCTCCACTCACACCACCAAAAATTAGGCTAACATTGGGCAAAAAGGACACAAGAGTGCCCAACACTCTTCCTTTAGAAACTAACTAAAGTATAGTTACATCTTAATGTAACCCAAATTATCCAAAACTTTGTATATGACTTAATATATCATACCATTATATATATCTAACAATTACCAAGGCATGAACAGTAACACCTTGGTAATTTTATATAGTCCTGCTTACCGAAAGGTTAAACAAATTATGATATTTGGCCTACCGGTTTGGAACTTCCGTATCTTTACCTCGGTAGGAAGGTCTGGTGTTTGACTCTTGCCCCTCTATTTTTTAAAATGCGCCTTATTTTTTGATGACGCGTTTTTCTGTTCTTTTTAATACTATGACTTTGTCTTCCTCATCCATGTATGTTTTACGTGCCACTTGGACCAGGTACTAATCATCCTTTGTCTCTGTTCTTGATCATCTCTTCCATATGTTCTATATAACTTAGATTTATCTAACTTAGATTTCGATGTTGAAAGTTTTCTTGATCATCTCTTCTATATGTTCTATCTAACTTATATTTTGATGTTAAAAGTCAATTGGAAATTGATAAATAGTTCTGTCAACTTACATTTTATTACAAAAGTCTATTAAATTTGATTTAATAAGAAGGGATAAACTTGAAGTTGTGCAAAGAGCACGCACATGGAATCCTAGGATTTACCGGTTGATTTACCCTTATAAACGACAAATTACACATAGTGATGTCTTGATGGGTTGTACTTTTATGTGGTTAATGCCATTCTCGAATGAAAAGAACTCTACCCTTCTCACTTATATTCTTTGGGTCATTTCAATTTGTGAAGGTATTCATCTGGGACTATTTCAATTATTACAACCAGCACATCTATGTACTTCAAATCAACCGTAGAGGAGGCAGCCTGTATATGGATTGTTCTTTAAATATTCTGCGATAAAATATGCAATTACCCTTTCTTCTAAATTGATTAGCCCTTTATTTATTCCTTCTAACTCTTAATTCAAGACAATGGCTTTTCAAACCATGTTTGAATTTGAATTGATAAAACCAAATATAATAGACAGGTATTGTGACAACTAGAAACTATATTGAGTTACATGAACTTAATTAAGTAGAATGTAAACCTTAATGTCAAGTTCAATGAATATTATGATATGACGAAAAATTGGTCTTTCGATAAATCTAATATTTTATATGTGCATAAACTTATCATAATGGCTTTATAGTACTAAGAAAGTAGCTTTAGCAAAATAATAATTAACGTATGAACCCGAGTAGAAATGGAATTGCATGAAGGAAAGAATTATATGGGTTATCTTTGAAAAATTTATATCCCAAAATCCAAAAGGAATTCGAAGAACGTCCTCAAGGTGACTTTGGTGATATTTGAAAAAGATTCAGGCAATTTTGAGTTGTAACAAAGGAGTTATGAAGGTTTTAAACTGGCCCAAAAGTGACAAAAATGACCAAAGAGTCGTTTTCAAGGGTTAATAGCAGATTATCTATGATGATTCAGACTTAAGTCAGTAGGAAAACGTTGTAAAGCTCGCTCCCACCTTTCTAAAGGTATAAAGTTTGTAAGTTTTTGATATCGTATGAAGAAGTTATGCCCCGGTAAAGTTGAGGAAAAATAAAGGGAAAAAGTTGGAAATTTTTCATTAAGGCTGGAATAAGGGGCATATTCGTCATTTTCCATTTAATTTCAGCCAATTGGTTTTTTAGCTCTTGTGGGCTGCGTATTCCCCAAACATGCTAACATAGCATCGGATTGAAATAGAAATCGGGAAATGGAGCGACAAAATCGAGACCCACCCTCGTTCTTGGCATTTTCTTACGTAAATGCCAAACCGAGAGAGACAAGCAACAAGCTTGGTCTGCGATTCGAGTTGGTGAGAGGGGAGAGGGAGTCGCACAGCAGCAAGCCGCAGATAGCAGGAGAATAACCGAAGGAAAATCCCGTCGTCGGTGCTGTAATAGGTGGTCGGTGGTGCTGTGGTGGACAGCGACTCTAGCGGTGGTTCAAGGAAGGTCTAACAGTCAGATTTCAAGCTACGTTCAACCTCAATTTCAGAGTTTTTAAGGTCTTTGAGCAAAAATCAGAAAAGGGATAAACTGATTTTTTTCAAACCCTAGATTCTAGACCCGAATTTGTTCATGCATGTCGAGATTGAAGATAGGTTTTGATTTCTTTTGTTGTTATGAGCTCAAAAACACTTATGATACTTAAGTCTTGAACATTTTGGTTGGATTTTTACATGCATGTTAGCAAGTGGTTGATTTGATGAAGAATCATGGATATTTATCACTTATAATGGGGTTTTATATCAAAGATTTTCTGTTTTGAGTTATTAATTGCTAAACTAGATGTAATAAAGTCTTGATACATATGGATGTTAGAAATGGGAATTGGAAAAAGAGTGGAATGGAATTGGTCATTTTTGAACTTGAAAACTTCCAAGACCGGTAGATATGTAAATGTTATGTTATGTCAAAAGCTAAATATACACTAGTTGTGTATTTAGTCGTTGATAATAGAATTGTGGGAATACATGGTAAACCAAGTTATTATACCATGTTGAATTTTCGAACACAAGAATGTTAGAAATGTTAAGAATTGGTAAAAAGACACTAATTTGATGTAGGAATTATAAACTTGAAGTTTTTGGGTAAAATGAGGAACAAAGTTGTTGACTTGTCGGATTTGGTGAAACTTGACCATAAAGTTGGAATTTTCGCTAACAAGTTAATATCGAAAAATAATACATTATTACATGCAAAAAGAATATTTAACTTGTTAGTGGACTAAAATTGAATATTTTTAGAATAACGCTAGTTTGAACTCTTTTGAAAAGAGTTGTAGGAATGAGACTTATTTAGCATACATAGTATGTTAATATTTAAATGTATTACTAATATTCTATATTATCGGTATATAAGTTAAGGAGTGTGCAGAAGCAAGTAGAGGCAAAGGCTAGCGGACCAAGGTGAGTACATGTGGCATTTTCCCAGTATATGGTACATGGCAAGTATTTATAAATTTCTATGTGACTTTAAATGTGAAATGGCATGGAAGCCTTTTTGCTTATGATACGTTTAATAAAGTTTTATATTAGGCTTATGAATGTTACGGAAATATGATTTGGCATTAAGCCTACCATGTTTGAAAGTATGATTTGACATTAAGTTGAATATGATTAGAAAAGAATGTTTTGGCATTATCCTTAAGGTGATTTCAACAAGTAATTTGATGTCAAGTCATGTTATGTTTTATATGACTAGTATTTAAGATATGAATGAATGTAGCTATACAAGTCAGTATGAACAAAGAACATGATTCTTTGTGCCCGGGCCATGATGTTCCCGCAAGGGGAACCTATAGGAATCTACTGGGGTGGTACCAACCCCGTCGCGAAGTAGATGTCCTAAAGCTTATGATACTAGGATGGACTGATTTCATTCTTTCCGTCTTAGTCTAGACTTGGAGTATCACTTTAAGTGATTAATGCCCTAAGTATAAAAATCTATTTATGATTGATTACCAGGCAAGTTTAAGAATAGAAGTTTTATGATGACAAACTGATTATGAAAGGTGTTAAAAGCAAAAAGATGATATGCTACAGTATTATTGATTTTAACAGCAAGTGTTCAAATATGAATTCTTTATAAAGGTTTTAAAATGATTTATGTTATGTTTATAAATGTTTTGTGTCCAAACCCATGGAGCTCACGAGACGTTTTCGTCTTACGTATTTTATTTATGCCATGTATCCCAGGTTCAGGTTCGCAAGAGTAGGATGAAGAAATGCTATGCCAGATATGTTTTCGGAGATTAGATGGAGTAGAGCTAAGCATAGCTCTCACCTTTTGATTTTATAGTTTAATCCTTCTCTGCTTGCTATGGTTTGTTTTGGTATAAATCTGTAACGCCCATGGTTGTAAACTTACAAACCAAATGTTTTTATCGGACCGTATTTTTGATATTCATGTCTTATAGACATGAAGTTTGACAACTATTTTAAAACTATAGCATTATGATGCTTTATGAAAATGGGGCATTACAGCGATGATGATGACGATGATACTGTTAGCTTGGGAGAATCTTTCATCATAGATGATAAGTATCACGCTTTCTCTTTTATAAAAGAATAAATAAAAATTTGATTATTTTTTAGATTGATTCACTTCTCTTATTCTTATGTTAATGTACAGTTATGAGCTCACAACGTGTATATTCGGATCTTATGTTCTTCAACTTCTTTGTCTCCAATCAGTTTCGACTAAGTTTTATGCTTTCTCACCTGTTAGCTTTATTTCTTATTAGTTAATACGTGGGCATAATTCTAGGTAGACTGTAGGTGTCAAGAATGGAGAAATAAAATAGAGTGATGTAATAGACGTGTAGGTGTCAAAAATGAGGCTAATAAAAAACTGAAACTGCATTGCTATATTATGCAATTAAATGATCATGCAAATTTAATTTGAAATTTATTTCTATGTAGAATGTTGTTTGAAGTATATAAAGAATGCAAAACACATGAACGTTGATGGCAAAGGGAGTTCAACATTATAAGCCTTAGGGTACTACATTACTATTTTATGCAATTAACTGATCATGCAAATTTAATTTGAAATCTATTTCAATGTAGAATGTTGTTTGAAGTATATAAAGACTGCAAAACACATGAACGTTGATGGCAACGAGAGTTCAACATTATAAGCCTCAGGGTAATACTGCTAATCTTGGTTACTTTGAGGCTAATAGACACAATTTATGGAATAATGTGTATGATTCAGTGTAATAGGTTAGTTTCATGGACTCTATATAATTTTTAATTATAGCATGTTGGTTTTGAGTTTCTATTTTGGTTCTTAATGCACTCCAGAAACATAGAATCACATATAGTCTCTGTTTCTATAAAGCTTTTCACGTTTCGTCTTCTGTCATTTAGTCATGATTTTAAACATATAAGAGGATATTCAATTCTTTGGAATTGGGTTGTTTTTTAGGTTTCTTTTATAAAAAATCTTGATTTATACATAATTTTTTTAAATAAAGAATTAATCAATAACAAATAGATAAGTCACACGTAAAGATCATTTTTAAGCATTGGTTTGTATTTCAATGACATTGCTATAACTAGTTACATTTTTCAATATAGAGTATTGTTATGAGAAGAAATGAAAGTTGGATGTTGTAATAAAGAAAAATATCAAAGTGCATAGTTATTTCTTGCATCTAACCTCTTGTAAAAATTAAAGAAATGTCATTTTATTTTTCCTATCCAGCCATCGTACTTGTTTTTATAAGGAGAATGAGAGTAGGATGCGATAGAAAAAAAATGGGAACTTCCACAACGTAGTTTTATTTATTTGTGTGTGATGGCATCTTATTTTTACTTCTTCTCCTTTTAAGTATGTTGCTATTTTATGCTTTTAAATTTAACAATTTATTGCTTGCTCTCTATTTAGATATAATGCACAAGGAATCAAATAGTCTAATTCATTCTGATAAAATGATAAAATGCAGTAGGATGATATAGTAAACAAATTATCAAAAGTACATATTTATTTGTTGCATCTGATCCTTTGAAACTTTTGCAACTGTGCAGGATAACTGCTAAACAAACCTATCCTCAGCCGCCAATTTCGTGGAAAATTTTCATCATGGATCACATTTCCAAAATGGTGCTAGACCCTTTGAAGTAACAAGAAGCAATTTAAGTTAGATGCTATAGAAAACAAACTAAGAAAACTACATCGCTATTTTCCATTTGATCATTTCTCTTCCGGCTGCATCGCGCGGGGTTGCAACCCCTAGTATGATATAATTATTAGTTCAACTCCTTATAATTATTATTTTCAAAAAACAATAATTATTGTCTATCTAAATACAAGAGTTGAATATATTTATTAATTATCAAATACTTAATAAATATTCAATAAGTACCAACTTGATAAAGGTGTGAGCATATACGATCATATGTTATTAGCAATATCATTTCATAATGATTCTTGAGCATATAGATCCAATAATTTCCCACTTGCACAAGATTCATTATGGGTTAACATTGAAAGTAGTTGACATCTAGCAGCGATCTACTGCCCCTAACAACACATGAAGAGGTGCCATTTATCAACATCCAATTCCAAGAGCTCAAAGATGCAATTGATGTATAAAGTAACTCTATCAGTATTCTCTTTGTTTCAGACATCATGTTGGACATGAGACATGGAACATGATCATTCTCATTTGTTGTCCAACTTTAAGTAAGGCGCCTTAAATGTCAAACTCTCAACACTTGAGAGGAAAAAATCACATCTTGACTACATACGTACTCATGTATAGTTAATAATATACCAAACAATGGCCTATATAACTGCACAGTTACGAACTGTGTTTAACCATGTTAAAGCATAGTAATTCTTACATGCAAATCCCCAATATGTATCTCAGGTCAAAAGACATAAAGATATTTATCATTGTTCAAGACACTTATGATTAACGATCCATGAAGTAATTCTTAAAGCGGGTCATACCTATTAGTTGTTCTCCAACAAGTACATATGAACTTGGATGCAACACTTTGCTATTTCATCTCATGAAATCATCCAATCCGATTCATATTAGTCTTAATTCATAGTTGCTCCCACAACCGTGAGCGACTATGGGTGATTTAGAATAACCAGTTTATTCATGGATATAACATGCTAACATAGAACACAATAACATTAATACAAAAGATATATCTCATATATCAAAAGAGATTATATGTCATTGCTATATAGTTCAGAATATCCAGATATTAATAAAGTACATATTTATACCCAATCACTAAAGCCCAATTCCTTTTGCATGATTCTTAAACGTGTTTTGAGAAAGGGGCTTCATGAATGGATCTGCTAGATTATCATCTGTATGAATCTTTTCAATATGTATATTTCCCAATTCCAATTCTTGACGAATTAAATTGTATCTCCATTGAATGTGTCTAATCCTCTTGGTAACCATCGGGTCTCTTACGATAGTAATGGCACCGGTGTTGTCACAAAACATCTCAATGGCATTCTTGATGTTTTGGACAACCTCTAGATCACCGATGAACTTTTTCATCCAATCAACTTCTTGAGTTGCTTCTGAAGCAGCAATATACTTAGATTTTGTTGTAGATAGTGCGACCACTTCTTGCTTTGAACTTTTCCATGCAATGGCCCCTCCATTTATGTAACACCCAGAATATCATAGCTTTTACATCATAGATATAAGTAAAAAACAAATGATTTTACCCAAAAGATGCACAAGTACGACCTAGATACAAGTTAGATCATAACCAAGTAATGATAGTTACAAAAACATTAAGCAAGTACTTGATCTAACTAGTTTTAAGTTTATGAAAACAGGTTCCCAAAAGTGACAAAATAGCTAAGGACTGGACA